>ML800150.1:67206-156649 GCA_009831015.1 Picea engelmannii
TCACTTTGTGCATTATGGTTGAGATCGTGGTTTAAATTGCTTCCGCAATAATAGTAGAAGCGATTCTGTATTTAACAAGTTGTGGTAATTGTTAGATCAGGAGAATCGCAGGAATACATTAATTTGTATCGAAATTTCTACAGGTTTCAGCGTCAAATTTAGGGAGTAACGTTTCTGGATGTCAGGGAAGGTTATTTACTCATCCGGGGATTTCCAGAGCATCTATGGTTAACCAAGGTTGATTATTATGAGGTGGGTTTCTCCTTTCTTCATTATGATCATTGTTATCCTCCATGTCGTCCGACTCCGAAGCTGAGAAATCCAAGTTAAACCCTTCCTCGTCAAATTCAAAATCATCGGGCTCAGAGTAGTTACCAGTTGGTGTTTCAGGGATTAGATTGAGGGGATGTTTGATCTTGATGAGAGCGAATTCTATCAGGTATTCTACTGTGTGAACAAAAACCTGGTCGGGGGTGTCGACCACTGGTCCACTTACTTGTTTTCTATGAGGAAGTACCAAAGCTAAGGGTAGTGCTCAAATTTGTCAGGTGTAAGCTCTTGTGATTATTCTGAACTAGTTCAACTCCTCATGGGGAAGAGCATAAGGTATTCCAGGGAATAAATGTTCTTCCTCTTGCTAGGGTGAGTTACGTGTTTCATGAGTACTCAGTGTATGTGGGATTTCTTGATAATGACTAGACATGCATGTGGGTTATTTTAAATCTATAGGATGTGTGAAATATTATATCAAAATATTGTTAGCCATTCATTCATTTAGCCCTCCTTCTAGCGCCAGTTTTGTTGAGGGGTCCTAAATCCCTTTAACTCAACAGTAGGAACCAAACCTGCCACCGAGGCCCAATTAGACTCTACAACATTTAATAGTGTAATGGTTCTCCATATCTGTCGATCCGACCAAATAATCGATGGTCTCTACGTAGTGATTGATATGATATCTTCTTATGAAAGTTCCTTCTTCAGTTTAAATGATCTCTTTTTGTATTCTCTATTATTAGATGGGTCTGATAAAAATATGGGTGATGGTATAAACCAGCTGGGTAAAAGGGGAAATATTAACTACTGAAGAAGGCTGAGCTTGGGATAACCCTTGGGCTCAAGCACGTAGACAAATATTTTCACACCTGTGACAAGCCTAGTACTAATACATCAACTTGCTGGTATTTCAATTATTGACTGAGATACAGTTATTGAAAGAAAACATACATGCAATAAAATGATGGCAAGAAAAATAGTTTCCTTAGCTCTAATCATCAATCACACATTAACACAGTGATTTTCTTTCCATCATTAAGAACAAGAACTACGAAAAAATATTGAATCAACTAACTTATAAATAGATTCAAAAACTCTTACTCATTACAACATCCATTCATGAAACAAAGTCAAAAGTAATTCCTCCTCAAATCCAATCACACATTTCTTTGATGAAAAACGAAAGTTTGTCTCCGGTCCTAAACAAGACTTCTCAATTGAGGTAGTTCGGAAATAGTTCTTTACAATTCCAAAAATGAGGGTCTTTGCAAAAACCATCAACACTTTATAAAAGGTCGATTGTTTTATTTATAACAAATCATTAACTAAAAATAACTATCAAAAGTGCATCTCTCTGTCTTCTATGAGTCATCAAATGATTTCACTGAAGTGGATGAATCTTATCATACTCTGACCATTTGACGAAGAGTTCCTCGCATGTGTTGGAATACGAGAATCTATGTTGGTCCATCGGGGCCGAAAGGATCTCCTTTAATTCTACCACCCGTGATCGATACTTGAATATTTTAACACTTAACTGTTGTAATACTGTTCGAGCCTTGATCGGGTGCTCCATGAATTCATGTACTTGATATGGCGCCATGTTTTACACCTTTGATATCTCTGCAGTCCATGTCGAGTCTTATTCTGCATGTTGTTTGACTATGTCATGAAAGTCAACAAAGTCCTCGGGTGAGTCGAATTTTGGGAGACCGATGTCTCTAATCTCTTGATTGATCTTGACCCAACTCATTTCGCAATCGACCCATTTTTCTTGAATTTCCAGCTGAGGTTCTTGGGCCATTTTCACCCAGTATTTGACATCCTTCCTTATCCAATCTATGCTGATGTCCCTTAGCACCCGAATGTCGTGCTCTTTGATGTCTCGACGCTTTTGAACTGTGTTGATGTAATCAATTCTTTCCACTGCTTGATGGGCCTTCTCGTACCATCTTTCCATGTCTTTGAAAGTCACTAACGCCATAAGCGTGTCTTCTTGGAAGTCGTCTATCCCTACAATGAAAAGGTGTCGTTCATTCTTGAATTTTCCATAGGCTTCTTGGAACTCACTTCTCAAAAACACCATGGCTTGTGTGGAGTCCTGATAGTATCTATCTATCCTTTAGTGCAATGACCAACTCCTCTTCATATTTCCTTGCTCAATCTAGGGTGGCATCTGTGATTTCCATCCTTTCCCTGATAAGCTAAGACATCTTGGCATGCTCCGTGCTGATCAATTTCTCCTCAATGGTGATTAGGATCAAACTATCCAATGTGAGCCTCCTCTTCTTAGTGGTTCTCTTCGTGATGGATTTCCTCTTTCGGTCATAGGTGATTGATTTTATATTGGAGACCTCATCAACAAGTTTGGGGATTTTTTTTCTCCCCAAGTTAGAGTGTTTCCCAGGCCTCTGACTGTCTATATATTTTCAAGGCTGGGTTGAAATTTCCCCTGGTGATCTGAATTGTGGTGGTGGAACTTCAGGTTTTTTCGACCCGGTGATTTCTTCAAGCTGCATTGAATCTAGGCCACTTGGTTCCCCTCAACTTTTGATTGGGTCAATAGTGGGAATCCTCATCATTTATATCAGATCAGGGTCATTTTGCAATTAATCAATGATTCTTTGTGCCCCTTCTAGCAAGATAAATCCCCTTCCTTGTGCCTCTATTGTTTATGATGCTCTGATTTCTTCCCTGGCTCTGAGGGCCTCTTGGGCGGACTTCTATATCGTTTCTACCTATTCATCCAAGCCCATGGCCTTGAACCTAGTCATATTGGGGATGGCCATTCTCTGTACCACCTCGTCCCAGTCCTAGGCCCACTCTGTGAATATTTCATCCTCAAACTTATCATGAGCGTATGACCAACAGGATGACACATGTGAAGCATGTTGGAGGACCAAGCCTTTAGGGTCATTCTTGCGGAAATAGCCTATTGAGAACCTGGATTCTAGTTGGCTAAGCCCTTCTTGTTTGGCTTGAGAAGTATCCTTCACCAGATAGAACCCCACATGGAAATCGTAGGGTATGAACGCCCGCTTCTTGTCCTTGACTAATGTGGCCATGAGACTTGGTCTAGGACATGAGAAGGAAGGAGATGTGGTGCTCTAGTGGCCCCAGACACCCTAATGTAGGTTGAGCATTCGTCTAAATACCAATGACCTACTTTTGCTACCATCTTCTTGGTTGTTGCAGATAATCTTGGGCATTCCTTCTTAAAAATAATAAAATGAATGCGGGCGATGAATTCATCGCGGATGAGTGCGTAATATTTTTTGTAGTTGTTCTCCCATAGTATGCTGAAGTAGACATGGACCAAGAGCTCCGCAACATGCCAGCTTAAATTCATGCCAATGAAGACATTCCTTGCGCACAAGACATCAAGCAAGTACGAGGCCATGTAGAAAGTGGGTGCTTCCCCTTATTTCGGCGTCTGAGCCTACTGTACATAGATGCTCAGTTGCTTAGAAATTATTTCTCCCCAGTTGAAGTTGTTCCCGGAGATCACCACTGTGTACGCCAAAGGCATCCATGCTTCCAAAAACTTGGAGAAATCCTTTTCTCAATATATTCAGTAGGTGAGAGCCATCAAATAGATGTATGGCTCACTCAGGTTAAGCGATCCATACCGACCATTGCTACGGTTAGTGAAATTCATATCCTCCTTCCACCATGAGGCCATCAACCAGCTGGTGTCATGGAATTCATAGAACTTCACCATGAAGTCCGTGTTGAGCCACTCCTCTGGGTCCTTGAGCTTGTAGTATTTATAAAATTTTGTTGGGAGGAAAACACCGACACACCTGCCATTCTCATCGTTGATCAAGCACTTCTTCCCATCCGTATGGTTGATTAGCCATTTCAGAACCTCTATGCAAAGGAAAACCGAGGTTCTGCTTGCCACCATGTGTAAATACGATCGTCATATGTTTGGGAACACCTGGTCGTCAAGCGCCCTTACGTTTGGGTCGTTGTGTTGGATATACTCTGGGTATTCTTCTCAGCTAACTCTTTTGAAGAGATTCCCCCACTATGGGTGCATTACTTTGGATCCAGTGCTCGCTTCTATGTCACCGAAGGCTGGAGGCTGGAAAAATATTTCTTTGTTGATGTTTTAATGACAGCCTCCACCCTGGGAGCCTACTCCAACTGCCTTGTGGTCCTTGGAGAAGAACCTTCACCTATTTCAGTTTCTTTAAGATTGGTTTCCCTAGGTGAGCGTTTGGTGGTTGGATTTCTAAGTGACATCTTACCTGCAACTAGAACATAGTTTAGAGACTGTGCAAGAAAATCAGATGCATATATAAATTACGACCAACAAATTGACAATATTGAATACATACCTCTGCAACTTGTTAAACCCGTTTTTGATAATCGGAGGGTCAGTACAGTCTCTAGACGCTTGCTTTTCTCCTTTGGATGCTTTGGAATTCAACTTGTGCGCAAAATGTATTTGTTCAAAATCATTCTAGAAATTTAAACAGGGATGAACTTACTTTGTCACATCAACCATTCAATTTGGGTTATGAGTGTAATTTCATTAAATCTGCCGCCAGATATTTAAATATATTTAAAATTTAATTCATTGTGGGTTGACAGCGTGGGTGCGGGTGGTAATGTGGTCTATCGACAACTTCAAACTGTTGTTGTCTAATCGACGCACGAGGTAGAAACTAATGCGATATCGAGCATTAATTGGTCTATTAAATGTCCAAATATGATCAAATATTATGCCGCAAACATCACATCATTTCCCTCGTTCAATTGGTGGATTGGGGGTCAGGATTATGTTTCAAACATTTTCGTTGATATCTTCTTGCAAAATCTATGACACCGATCAATCTTTCTGTACATAGTTGATGTGGCAAAGATGACTAGGAGGCATGACTAGGACCCAAGGGAACCTTAAACTGACTTGGGATGAAACTAGCACGTACGACCCCTTTACATGATAAAGACATGTGGAATTCGAGCTGATGACTTCATTTGCTTGTGTTAATCAGAATTAGGACTTTCTTTAAGTTATATGTTCTAAAACAAAATCCTATCTTGCTAACACCCAAAAGTATCAAGGATCAGTGATTGACGATAAACCTACCCAAGTGCTCTTGGATCGACTCTCTCAAAAAAGTCCCGATGCCAAAAACGCATCAGGGATTGATGATCGGTGATATGTTTGTCGTAGCCAAAATTATTGTTGTAACCTTTCTAGATTTTTTCGACCCTGATAAAGGGCATCGGTCATTGACTATCAGTAATTTCTTTGCATCCTTCATTAATGTCTATCCTTCCCGTATTTTTCCGATGGCGAAGGGGATCAACTATTTCTTGAAACTTCGTGTGAATAACTTATGCAAATCAACTCTGCCTCCCATCGATGTCGATGGGGATCGACACTCGACGATTGTTGTAAATGAGTGGTTCCTTTACTTGCTTGAATCTTTTTCCAACGCCGAACCTGAGCGTGTTAGGTGCAGTGTTAGTTGTCGATTCTTAATTCAGGTGTCAAGTTATTTTAGACATGAGATTTCACAAGTTCAAACAAACCTTACTTGATGATAAGAGTCATAAAAACAAAAAAAATAGATAAACCATTTCCCAAAGTGAAATTGATTCAAACAGTGACGAAAAACAAGTGGTACCCGAAAAGTGATAAAATTTCATTCCTAGTGCTTGAAGGTTTGAGATTGTATGTGTTGTTCTCTTGTGTGCAGGAGGCAGGTGGTAGGAGTTGGAACAATATTTATAGAGCTGCATTATCCAGGAATATGAAAGGACAACCACTGGGAATTAGGTTTGAACCATTCTATCTCCTTCTCATAACATAATTTAGGACCAAATCTAGTAGATCTAGTAGAATACTTTGTTGTTATCTATCCTACAGTTTGTATTATATCAGAGGTAGATACGAGAGAGTGATCACTTGTTCAAAGGGGGGATTTCCCCATAACATTATTGAGTAGTAAGAAGGGACTTCTCATTCTTGAGATGCATCATTAATTGATTATGGTAATGAAATACCATTCTATACCTTCCTTCATAGGTGATGATTTTTTTCATAAAAAACTCTACCTCTTTATAAGGTGATATTAAGAGGTCCCTTTGAATCCCCTTGCACATGTTTGACATTGGAGAAGGTTTTACCATAAATCAAGGCCAACTATCAGCCAAAATATTTGAATGATTGGACCATTGCTTTCCTGGCAGAGAAATCCCAGTAGAATGACCAATAATCTCTTATATCATGATAAGGGTTAGCTACTAATCCAATTCCCTTTATCCATTGTATGTATTGGTTAATTCCAATGCAATATCTAGGACATAACCATGAAATCGTTTCAATAACATGAGTCATCCATCCCTGAGAAAATGTCCATTACCTATGGATTTTCTACAAGTATCCCTACATCCTCTGGTTCTGCTCTTTTTACATACCCTCCCATGGTCTATTATTCTCAGGGTTAACACTTCATATAATCAAAGTGATGTCAGATTATGTCTAGGATGCAAGTGTCAATGATTATATAGGGGGAAAATGAGAGAAATAATACAAAGGAATTGGAGAATCCACAAGTGTGATGAGAAGACATAGAGATGAGTGTTTTTACAGGAAGTGATAGAGTGATGATATAATGATAGAAATCAAATCAAATCCTTTCACACATGTTTCCTGATTGGTAATCCTTCATGAATATTTTGGCACATGCTGTTGAATCAACAAACTTAGAGGTATATATTTTGAAGCTTATACTTAGGATTATTTAAATGCAATACTAATGAAATGGGAATTGGTATATTCATAGAGTAAATAGATTGCTCTTAAACTTCTCAAGATTACATAGAAAAATTCAAGAAAAAGGATTAGAAACTAACTGGATTTGTTGTGAGAACTACTTGGACTATAGATGTTATGCTATCCTTTGACAGAGTAAGTAAGTCCCTGGTACATCAACTAACAACAAAGAGTGAGTGTTGAAGTAGAAAGGTTGGAATAAGTCATAGAGTTATTCCATTGAAAGAGAACACTTTGATGTCTTGAGTCTGTAAGGAAGATTTGTTGTAAAAGATGATGTAGACTTAGTTATTTACAAAATGATATAGTTGTAATCCTCTTCATTTATTATATAATCTAGTAGTGTTGTTGATCTAAAATGATATATAAAGTGTTATACTTAAAAATTAAAGAAAACCTAAAATTATTTTTATGAAGCTTGTAAGTGAGGTGAAATATTCCTTGGTGCAACCTCCATCAAATGAAGTTCAAATGGATTGTAGGAGATCAATTAACCATCCTTATGCAAATTTATTTGAGAGTAGAGGCTAACCCTTTGTGTTGTTGATCCCAATTATTTATCTTGATCACTTTGTGGAGTAAATACTTGGTGTTGTTCTCTTCCCAACGACCCCCCCTCTCTTTTTTCTCAGACTCTACATGTTAGCAACTTGTTTTTCAGGAAAAATCCATCCAATTGTGCCTTAACAATTGGATTTATTTATTCTTAGTGATACCAGCCAAAATCTGGTTTTCTAGTATCACCAAGTCTAGTAACACCTGGAACCAAGTTTTAACTACCAATTTTATTGCTTTTTTCTCCCTTTTTTTATTTTTTATTTTTTATCTTTTGAACATCGGTATGGAAAAGGAATCAAGAGGATGTAGAAATTGGTGGCATAGCCACTTCAGTTGAAAACTCTATCTATGCATTCTTGATTAGGTATTTAATGAACTCTTCCTTGGACATTAGATTTTGATATAGTCTTAATCAATGAACATTGGCCATCAATGGAGTCCTATATTTTGTCGATGGTGCACAATTTCATGGAGCCATTGTCATAACAATGTCAATATCATATGGACCCATCCAACGAGTGCATAATTTACCCTTAAAATCATTATACCTATAATCAAACAGGAGGGCCCAATCACCTTCCTTGAACTTCTTTTGCTTAATGAATTTGTCATGCCACTTATCTCTCTATTGCTGGACAAGATAGGTCTGTTGCAAAGTGTTGGTTGTGGAGCCTGATTATCTTCCTAATTTATATGTGGTTGTAGGTTGTATCCCTTAATTTTGTTGGATAATAAAAATGAAGGACCTGGCAATTTATTTGGTGGACGTAGCCTGCATTGAGTGAGCCACATATATCTGTGTATATATTGTATTGTGTATCTTCTATGTTTTATTTCTGCATTTGTTTTATTTTTTTTCTCCATGATCCTGTTTTTCTAACAACTGGTGTCAGAGCCAAAGTTAACTCGTAGGAAAAGAGGGTTCTTGGCTCAAGTGGGAGAAATGACAGAAGATGGAAAGTTTAAGGTCGAGAAATTTAACGACCAAAAATACCAGTTATGGAAGATGCAAATGGAATACTATCTATATCAGAAGGATATTTTCCTAGCATTGGGCGGAAAAAAAAAGCATCTAATGAGTATGAAGGATGAAGAATGGAATATTCTTGATAGAAAGGCATTGGTAACGATATCATTGTTCCTGGAAACATCAATGGATTTCAATATTTCAAAATAAACGACAATGGAGGATCTGATAAAGGCATTGTATAAACTATATGAAAAACCTGCGACCTAGAATAAGGTATTTTTATGAAGCGATTATTTAATATGAAGATGTTAGAAGGTGGGTTTGTTTCCAAACATTTAAATGAATTTAATACGGTTAGTAATTAGCTAAGCTATGTAAAAGTGGACTTTCATTATGAGGTTAGTGCTCTTTTAATATTGTGCTCATTGCTAGGAAGATGGAACGAATTGGTAATGGATGTAAGTAACTCTGTCTTTGGTTCAAACACTCTGAAATTTCATGATGTTGTTGGTGTTATCCTTATCAAGGAAATGCAATGGAAAAGAACATGTGAGAAATCAGGTAATGCGTTGTCCGTGGATAACAAGGGAAGACAAAATGATAGAGGAAAGGGTTGAGGGAACTGTGAGAATTCTAGTAAGGATAGATCTAAATCCAAACTAAGAAAGATAGAGTGCTAGAATTGTGGGAAGAAAGGACATCTAAAGAAAGATTGCAGAGCTCAACAGAAACAAAGAGATGGAAAATAAGAGAAAAATCAGGAAACAAATGTAATAAGTGATGTGTTACAAGATGCTTTGATTCTTTCTTTAGATAATATTACCAAATCTTGGGTAGTAGATTCAGGGGCTTCATTTCATACCACACCCCATAGATAATATTTCCAAGATTATGTTCAATATGATTTTGGACATGTTTATTTGGGTGATGATGAACCATGTCAAATTATTGGAATGGGTAAAGTAAAAAAAAAGAAAAGAATGGAAACCAATGGTCACTGAAAAAGGTGAGACATATACCAGATCTAAGAAGAAATATAATTTCAATAGGGAAGTTGGCAAGTGAAGGTTGTATATCTATATTTATAGATAAGGTGTGGAAGGTCACTAAAGGATCTAGTAATGGGAAAAGGGGAGAAGGTAGGTACATTATATTTATGTACTATTAATGTTGACTCTTATAGCTCTTTAGCTTCTACAGGGGTGGATACAACACTATGGAATCATAGGCTTGGACAAATGAGTGAGAAGGGGATGCAAAGACTTCAAAAAAGGAATTTGTTACTAGATCTTAAACAAGTTGATTTGGATTTTTGTGAGCATTGTGTTTATGGAAAACGAAAGAGAGTCAAATTTCTCAGAGTCAGAAAAGAAAATAAGAGTGAAAAGTTGGAGCTTGTGCATACATATGTATGGGGATGAACTCAGATATCATCTCTTGGAGGCTCTCGTTATTATGTTACTTTTATTGATGATGAAACTAGAAAAACTTGGGTTTATTGCATTCGACAAAAATATGATGTTTTTGACACTTTTAAGAAATGAAAATCTTTGGTTGAGAATGAGATAGGAAAAAAGTTTAAGTGTCTTAGATAAGATAATGGAGGTGAATATTGCAGTAAGGAGTTTGATGATTACTGTTCATACCATGGGATTCGTAGAGAGAATACCGTTCCAGGAACACCACAATAAAATGGTGTGTTAGAAAGGATGAACACGACGATCATGGAACATGTAAGGAGTATGAGATTGCATGATGGGTTTTGTTGGTGCAAAGTTGTCATACCAGGGTCCTGCACAAGTTACCAACAAAAGGGTACCAAAGTAGTCTAGTGCACTGACATTTTCATCTTTCCAAAAGGAAATAAGTCTCACCCGAAGTGAAACTGATACAAAAGAGCTAAGGGAAGGGTAAGAAGAATGCTATACAAATTTACAATCCATCTATACTGTTACCATTCTAGTGCAAGATAGATACTCAGTTCAGATCCTTACCACATCATGCACTAATACAAAATAATTGAACTATACAGAAAATTAAGAAGGGATAAGGACATGTAATTCATAACAGATAACACATAATGAAATTTCAGAGATAGAGAAAGTAAGATGAACCAGGAACATTTTCAAGATTTGATCTCTAATATATTTTTGTTATATTAGAAGTATTTGGATAATAATCATACACAAATTTACATTAGACATCCACCCTACTTAGAATATGAGATCAATATGTACATATCAGTATAATACTACAGTTGATCACAATGAGTCTAGGATCTTTCCTTCCTAATTACATTCTAGATCTGGAGTACATATCCAGTTCTTGCATCTCCCTATCTCTCACACACTCATTACAATACAATACAATAATAAAGAGAACATACAAAAGAGTCACCCAAGAGGAGAATTGTCATCAAGAGATTCATCCTCCTCAAGATAATCATCCTCATCTAGAGAATCATCCCTACAATCGGTTCCTTTCTTCCTCTTTAGAACCCATCGACCCTCTTCTCTTCTTGATTCTGTTGTAACTATATTGGCTCCAAAACTGATTCTGTGCTGGCTTCAGACTGCATTCTATTTCAACGTCTTTCTGTTGTGTGTTTCCTTTTTTAGCCTTGTTCACTTGGTCGGTTGTCTCTTTTATAGGTTTTGCAACCTCTTTTATCAAAACAAAGGGCCCAACAGGCCCCGACCACAATCCTTGACTCGCCTCGAGTCAAGTATTTGGTTCTTCTGTGCTCTTTGATTTGGCCTGTTGTCCTTCGGGGGTATTAATTTCTTCCACCTTGGCTCCTTAAAATGAAGGGCCCAACTCTGGCACTAGCTCAAGCGATTTTTCTTTGACCTCATGGAACTGTTTAATTTTATATTGCCATTTTCTGGTAAGCAATGAAACTTCTGCAAAAAATTGTTGTGTTGCGCTAAGGTCAAATTCCTTCAGCTTGGATGCAATGAGAGCATTCCATTATGTATTTTCTAATGTCTCAACCTGGTGCATTTGTAGGTATTCCATTTGAATGATAGACCTAAAGGCTATGAGTTCCTTCTTTGCTATTGTTTTAGCTTCAAACAGAGCGTTCAAAGAATTGTCTTCTTGCTGCATTTCATCGAATTTTTCTTGTTGCTTCAGAGGATTGTGTGTTTTAGCTGCTTATTTGTTGAGTGTATGGATTATGGTGCACAAGTCTTAAAGTTATTGGTTGTGGTGGGTTATAAAACCCATCCATTCAGTGACTTCCTTGAAGATGGTGGTACATTCAACAATCTTTTTGTGCTTCAAGGCTCTGGCATCGTTGCCTTTTGGGACAACTCGTTCTAGCTGATGTTGAAGTTCTTTGGGTTGTGCCTTGACCTTAAAATTCATTCCCTACAACTTTGTTTGAAGGTCCT
Organism: Picea engelmannii; assembly: GCA_009831015.1. Classification (NCBI taxonomy): domain Eukaryota; kingdom Viridiplantae; phylum Streptophyta; class Pinopsida; order Pinales; family Pinaceae; genus Picea; species Picea engelmannii. Next base: position 79,196 of record ML800150.1, read on the forward strand.
CGTATCGATCTGTTATTACCTTCCATGCTTTCTGAACCAATTCGAGTTGTTCCTCTGGTTCTACAATGGCGTTGTATTCTGGCATCTGAGAGGCTTCTTTTCTGAAAGTTGGCCATATATCCGTGAGATTTCCCTTCATTTTCTCCACTTTCCCTTCTTCCTATATTTTCAAGTATTCTTTCTGCGTTATTTTGGTTTTCTCCAACATTCCTTCCTATATCCGATACTCATCTTGTGTTTTAGCTTTCTGAACCCGTTTCTCTAGGTGATCTTTTGAGGCTTTGATCAACCCTACCAGTTGCGGTGTCGACAACTGAGCGATCTCTTTGGATGTAACTAATTCCTCCAACAAGAGTCTAACCTGGAGTGGAATCCCAATATCCATGGATTACTCATATGGTGTCTCAAATTCCTCTTCTCCCTGGAGTGACCCTCACAATTGATGGGCTAATTTAGTCTTCAAGGATGGTGGAAGTAAAGGGATAGCTTCCACCTGTGCTAGGAAGAGCTGTAACAATTCTGAATATTGTTGCAAATCTTGCAGGACAAGTTCTAGCTATTATTTTAGTGATTTTGTTCTTTGTCCTAACTAATTCTCATGTGGTACTTGAGAATATTTCCCATTTTGCGTCATGAGCTTCGTTATGGGTGGAACTTCAGGGGTTCCAGTATGATCCTTTAGGAATTTTGTGCCACTCTTTATCCTCAGAGATTATGTATCCAAGAGGGGGAGATGTGGGAGTTGTGTAAGTACTGGTACTGTGGATGGTTGGCTCTCCTAAAAGGGAATCGTTTATGGAATATCAAGCCGCATAGGTTTTGGGGAATTAGGCAGTAGCAGGACCGTGGTATCTATAATTGTTGATGATGGTTGTTGCTCAGTGACTATGGTGGAAAGTATATTGGGGTTAGCTTCAGGGTCATCTATGATATGGATAATATTATGAGGTGCTCGAGTGGATGCTTGGGTGCAAGGAAACAAAATCGATATAGGCTGGGGGTTGATGATTTTAGCTGGGCTGACTTCTGGGGACACACCGATTCTAGGATTCTTAGCCGTAACCTCTTGTATAGATGTGGCAGATAATATTTCATTAATGGTTTTACCTGGGAACATGACCTCATCTAGAATCTTGGGACATCTTGGAAAAGGCCTCTTTGTCCTCTACAACTGGTGTTCTTCCTCCTCCTCTAATTTTGAGGTCATTGATGACTTGTAGGGATGTTATACCTTTCTAAATCTCGACCCTACTTATTCTGTTGGATTCTTCTTCTTTAACAATTATGGTGGAAATACATAGTGGACACCCAACTTGCGCAGGGTGCGTTTAACTCTTGGCCAAGAGAGGATTTCCTTTTTCCAGTATCTCTTCATCCAAATAGAATGGTAGAGAGCTTGTATGAAAGTTTGAAGGCTTTTCATGCCTTCGCCAGACAAATGTATAATGGCGGTTCAAAACAAATGAGATGTTCCTTGTATACAAATTTAGAAGCTCTTGTGGTATACACATCCTTTGGGTGGCATCAATCAACTGATTGTACCACTTTAGGAATGCAATGTTGTTGAAATCCATGTTTTCTGAGTCTTCCCTTGCATACCAAGGCTCAAAAATCTTGGTGAGACGACCTTTATCAGCAGGTCATAATTGTCTTCCCATGGGTGGCCTCCACTTCAACATTGAAAAATCTAGAAGAAGATATCAGTATGTGAAGGTGCCTCCCTTCTCTTGAACTTCCTCACAAGTGATGAGGAGTTATTCCAACAAGTAACTACACCAATCAAACACTACACCATTTTGACAAAATTCAGCGACTGACAGGGCATCTAGTGTACATTCACCCTTATAGTAAGAGTGCATGACCTTCCTAGTGATCATATAACATTCCGTTCCGACCATCTTAGTGAGGATTGGTTTGATTTTTGTTGTGCGGCCTCCCCTCTGTGTATGGAAGCGCTCATATAGGATAATCTCACCCTTCCTCTTTCCATGCTTGCTTGGTCCTTGAAATCCTTTGGAGATGTCTTCGCCCTCCAAGGATAGTCCTATCAGTTGGTGAATATCTTCCGCATGAATGAGATATCATATGTCGAGCTATAAACTATGATCATGCACCCTGCTGATCAGAGACTTAGTGCATCGCGCAACTTTGATGGTGGTTCTGAACACTGGGAGGTCCCAAAGGTTCATAATTTTCAAGTGGAATAGATTCAGAAACTCATCCTTCAGGAGGAAATGCACCTCCCTAGTCGGCCTAGAGTCCATCTTGCAGAACATGTCGATGTTCATTTGGGGGAACAACACTGTATCCATGAGATCCAAGTCGAGGAGTTTTTTCTGCTCGGATTTTCCTTTGACATTTCCCATGACCTCAATCTTGGGATCCTAAGGCTCATCTGAAACTGATTCCTTCGATACATAGCCTCTTCCTCCCAATAATCTCAACATTTTCACGCTGGAATTCTAGTAGTGACACTAGTGTTGACGTCGAGGGATTAGAGAGTCTCCAACAACAACATTTTCAACCTCTCGCGAGGCTAGGCAAGAAGAGATGGGAATAACACCCTGGGCTTAAAGCCCCAGACAAGAAAGCACATTGAAATCTAGGCCAATTTTCTCCTAACCTACAGTCCAAGCATAGATTCCTTTGCCTTGTAATTTTTCTTTTAGTAATATTTAATTTTTATTTAATTTATGACCTTTATGCTATTTTACAATTTAATTACTTTATACATTTGAAGTAACAAAATTAAAATTAATAAAGGAAATGCAAATAAATAAAAAAATAAAAAGGCAATGCTTTTGTTTTTGTTTTAGCAAAAAAAAACTAGAACAAAGTTAACTAAAAGCTAGAAAAAGTTAATAAACTATGTTAGTTTTAAAGTAATTTAATTACAGGAAAAGTTTATTACATAAAATTAGTTTGAAGAATAGAGAAATAACATTTATGATGATATACCATTTTTATACTTTCATTTAGAAGTCAGGATGTAATTAAAAAATAATAAAATCAAAATAGTAAAATAAACAAAAGTTTATACTCACTAACCAACTAATAAATAAAACTTTATAAGTATGATTATTTACAAAATAAACATGTTTTGTTTATCCTTTTATAATTTTATCTATTTTTTTTTTTTAATTCTGAATTCAAAGTGTTAAATTAATAAAGATGAGGAAAATTGAGGACTTTAAAGAAAAAAATCAAAGAGATAGTTCAACTTTATAAGCATGATTATTTACAAAATAAACATGTTTTGTTTATCCTTTTATAATTTTATCTATTTTTTTTTTTAATTCTGAATTCAAAGTGTTAAATTAATAAAGATGAGGAAAACTGAGGACTTTAAAGAAAAAAATCAAAGAGATAGTTCCGAGTGAGAAAGAAATGATTTTTCATTAAAAAGGCTTCCCATACAAATTCATAAATCTTCAAAATCTGCAAGTCTCTGCTTAGACTAGGGCCAGGTATATGGTCTTTAGCTCTTCTAGACATAATGTACAATAGAAAGACCAAGAATGAAAAGGAAAAAAACAAAGATGAGCCAAAAGTGGAATGGAGCAATGGTGGAAGATCACAAAGAGAAAACTTGCATATAGAAACCGATTAGCGTCGAATAAAATCGAGCCTTAATACAACAAACTAACAAGTAAACCTTTACCTTGTGAAGGCCAACAAGCTCATCCTTGCTTTATCTTTTTTGCTTCTCCGCAAGACCTCCTGTTGCCGAAGATTCCATCAATCCCTGCTGAAGATGTAAAAGAACAATGAATAGAAACAATCCTCACAACACTCCAAGCATATTTGTCTCTGAATTTTTTGCCAAAGTTCTCTCTAAAATATTTTCTTCAACTAAATTCTGTTTAGAAAAACTCTCCTTATAGCTGTGCGCTGCTTCCTTTAAATATTGGATGATTAGTTATGGTAGTTTTGGAACAAACTGGCCTATGAAAATTTCTTGAATTGCCTCCTTTCAAAATTAAAAAAAAATAAAATTTAATTTTAATTGCAAAAAGAAAATGAAACCGTTATTAGCGAACGGTTCTTTGCCAGCATAATTTTTGTCGAGTTGTGGATCAAATCCTCTATAGGTATTTTCCATGAAACCTTTGGTAGACAGTCCAATGCCTCATATGGAAAATCAACACTGTGAATTGTATGCTCAAACAAAATCGCTGCAGTTTGTGCTTCAATTTCTCCACCTTGTCCAATTTGTTCTGCTTGTTGACGAGTTTCTTGTTCCTTAACAAAAATTATTTTTTGTTTGTCCTCCTGATCATGTGAAGGAGAGAGTGAATGTCTCAGACGAAGTTCACATGCCTGGCACAATTTTTCCTACTAAAACTTTCGTCCCTTTCAAATCTCTTTGGCAACTAGTTTTTCCATTTTATGTATTACTTTTGTTCGTTCTGATTTTGCAGTTGTTTGATCTTTGCACAGGATGCTCGGAAGCACTTATCCTTTTTCTTTGATGCAGTAGAAAGAGAGACATGCTCCTTTTTGGGCAACAAGAGAAGCCATATGTGATTCACTTAGAATTTGTATTCGTAATGTGGTCTGATACTGGAGAATGTGGAGAATTTTTTCAATTGATTGAAGATAGATAAATATGTAATGGTTCATGATCGGAGGTGCTACCTTTCCAATGGGAACACCACCACCAAAAATGAGGGACATAGTATTGTCAATGCATGTAAGTTACTTAGTTTAAGGATGGTTGAAGATAATCCCCCTCCCTGTAAAAGGTCTCGCATAGATAGGAGCAAAACCAAAGTTTGTAGGGATGTTGCTGTAGTTATGGAGGAAATGTCTGGAAAGAGCTCCCTGGGGATCTTCTCAAAAAATTGATTGCATGGTTACTTGTTCCATCCATTTTTCGGTTCTGATTAGTTTTCCATAATTGGAATTATTTGCTAAGCTCCCACAAATTTTTTCAATAGTTTGCAGAGGTTCCTCCTCAATTCCCTTGGTTTTACACCATAACACATGGAAACATATCTAATGGTGCAATCTATGATCCATCAATGGACAAGTGGTATCATTTATTATTTCCATCCCCTCCTTCTAAATACATTATATCATATCATGTTGCCTCAACATGAGGTCTTGTCTGTTTCATTGATATATTTCATCACAATTTTTTTATATGTAATCCACTTACTATGTCTTCCTGGGAACTTCTGTCAACTTTGAGAGTGTCGTCTCAAGTTGTTGTAGGAATGATCCTGAACAAAGCTTCAACCGGGTACAAATTGATGTGGTTAGAATGCAATGGAGATTATGGAGTTTATGATTAAGTAGAGAATACTGGGAGCAAGCCTGGTAACATGCCTCCGCACATAAATCTTCCTCTGGCCTTGAATTTCAAATCTCAGACTATCAATATCAATAGTGTGATGTATTTTATGCACACAAATCCTGATGGTTTAGTGTCATTTGATACACTGAAGAATACTTGGCAACAAATTTTAAGGGTGCGAGCTCGAGAACCATCTGCTCCCAAACTGGTGCCATTCATTTGTAAAAAATTTCCGAATGAATCAAGTATGCTAATAGACTGTGAACGTAATTCATAATATTGACATCATTTCTATAAGTATCAAAACTGTCTCCTTTCGGGATCCTCCACTTTGTACAGAGCTGTTGGTTTTCCTAAAAGTAGAAGATAGAGCATACTCACGATCACTAGGATTTGGAGTGTATCCTGAACGAGAAAATAAAACATGATAATAGACACTCCCATTATTCTTTACAGCCTCAGACGGATGGTAAACTACTTATGTTCTCAAACACTGTTTGGCTCCCATACTGCAAAAACGTACATTGGTCTCTTGCCAGACAAGAGCTGCTCATTGCTAAAATCGTAGGAGTTCTCATTCTCAGGGAGATAGAGTCACATATGCTTTTCCCTGATCCATTTTCATGGTTCTCTACCATTGGGTAATTGTATCATTTGCCTCTGCAACAAAGTCCGTTTATAATCATCGTCGAAATGATTCTTGGCTGCAAAGTCTGCAGACGTTGCATGTGTAGACATTTTATTTACAACAATTCTGGTGGAAACTTCGATTGCATTTCCCTCTGAACAGTTTCATCCTCTGATATCGTGCGTACACTTAACACTTTCCATGCTCCCAATGAAGTATCTATAAGACCAGGTTCATAATATGAAGAAATACATGTAAGCATGTGTCTGGATTTGGTTGAATATTTCCACAATGCATAAGCTCGATTAGTAATTCGACTATGTCACAACGTTCTCTTGCATAAGATGAACTAAGAATGATGTTATAGGACATGACATTTGAATAAATTCCCTGCCAACACTACCTTCATGAGGATAGAGTAATTATACACATGAAATGTGAATCCAACCTGCAACATTGTAGCCATCAATGCACGGGCAAACTGTAAATCTCATGTAAGGCTAGTGCAATCCATCATAATATGGTATGTTGTTGCATTAGGTTTGAAACCAAATGTTTTCATGTTCTCAAAAGCATCAACAACCACATCCCATTCTCTTGCCTCAACTAGGGTGTGAAGAACACTGTTGTACATGTGTGTCATTGGCGAGATAAGATGACATGAGTAATGCAAGGAGAGAGTAAAGGGATATTCTTAGTAGTAAGTCAAGCGTCACAATAAATTCACTTACGAACAATGAGCCAATATTTAATAAGAAAAAGAGAAACTTTGCGCAAGTAGTGTGACTCGAGAGGGAGCCTGGAAACACTTTGTTGGTTAAGTACTGTTGAAAAAAATTGTCGTCAATAGCTGGCTCAAGAACTTAGTGGTGACCGAATTCACAGAATGCACTAGGATGTAGAGACTCATTAGAAGAATACAAGTAGGTGAATATAATGGAGTTCCTAACAAGCTTACGAAGTATTATAGCTAAGGTAGCGAGATATACCATTAATGGATCATCAATGAACAAGTAATTAGGCCAGCAACGCAATCTATGGCGCAGATGTGCGATGGGATTGATAATGGGGTAAAATCTTCGAGAAGGATTATAACTTTAATGAGTCTCTTACTCAACATTTTGTTGGTGTGAGGGTCTTACCATTTTAATGGTTGAGAATCATGGTAATCTTATCGATAGGATCTACGTGGACAAACACTTTTAATACTTGATGGGACATGTTGATAGTTCTCGGTAGTTACCCTAAAATATACAGCTGGAACTGACGTCACCAGGACTTAGCCGTTAATAAAGTTTAGATTCGATTCTCCCCTGACCACAAAGGTTTTTTGGCAGATGTACTTGTATGGATGATTAGATTGAAGACGCATTTCTACATGGGTATGTTAAAAAAACATCTAACAATGAAAATGAGATGGATATGGCGTGGCGCTCCTAAGAACACTCCGACGTTATTATATAAAAAAAAATTCAACATTGCCATAAACTTCAACATAAAATCAAAGTCTACCTACTATGCATGCTCCCTTGTATTAGAGAAACCATGGTTCATTTTAAGTATGTGTAATGTAGGGTTTCAAGTGTGTGCCATTCGACCACCCTGGTCAAAGGACACCATCTAGTTGCGCTAGCTTGACCACACCAGACTGTCTGATCTCAACCACTAGGAATGGCCCTAACCAATGCATGCACAACTTGCTTGGATGTTTCTGATAGCGTCTTCCATAGAGGAGTACCTTATCACCTTGCACAAACCTCTAGTCTTAATGTGTCGATCATGCCAAACCTTCTGCCTAGCTTTCTCTATTGACTGATGAAAATCAATGTGGAACCTTACTTTTCTAGTTCCTACAGGTCTGCAATACTTTTCACAATGGATGCGTCATCCGTCATGTGTGTAGCCTAAGATATATAGAGATTGGGGGTAATAAAATTTGCAGGTACCACAACTTCCTTTCCCTAAACCAACTCAAACAGGGTGTACTTTTGTAGCTTCTTTGTGGTAGTCCTATAAGTGTATAAGACTGCTAGAACTCTGTCATCCCAGTCTTCCCTGTTTGCGCAACACACCTCCGTCATCCCTCTCTCCAAAATCTTATTGAATGCCTCTACTGTGCCATTAGCTTGTGGATGATAAGGACTACTTTTATGGTGCTGAATAAGAAATTGTGTTGTCAGTGTTGCGATTGTGCTGATAATGAAGTGGCTCCCTTGATCACTAGTTAGGATCCTATGGCATCCAAATCGAGCAATAATATTTTCAAATATAAATATAGCAGTTGTATATGTTGAACAATCCTATACTGATTCTACTTCATCCCACCGCGTAAAATATCTTGTTGCGGTAATTATATGTCTGGCCTTTGAATGTCTTGCGGGCGAGTTAACTGGTCCAATAAATCAACAATGCACTTCTCAAAGGCTTGCAGTTCCATAACTGATTGAAGCGATAATTCGTCTCTGCGTGATGTCTTCCCTACTTGTTGACAAAAATCACAAGACCTAGCATGGATTTTAGCATCTTTGAATAACGTGGCCCACCATAATCTAGCTTGGAGAACCTTTTGTGTTGTAGATTTCCCTCCAACGTGCCCTCCCACAACTCCATTGTGGAATTCCCATAGGATATCTTGCCTTTCATGGTTTAGGGAACAACATCTGAGAATTCTATCCAGTCCCATATTATAGAGTTGTCATGCAATAAGTTGGTAATATTATGCACAGACTAACATGTGCCTCTTTTGGGTTGAAAAATAATTCCCTGGGAAAGTCCTTGTATTGAGGAAAGAAACAATTTCTTCGAGGTATTCTGGAATGGATTCAATCCGGAAAAGGTTTGCATCAGGGAGTTGGTCATCCACTTTCTCCTAATTCTAGTCTTGACATGTGATCTGGTTCTACATTACATCTTCCAGGTTTGATAATTACCTCAAAGGAAAACTCCTGAAAGAGTAACGGTCACCTGCAAATACTTCCCTCAAGAACATGCTTATTTCTGAAAAATATTTTTAGGAATAGGTCTTTGTGTTTCTATAGTAGAATCTGGATTTTATTCATGGTCTTCTTATCCTAGTAATCCCCTATAGAATCTATATTAGTATTCTCTTCACTCCCTATGTTTACTTTCCACAACTTTAGAGGATGGGTATAGGTACTACTTGTATGACTAGGTGTAGTATCATGAATTTCCCTAGTTCCCATAGTTTATTTAATATTGAGGTTCCTAAGTTCTTCTACTTCATTTGGTTTTTCCAAGTCATTATCAACTTTGCGGTAGGATACCAATATTCTGACAGGGTTGTGGTCTTGATTATACTGAAGAAAATGAGCACGATCATAACGTATCACTGGGATTGATCTGGATTCATAATCATCAATAAATAACATCTTCTGAATTCTTTGAAGGACTAGGTGGAGTTCCAGAGTCGTACTAGTAAAAGAAAAATCTCTGTAAAATTGGTCTTCTAGTGTTTTCCACTGGTTTGTTTAGCTCTTGGTCTCTTCATGGATGTACTAGGTTTTTGAAATTTCACCTAATGAGTGGAAAAATAAGTGAACCCATACCTGAGATGGCACTTACGCAAATTTCCATTGCTTGATGCACTGCTCAACATACATTTTGGGGTCAAACTATCCATCAAACAATTACACTTCACAAAATTCCATGTTCATCTCTGTTATCACTTGATCTCTTATGAGAAACCTGTATCAAATAGATCTCTTTGTGTACTCCCAATATATAAGTGAAGCACTGTGAGTGGCCCACCACCTGGCTGGAGTATCCTAAATCTATGTACATAACCGATATCCTTTTCTCTAGCTCAAATTTTCCATCTATATCAATGAGAAAGCTAATCAAATATGAAGTATCGTCGCATGTTGGGTGATCCCTCATCTTGATTCCAATCCATCTCATTACCTTGATAATTGTGCCACGTCTTGAAAATATTTCATATGAACCTTGCTGCCAACTATCAAAATCTAGTTCTGAGTCCTCCTCAATTGACTGTATACTCCTACAACTTACAGATCCATCTACAGTGGGGTTGATTTAATCTGGTCTCATCCCTGCTGTTACAGTGTATAACAGGTCAAGAACTTTGGGTTCCATGTTATTATACACTGGATTAGTATATCTAGGTCCCATGTATGGATCTAAGGGTTGGATTGCTATTACTCCATTTGCTTCAAACATCATCGTGTCCCTCTTTAGGTCAATGATAGCATAATTTTCATAAGCCCAATAAATTCCCAATAATGTAGGGTAGGGGTCTTCATCTCCCATGATTTCAATGACTTCAAAATCAACTATCATTTTAACTCCTGCAACATCTACTTCGACATCTTCCAACCTTCCTACTGGAAAAATGTAGTATTGATTTTCCATTCTAAGCTGGATGGGGGAATAAAGAAACTGTGGTTTCTCTAGTGCTTCCCAAGTATCTTTAGGTAATATGTTGACATCTGAACCCAAGTCTAGCATGACATATTTAATTTCAAATTCATCTAATTGGGCTTCCAACCTAAATTATTTTCCAATTCTGGTGCAGACCCTCGACCCTCGGGCCGAGATCCACTCAGGATATTTTCCAAACCTCCACAAGAGTCAAAGGGACTCTTTTTATTTGACCACGCAAGAGATCAGTTCTCGCGAGTTTGTGGCTTTTAACATAATGCCACAACTCTAAGCAATAGCCGAGATGGGAAACTACGAATAGGCATAAGGTATAAGAACTTCTCCCTTAGCTCCCTCTTTTGAAATATGACCACAACCAAGGCCTGGTGCGAGCCCTTTCGTGACTCATGACTTCGCGAGTTGGAGATTCGTGGACTCTCGACTCCTCCAACACCCCAAACATTGATAACCGAACTTGTGATATGGCGGATGGTGTATGGCCCCTTTCTGTTATCTCCCTTTACAAATGACTACTGGCTAGGCTAAGTACTAGCCCCTCTCGCAACTCGTGACTTCGCGAGTTGGAGGGTCGTAAACTACTGCTCTCCCCTTGTGAACCTCCGAAGTGCGATAGGTCAACAGAGTGTTGACTCCTCCCAAGCGATGTGTCCACACCAACTGTCACCTTCTTTCATCGTTTCGGCACACTATGTTAGCACCACCTGTCGTGCGTGACTTCGGCATTCAACGTTTTGTAACCTCCACAATCACAACAAAGGTTTATACACCTCAAAACCCTGATACGCGATATGACGCGGGGGGGTTGATCCAATGGTTCTCCTGTTGCTGAGATCCAATGGCTTGGATCTCCCGCCTTATACCTTGTGACTCGGGACTTAGAACGACCTAGGAATTGGTTTTCCTTCCAAGCCCATGAACCCCGAAACCCTGAGGAAATCTGACGGCTCAAATAAAACGTGATCAACGACTCTCGTTGATCCTCAGCTCTTAGGTGATGGGTTCCTCCTGTCGCTAACCAGCTTGCAAGTTTGATGTGATTTGATGGTCCTCGCAAATTCGGTGATTCTCCATGGAGAATGTCAACTGTACATCTGTGTCCTTGATAATTCTTTAGCCCCAAGCTTTGATTCATATTCTTGGCCTTTCTTTCTCCTGGATGATTTCAATTAAAACTTTCGCTCACCCTTTGCAACCTTAAAACAAAGTTGATTTTCTGGGTCTTCGACTTCTCTTGGAGAGTTCTGACTTCAAACCTCCCCTATGCATGAACTTTGCGTGCCATTATAACTACTCTAGTTATCTCTCAAAGGAAGCTCTGTGCACTCCTTGCGACAAAGAATTCTTCAACTCCTCTGCGAAATTGAAGAAATTTTCCCTCTTTCCCAGCCTGCGCACTCCTTGCATGGCTCTGAGCCTTGCTCATGCTTTGACTATAAAAGAACAATTATATCCTTCCTGAGAGTTCTGAGATGAATTTCAGAACCTGGTTGACACACTCCTTGCGGACCCTCCACTGCACTCTTTGCAGGAGTTCTCAGAAAGAGAAACAACTGAAACTCATTCTCCCCTTATCCAGAATTCAAACATTTAACAAATAATCCTAGAGCATACACACACATAGCATTGAAATAAAATGCACACTGAGAATATAAACAAGCCTGCAACATACCATTCAATAGGTGGTTCCAACAACCATAACACACACATAGATTTGGAATCAAAGATTTCTTCTATTAATTCCAGTGCTCCTGTACATGGAAAATAACAACTAAATGCATAAAAATCCTTTGTTCTCTTCTATTCTCCTCCGCAGCTCTACAACTTATGAATTCTGAATTATGTTGCAAAGATACAAGGGTTGAGGGTGTCTATCATCTGTTTTCCCTCCTAAGCTCCTAAAACTGTATAGTCTATCATTTAAATCTACCTACTTGCATTAAGCAAACTTAAATTCCTATTAACTCCGCAGATAGTAACATACGCCCCAAAATCAGTTTGGATCTTCAAGATATAAATGCAACTGCACTTTCCTCCTATCCATTACATTAATGTTTCAGATTTTAAATTTCAAAACGTTTTCACAAAAATGTGTTCAAATTACATCTGCGCGTCCAGTTGTCTCCTTGGCTTTAGGCACACACTTGGGCTTTATATGATGCTCCTGCATCATACTCCCTCGCTTGAAATTTTTTATGAACCCTCGTTCATGAGCTCTTGCACGGTCTGTCCATGCCTTTGAATTTCTGCTTCATTCTCCCAGTTGACATATTCAATTGGATGTCCTTTCCACTTGACCAAGTATTCAAAATACTCTTTTCTCCTGGTCTTTATGCTAATCCTCTTGTCAATTGTGCTTTCCATCTGTGGATTTTCAGCTACATGCATTTGTTTTGTCCATTGAATCTTTTCTTGTTCATCTTCTTCTCTTGCTTCTTCAGCTCTGCAAGGGTACAAATCCGCGACATTGAATATCGGTGAGATTCCAACCCCATTGGGTAATTCAATCTCATATGCATTTCCTCGAATTTCCTTATGACCTTGCATGGTCCAATATTTTTCATCTTAAGCTTGTTATACGTTCCCCTTGGGAAACTTTCCTTCCTCAAATGCGCAAGAATCAAATCACCAACTTCAAATTGAATTTCTCGCCTGTGTTGATCTGCTCTATGCTTGTACTCTTGACTTGAACTCTGCAACCGCTCCTTAATTCTGTTGTGAAGCTCCGTCATTCCTTCTACAAATTCCTCTGCACTAGCACTCCTGAATTCAACTTGTTTTGAATCTTTCAATTCAAAAACTCCCCTTGCCTACATTCCATATACAATCAAGAATGGAATATGCCCTGTTCTTCTGTTAAATGAATCGTTGTAAGCAAATTCCGCCTGTGGAAGAATATGATCCCATTGATTGTGGTGTTCAGTCACTAGGCTCCTCAATAGATCTCCCAAACTTTGATTCACTGCCTTAGTCTGTCCATTCGTATGAGGGTGATATGCTGAGCTAAAAGATAAATTAGTCCCCAGCTTCTTCCATAGGGTCCTCTAGAAATGACCAACAAATTTGGTATCCCTGTCCGATACAATACTCTTGGGGAAGCCGTGAAGTGTAACAACTTACTTGAAAAATAGATTGGCAACGTGTGTTGCGTCATTGGTTTTCTGACATGGTATGAAATGTGCGATTTTAGAAAATCTTTCAACTACCACAAATATTGAGTCACAACCCCTTTGCGTCCTTGGAAATCCTAACACAAAATCCATACTTACTGCATCCCACAGTCTCTCTGGTACTGGCAATGGTTGATACATCCCTGTATTTTGTCTCTTCCCCTTGGCATGCTGGCAAAGTCTACACCTGTCCACTAATTTCTTGACATCTTTTCTCATCCCCGACCAATAGTACGATCCATTCAACTTCAAGAACGTTTTATCATGACCGAAGTGTCCAACCAATCCTCCACTGTGCTTTTCCTTCAACAAATTCTCCATCATGGAGCATTTTAGAATACATACATGATTTCCTTTGAACAATAATCCATCCTGGATCATATACTCGGTCCATTGGCTTCTGTCCCTGAGAATTGGATTCTCAGACGCCTCATATGCTTCTCTGAAATTTGGATCATCCCTTTACATTTCTTTGAGGTTATCAAAACCCAAATTCTTGACTCTTAATTCTTGCAATGGAAAAGATTTCCTGCTCAAAGCGTCAACCACTTTGTTAGCAGTTCCATAAATATGTTTAATCACAAAAGTATAATTCTTCATGAACTCAACCCATTTAGCATGTTTTTAGTTCAACTTCTCTTGTTGAGTCACGAATTGCAAAGCGTGATTATCGTTGTACAAAACAAACTCTTTGGGAACCAAATAGTGCCTCCATTTCTTCAGCGCTTGTATGACTGCGTAGAATTCTTTGTCATACGTGGAGTACTTGATCTTTACTTTATTTAGTTTTTCACTGAAATATGTGATCGACTTGTTGTCTTTCCTCAAGACTTCTCCAATGGAAAATCCACTCGCGTCACACCTGACCTGAAATGTTTTGCTGAAATCTAGAAAAACTAGAATTGGTTGCTCAGTGATCTTCTTCCTCAACAGGTTGAAGCTCTTATCCACTTCATCTGTCCAGTGAAAATATTTATGTTGCTTCTTCACCGTATCCATCATCGGTGCACTAATTCCACTGAAGTTTCGGATGAATTTCTTGTAGAAGCTAGCCAACCCATGGAAGCTTCGAACTTTGAACACACTCTTCAACAATGACCAGTCCTTAATCGCCTTTATCTTCTTCGGATCCATTTTCAATTCATTTGCAGAGATAAAAAAAAACCCAAATAAATGAGTTATGTCCTCATAAATGATGATTTATTCATATTGATCAACAATTTCTCTTGCCGCAATATCCTCATCACGACAGCTAAATGCTTCAAGTGATCTTCTTTAGTTTTACTGAAGATCAGTATATCATTAAGATATATGATTACAAACTTACCAATGAAATATTTTAAGAATTTGTTCATCAACCTCATAAAATTATTGGGTGCATTCGTCAAACCAAATGGCATGAAAATCCATTCATATAGTCCTTCATTTGTCTTGAATTTTGTCTTCCATTCATCACCTTCCCTCATTCTTATCTGATGATATCTGCTTTTCAAATCAATTTTTGAAAAAACAAATTCTCCACTCAAGCAATCCATCAAGTCATCCATCCTGGGTAAAGGAAATCTATACATGATGGTGATTTTATTTATGGTCCTCGAGTCTGTACACATTCTCCAACCACCATCTTTATTTGGACATAGCACTGTAGGTACAGTGCATGGAATCAAGCTTTCTCTAACCAATCCTTTGTCCATCAAATCCCGGACTTGTCTTTTAACCTCTTCATTCTCTTGCGATGTCAATCTATATGCCTCTTTGTTCGGTAGACTCGCCCCTGGTATAAGATTGATATGATGACTTATGCTCCTGATGGGTGGAAACGAACAAGGTAATTCATCCACCACAATGTCAACGAACTCCTCTAGCAATTCCTGAATTTCCTCCGATAAATCATCTATCTTAGTACTAGTTAAGACGACTCTAGGTTTTCTTACCACAACAAACTACATTTCTTCATCTTTCTTGACTTCATCTAGAAGCTCCTTCCCACTCATGAGAATTATAGTATTTCTCATCTCTGTTTTCACCTCCTTATCCTTAATTGGAAGCAACATATGCGTTCTACCATTTTTTTCCAGAGTGTATGTGTTCTTTCTCCCATCATGCACCACATTTTTTTCATATTGCCATGGTCTTCCCAACAATAGATGACAAACGTCCATGGGAATAACATCACATAAAATTTTATCCTTATATCCACCTATCTTAAACTAAAATAAACATTGTTTAGTGACAGTTACCTGATGCCCTTTTTGCAACCACGAGACTTTGTATGGGCTCGGATGTGTAACAGTGTCCAATTCGAGCTTCTCCACCATTTATGTGGATACTATATTATATGTGCTTCCACTATCCACTATTACCTTGCATACCCTGTCCTTGGTCTTGCAAGAAGTTCTAAAAAAAATGTCCCTTTGGTTTGGGTTCTCTGGCTCCTTCTCTCGCTTCAAGAGAACTTTCCTCATCATTAAGGATCTTCCACCCTCAGCATTTTCTACCTCAAAATTCTATCCTTGAGCTTCGACAATGTGAGTTTCACCATCTTTCTTCCTATCTGGACACTCATAGGATTTATGTCCAATTTTTCCACAGACAAAGCATTTCACTTCACCTCCTCTTCGTCTTCCTCTTCCTCTGGTTCGAGGAAAATTGTTTCGGTCAACATACTATCTCCCCTGCAAGCTTACTCCTATCTCAGATTGAGTTTGAGGTTTCTTTCCCTCATCTTTGGACTTCTGCATTCTGTCTTGGGCAATTTCCTTGCCTCTGCTTTGAATTCTCCCTCGACCTCTTTGACCTTTCTTTCGGCTCAGCTTCTCTTCATCTTTCAGAGCCATATGATGGCATCTTCTACGGTTCATATGGTCATCATGCTCATCTCATCCTGAATGTCATATCACAGACCATTCATATATCTGGCAACCTTCTCATCATCACTCTCCCAATGACCTTCTCTGATGTTTATCCCGTAGAACTCTTCAGTGTATTCTTTCACTGTCATCAGCTTCTGTCTCAAATTTTGTATCCTCCGACACAGATTGATTTGATAATCTTTGGGTATGAATTTGGCCTTCATTTTTGTGACCATTCTATCCCAAATTTTGATTCTTTGTTTTCCTTTGCAACGCATGTTAGCCTGTAGTTCATCCCACCACAGTGTTGCATGTCCCTTCAATCTAGTGATTGCGTGCTTAAATTTCTTATCCTCTTCGACATCCTCATAGTTGAAGTATTTTTCCAGAGATCTAAACCAATCTAGCAGCTCCTCAACATATAAGTTGCCTTCGTATATTGGAATATCCATTTTTTCCCTAGCACCTATCCTTGCAACAACTCTGAATACATGCTCCTCTGCAACATCTTCGACTGCAATTTCTTCTCCTTTGTTTCCAGCTTCATTTTCACTTTCAACTTCACTGATATATCCAGAATCGACTGTTCACCTTTGTGCCGTCTCCATGGCATCAAGCATGGCATGTAATTCACGCATCTCTCTTTCCACTGCTGGATTAGGCATTGGCCTTTCTCTTCTTCTCGACAACATGGTTGTAAAATTCCTCTTTTCTCTCTACTACAGAAAGAAAAGAATTTTTTCTGTGCTCTGATACCACAACTGGTGCAGACCCCCGACCCTCGGGCCAAGATTCGCTCAGGATATTTTCCAAACCTCCACAAGAGTCAGAAGGGACTCTTTTTCTTTGACCATGCAAGAGATCGGTTCTCATGAGTTCTTGGCTTTTAACACAATGCCACAACTCTCAACAATAGCCGAGACGCGAAACTGCGAATAGGCGTAAGGTATAAGAACTTATCCCTTAGCCACACCTTTTGAAATATGACCACAACCAAGGCCTGGTGGGATCCCTTTCGTGACTCACGACTTCACGAGTTGGAGAGTCATGGACTCTTGACTCCTCTAGCACCCAAAACGTCGATAACTGAACTTGTGATATGGTGGATTGTGTATGGCCCCTTTCTGTTAGCTCCCTTTACAAATGACCACTGACTAGGCTACGTACTAACCCCTCTCACAACTCGTGACTTCGCGAGTTGGAGGGCCGTAAACTGTTGCTCTCCCCTTGCGAACCTCCGAAGTGCGATAAGTCAATAGAGTGTTGAATCCTCCCAAGCGACGTGTCCATGCCAACTGTCGCCCACTTTCACCTTTTCTGCACACTATGTCAAAACCACTTGTCGCACATGACTTCGGCATTCGGTGTTTCATAACCTCCACGATCACAACAAAGGTTTATACACCTCAAATACCTGATATGCAATATGAAATGGGGGGGGTTGATACAATGGTTATCCTGCTGCTGAGATCCAATGGCCTAGATTTCCCGCCTTATACCTCACGACTCGGGACTTGGAATGACCCAAGAATTGGTTTTCCTTCCAAACCCATGAACCCTGAAACCTCAAGGAAATCTGACGGCTCGAATAAAACACAATCAACGGCTCCTGTTGATCCTCGGCTCCCAGGTGATGGGTGTTATAAGCCTAATTTGCACCAAACATACGTACCTGGCATCAAGCCATATCGAACTGCTTCTTTTCCAAAAAACTACTGAACAACTCTTCTTAAAACCCCCCTTTATAAAGGCCCATGCTCCCTGCTCCATTACTACATGTGTGTACATGCTAGTTGCTCCAATACAACCCGCGTGTACCTACAAAAGCACGGAAAAAGGAAAGTTGTTGATGAAACACACCACTTTGGGCAATTTAACTAAACCTTTCGGCCATGCATGGCCTGTCATTTGACCAAATACCTAGCTCCTTCTAGCCTATAAAAGAAGGGGTAAGGGTCCCATTTGAGAAGAGGAAAATCATAGTAAAGAAACTATACCTAATTGAGCATTCCCCTTGTCCCAACCTTTAGCCATCCTTGTGCAAAGAGAAGTATAGAGCAAAGCAGTTGGAGGACAGTTGAAGAGGAGCCCAGGACCAGGTTCATGGAGCAGTGGTCGGCTTCATCATTGTAATTTTCTTTAGTGAAGTTAATAATAAAGAAGTACTTTTACCGTCCCACCATATGAGGTTTTAATTGTTTATTGCGTACATGTTGATTAAATATCTAACCCATTAATCTGTAGATCAAATGCATGTGGAGTTCTTTGTTTTTCTTTTGTGAATGCAGGTCAACCTTGGGAGGAGATTTGCAGTCAAAGAGAGACCAAGTGTGAAGAGGGATCGATATCAAACACTGGAAATAAGGTATGTTCACTTGATCTTCTTAACTACGTATTTTATTAAGAATAATGGGGATCAGGTCTGGGATGATGGTAACAGGTAGGAATCTTTAGGTCTTTTCTGCATGCATGATAAACCCCTAAGTGCTAGTCTGTAGGGGGATTTCCCACTCACAACAATGGGTTCCTCCTATCGCTAACCATCTTGCAAGTTTGACGTGATCTAACGGTCCTCACAAATTCGACGATTCTCCACGGAGAATGTCAATCGTCCATCTGCATCCTTGATAATTATTTGGCCCCAAGCTTTGATTCAGATTCTTGGCCTTCCTTTCTCCTGGATGATTTCGATTCAAAATTTCTCTCACCCTTTGCAACCTCCAAACAAAGTTGATTTTCTGGGTCTTCGACTTCTCTTGGAGAGTTCTGACTTCGAACCTCCCCTGCACACGAACTTTGTGTGCCACGATAACTACTCTAGTTATCTCTCAAAGGAATCTCTATGCACTCCTTGTGACAGAGAATTATTCAACTCCTCTATGAAATTGAAGAAACTTTCCCTCTTTCCCAGCTTGCGCACTCCTTGCATGGCTCTGAGCCTTGCTCACACTTTTTCCTATAAAAGAACAATTATATCCTTCCTGGGAGTTCTGAGATGAATTTCAGAACCTGGTCGATGCACTCCTTACAGACCCTCCACTGTACTCTTTGCAGGAGTTCCCAGAAAGAGAAACAACTGAAACTCATTCTCCCCTTATCCAGAATTCAAACATTTAACAAAGAATCCCAGAGAATACACACACATGGCATTGAAATAAAATGCACACAAATAATATAAACAAGTCTGCAACATACCATTCAACAGGTGGTTCCAACAACCATAACACACACATAGATTTGGAATCAAATCTTTCTTCTATTAATTCCAGTGCTCCTGTACATGGAAAATAACAACTAAATGCATAAAAATCCTCTGTGCTCTTCTATTCTCCTCTGTATCTCTATAGCTTATGAATTCTGAATTATGTTACGAAGATAAAAGTGTTGAGGGTGTTTATCATCCGTTTCCCCTCCTAAGCTCCTAAAACTGTCTAGTCTATCATTTAAATCTACCTACTTGCATTAAACAAACTTAAATGCCTATTACATCCATGGATGGGAACATACGCCCCAAAATCAGTTTGGATCTTCAAGATATAAATGCAACTGCACTTTCCTCCTGTCCATTACATTAATGTTTCAGATTTTTAATTTCAAAACGTTTTCACAAAAACATGTTCAAATTACATCTGTGCGTCCATCTGTCTCCTTGGCTTTAGGCATGCACTTGGGCTTTATACGATGCTCCTACATCAAGTTCACACCTTCCTTCTTTGTATTCTCTGTTTATTCTTCTCAGGGAGGTTGGTAGTTATATTAGTCTCTGGTGCTCACTCATCCCCAAGGATTAGGTAGAAGGTGTTCCTCAACTTCTCAAAAAGGCGGTCATCTCCCAGGATCTCAGAGAATAATTGAAACCAGAGATTGATTATATTTTGGGGCTGGTCCCAGGGTCTTCTCTAATTTACAGGGTTTTGGGGTGCAAGAGGTGAGGCAGGAGCCTGAGAGGTCTTGGGTTGCAGGTTGAATTTAGGGGGGGTTTATCTTACTTCTGGATCAAATTAATAATTAAATATTTCTACTACATCTTTGAAAAATAGATTTTGTTTCAAAGGATCATACCTTCCATCCTTGGGGGATTCTTTTCAGGATCTTGGATCGATTTTCTACATATTCCCTAGTTTTTTCTCCTCCATGGGTTATTATGTCAACTTCAGGTAACCTTTCTTCAACTTCTCTCATGAGTTTCGAGCCTATGAGGTTAACTCCTCTTTGATGATCCCAGTCATCCCACTTTGCAATCATATATAGGCACTCTTCAATTACATGGGCATTAGTTCTGCAGTGTGAACACCATGGTCGTCTCGGATGGGGAAAGCATCTGGCCATATGTACTTGTTCATCACAATTGTAAATTTGACATGGTCCACATCCTCCATTCCTCCCTCCTCTAAATACGCTTGCATCGCCACTTCCCCAACCTCTTCCTTTCCCTTGGGGTGTTTCGTTTATCCTGAATGTAGTTCGGTCCAGTCTGTCAAAAAGTGCATCTAATTCCCTACATTTGTTTGTAGCA
This sequence comes from Picea engelmannii, assembly GCA_009831015.1. Lineage (NCBI taxonomy): Eukaryota > Viridiplantae > Streptophyta > Pinopsida > Pinales > Pinaceae > Picea > Picea engelmannii. The sequence continues at coordinate 100,077 of ML800150.1, forward strand.
TACGTTGTGGACCCAAAAAATTCACAATGTATCATATTGGGTTCCGGTGAGCACTTGTGTCTTGGTGCATTCCCCTGAGTTAGACAAATTTCACATTATCTAGCCATCTGAGTGGGTTGGGAACTTGGGAAAGTTTTGTATTGAACTGGTGCATGAAATGGCGGAGTTGCTGGTACCTGTGCAACTCCTCCCATCAGTCCTGTAGGGGGGTGGCCTATTCCCCTTATTTGTGAACACTCAATTGATAGATTCCCCTCTATGTAGCATCTTGTGCACCAAACTTGAGGTCACATTGGATTGAGTAGAGTTAATTCATGGATATTTTTCGTGAGTGTAGATATTTGTCCTTGGAGATTTGACATGTGTGAATATACCAGAGGTCTGGTTATCCTTAGGCTTTGTGGGTATCCTACCATAACTTCAATCTTCATTGATTTTTCTAAAGCCTCTGTCAGTGTGTTTATTCTCTGTTGCGTCAATCGGATTCGAGTAAAGGATAGAAAACCTTGGATTTACCATTCCCTTAGATTGTCTTCATGAATTAGGTGTGCCAATATCCCAATAGTGTCCTTAAACTTCTGACTATATTTTGATGCAGACTCCCCCTCTCTCTGCTGAATCTCGTGCAACTCAGAGAGAGCTTGTTGTTCTGATTGAGATAGTATAAGAGATCACTTGGTACATCTCAATATAATACTACAACTGATCAAAATGAGTCTAGGATATTTCCTTCCTAATTACAGTCTAGATATGGAGTACAGATCTAGTTCTTGAATTTCCCTATCTCTCACACACTTATTACAATAGAGTAAAATACTAAATAGAACATACAAAAGAGTCACCCAACAAGACAATCATCATAAAGAGAGTAATCCTCCTCAAGAGAATCATCCTCATCCAGAGAATCGTCCCTACAATCGGTTCCTTTCTTCCTCTTGAGAACCCATCGACCCTCTTCTCTTCTTGATTCTGTTGTAACTGTATTGGCTCCAATATTGATTCTACACTGGCTTTGGAATTTGTTTTGTTTCAATGTATTTCTATTGAGCGTTTCCCTTTTCAACCTTCTTCACTTGGTTTATGGTCTATTTGATGGGTTGCACAACCTCTTTTATCAAAACGAAGGGCCCAACAAGTTTCCCTTATAGTTCTGGGTATATGTTGTAGATAATGTTGTTTACTTAATAAACAAAGGACCTTTAAGATCTTTGGATGGTAGCATTCTAGAGGAGGCATGGACAAGTAAAAAGGTAAACTATTCATTTATGAAGACTTTCGATTGTGAAGCATTTGTCCATATTGATAAACAAAATAGAAAAAATCTTGAAGCAAAATCCAAGAAGTGTACCATTATTGGATACATTGTTAATGATTTTGGTTATAATTTTTGGGATTATGAAAATCACAAGATCATTAGGATTAGAGATGTCATATTTAATGAGAAGGTCATGTACAAAGATCAATTGCAGGGAAAGAAACATGAAAAATAAAAATCAGAATACACGGTGCTTGAAGAAACCAAAGAAAATGAAATTCCAAAGGTACTGGAAAATCAAAATGTACAACAATAGGGGAAATAGGCACCTCAAACTCCTGTAAGTGTTATTAGAATATCTACCAAGTTAAGTAGACCTCCTGAATGATACTCTCCTTCATTGTATTATTTATTGTTGAATGATTCTAGTGAACTAGAAAGTTATGAATAGGCGATGCAGGTAGATACTAAAAATAAGTGGGAGAAAGACCTAAAAGAGGAAATGGATTCCTTGGTAAATAACCATATTTGGGACTTGGTTCAGTTTTTTGTAGGAAAAAGAGAATTGAAGAATAAATGGGTGTTATCACTGAAATTTCGTCTGCAAATGGTTACAAGAATTCAACATCGTCAAACAGTTATGAGGTCACCCATGGACCAAAAATATCACAAAAGCATTCCCAAAGGGTCAAAACTATACAACTAGTGCAAAAATTAAAGGGTGCTATGAAGAGACAGGGCGCGCGCACACATGCGCAAAATAGAAACAAAAGATTCATGCACATGCGCACGATGCGCGACTGTTGTTGCAAAAATCCGCGCACCTGAGAAACGACTCATTTATGAGAGTGGTCAGCCTCCCACCCACTTCTGGTTCAGCTTCCAAGTTGATTTGAAACTCAAATTTGGACTGGATTCGACTGGGTGGTTGGTCAAAGACCTAGAAATGCCCTAATTAGCCTCTTTACCTACTACAAACTAGTTGGACAATACCTCAAAGGAATGTTATAAAAAGGCCATGGATACACTTCATTTTTCAAGGAATTCATAACAAAGTTATGCTGCCATTATTCTCTTGAGGGATCCTCTATCCTTACCAAGAGTATACTTGCATCATTGCATTGGGCAATCCATTTCACCCCTTGAGTGGATTAGCAAAGAATTCTTTCACCATTTTCATTTTCATTTTCAAAGTTGTAAGAAGAGATTATTTGTGGGGGTCCAAGAGCCCTCCCTTGGAGGAAGAAGGGACTCATAGTCCTCTTTCTTCTTGGTGTTTTCTTTCACTAATATCAGCCTTATCATTGGTGACATGGGTCTAATTGTTTCTTTTGTCCTTATGTCCCTATGCTCATTAATTTAGTTGTTGTTTTATTTCTTAGTTTAATTCTTAGTTGTTCTTTTATATTTCTTTCTCTAATCCTTTTCCTTACAGATGTCCTTCTTAGCAAACCCAACTAATCTTGCAAGCACCTCTATTTTTCTCACTAAGGTGACGAAAGAGGCACAACAGATTGGAGACTCCACTGAGGAAAGGTATCAATTTCCTACCTCATTTGGGTTTTTCTAGCTCTTCTTTTAGTTTATTTAACTTGCAAGTGCATTAACCAGCCTAAGCCGACCTACCAATCATCCAATTCCAAGTTGAATTGAGAGAATTCCATCCGGAATTTTCATTCACGGCCGTGTGTCACCTGTGCGCGGGTTTTTCTGCCCACAAACGCGCATCGTGCGCACATGCGCCTAAGTCATAGTTTTGTTCTGTGCACCTGCACCCATTAGCTCTTTTCGGTCCACGTACATGCGCTCTGTGCGCCTCTGTCTCCACTGAGACCCGCGCATCTGTGCAAAAAATTCACATTGTAAAGTTTTTGAGATGTGGGGAAGGCCCTTAGCCTTCTTAAAAGTGATTTCAAGCATGTTTTAAGCTACACCACACTTAGTCCCCTCTTCATATAAATGGATTAGTCAAAACACATAGGCACTTAGGGGGTTAAAATCATTATTTCCTCTTTTGTTTTCATTTTCGCTACATGGATGGCTTGTTTTGGCTAAAAATATAAGTTGGAAATCATTTGTAATCACATTTAACTTGCATTGGGACTAGAAGTTGGATAAACAATCGCTTAGTATGCTCTTCTCTCGCGCCTCCAAGTGACCTTGAGAATCAGAAAAAGATTGTGGAACACTTTCATCTCCCTTAAGAATATTAAAACCTTTAGGAAAGGACAACAACCCTTCTTAGGGACTCCTCTTAGTTTATTTTTTCAAACACATCTTAAGATTGTAATGGGCCCATACATGCCCACATTCTACAAAGATAGGATAGTGTTGAAATTTACTTTCTTAGATCAAATTACTAGAGAAGTTTAAAGGTTTTGTAACGGGCCCACATGTCCACATGCTAGCTTCCTAGGGACTTTTGAATTACGCAAGGTTGTACCAAAGACATTTAGTTAATTAGGTAATCAACACTTTTAAGGACCAAGAAAATTCCACATGTAGCAAGGTGACACCTAATTCATTAAAAATTGGCACACTTTCACTCATTAACACACAAAAGTCACTTATCACTCACATAGTTTCTTCTTGAAATGTGGAGGTCAAAGTAAGTTTCCTCCAAAGGGATTCTGAAACACCCCACCCTTTTCTTGACGAAACTATCCACTCCCATTTAAATTCAACGAGGTTGGTTCACACCCCCAATCTCTCAAACCACTACATCTAAAACTTTTCTAAAAAATCACTAAGTTTTCCTCCATAGGAGGCACCAAAAGAATTTTTTTAGTCTAGGTAGGACTTCGGGGATAGGCATCCAAATAACTCCCCATTATCTGGTTCTCACATTGTCAAAACCATAGAAGTTGTCAAATATGGAACTGAAAATCCTCCAAGTCAAGTGTTCCTAACACCATAAGGCAGGGAGATACCCATGAAGGGTTGAAGGCCAAGGTTCGGTTGTTCTGTGCATCCCCCCTTGAGGCACCCACCTCTTGGACGGGATCCAGCCCATGACCCATTTCTTAGGCCGAAAATCTAAATGTCGCACTTTGACCGAGGTACCTAGTGACCAAATTTTAAGACATCTACCCAGGTGGAAATTATGGGATGCAATTGCACCTTGATCGAATTTTGTGTGGCTATTGGAAAATATCACCAGCTCTTTCGGGATATGCCCCCTTTACCCCTCATTATAACCGATTATTTCATCCTTCACTAGTTTCTCTTCCGGTGACTTTAGACCCCACTGTTGAGTACTATTGGAAGGTCCAGTGCTATTTGAGAGGAAGGATGTTACGTATTTTAGGACACGAGCATTTGTTTTCTTTGATTCCCCACGCGGACAAAACCCACTTATCCACATATATGCTTATTTTTCAAACCACTTTATCTATGATGCACTTATGATTACATTTTGATTTGGATATATATATTGTGTAAAGTTCAAAATTTGCAACAAAGGTTCTTGTTTACTTTCTCTCATCACATTTCACACACATCCACTTAGCTAGTCAGACATCATAGGGGACCCACATAACTCCCATCATTCTAGACACTTACTAAACCTCCCTCCTATTTTAGGGGGTTTTCCTAGTCTTGGAACCTCATCGACACCACCTTCACACACTCCTGTGAGTGCTACTGTCTTAGGATCAACTTTGCTTGGTTCCACACTACTTGGGTCCACTTCCCAAGTCCCTCCATCCACTCCCTCTCCTTTACACGGAGGCGGAGGACCAACTTCCTCTCAAGGAGGAAGTACCAACCCACCTAGCCCCCCTCAAGGGTCAGGTTCACAACAAACTTACACCATGGCTGGAGATAATCCTCCCCCCCCCCACTGCAGATGCCATATTTGGCATATCTTAACATACCAGATCTAATCAAACTCACCAATGATCCTATATTGCATGACCCCACATGGCCTGCAATGCCCACCAAACTACCTTCATACATCCCCAAGTTTGAAGGAAAGGCAGGAGATGACCTTGCCAACCATGTCATGAATTTCCACCTATGGTTCTCTTCCAACAACATCATGGATGATTCCATTAGACTACGATTATTTCAACGCACACTCACTGGCCCATCAGCCAAATGGTATGTAGATGAAAAATCAGGGTCCCATGCGACTTTTGAGTCCTTGACCAAAGCATTTTTGACCTTATTCCAATTACCAATCCACCATGACAATGGTCTTGAACTACTCTCTAATTTCAAACAAACCTCAACCACACATATCGTTGATCACATTCACGAGTGGCATAGACGACATAGTTTATGCAAAGCAGAAACCACCAAACAATAGTGTCTTGACTGGTTTTTTAGATCACTTGTCTCTCTCCTTGGTAAGGATGTAGCTTCCACCTTCCCTCAGTTCGAAAAAGAAGCCATCAGTAAGGCTCAACAATACGACCTCATCTATTCACAGTCAGGGTACTTATACACTGTACTCCCTGATCTCCCAAAACCTATGTCGTTTGGCCAAGACAAACCTGGGATGTCTCACTCAGCAGATGGACTGATTGGTAATACCACACACCACAGTCCTCAACCCCAACCACCACCAATGTATGGAACACCTCAATATCCGCCGGCATATGGGGGCACATCTTATTACCCCCCACCCCCTTATCAACAACCATACCCTGTTGTTATGCCTCCACCCATCAGTGGGCCACCATCGACACCCCCCATACACCCACTTATTCAAACAAGTTCTGGTACCCCCTCTACCTCAGCTTATAGTACTAGCGAAAGCGCCATGCCTTCCTATGTACCTTATGGATTGTTACCCCCACAGAATCCGTATTTTCCATTTCCTGGTCCTCCACAACCCATAGCTCCCCCACATCCTCACGCTGGGGTGAATTTTGTTCAACCCTCTCCAGGGGGAAATAACAACAGGCGTCAAAGGAGAAATAACAATAATATCAAGACCAATTTCCCTTGTTCCCTTTGCGGTGAGTTCAGTCATTATACTCATCATTTCCCCCAAATTTTTGATTTCAAATGGTTGAAAGACTCAGGCAGTCTACCCCATCCTCCAGCACCACCTGCCCCCCAGCAGGCCCCACAACAATACGTGCAACAACCCCCCTAGCCATGCTACATAATCCTATTCCACACCAAGGGGTGATAAACACCCAACAGGACATGCAGTCTCCCCCACCTCAGGTGGGACAGTGCCTCAATCCAAACAATCCAGTAGATCGCACGATCCTCCTCACTAGTGAGGAAGAAATCCTTCTGCAAAAACATAATCGTCAGTACCATGCGCTCACTGAGTCCCCTCCCATTTCTCCAGAAATAGTCCCCGCACCAACGGGACCCCCGTTGGTGATCCCTCTCCCTAACAAAAAAACATCTCTTCGCATAACTCGCATCCCATTGCGTAGGAATGTCCACAACCCACAAGCTAGGGACGCTCATAATTACAGTTTGGTTGATGATTTAGCACAATCCTTGGCTGCCCTGTTAGTCTTAGAAGTCCTTCAGACTTGTCCCACTCAGCAGAAATCATTACTTTCTGCCTTTGGGGTAGTCGACCCTACAAATACTAGACTCATTACATTTGATCTTGACAGCGGAGAACCTCACCTTCCTGCTTTGATCGCTTTTCAAATCCCCGTGAAAATATGGAACATTACAGTTCATCGGTGTATCATCGATGAAGGTGCATATACATGCATTATGTCCAAATCTATATGGCAGAAACTTGGTTCCCCCAAACTCATACCCTCTGCAAAAAGTGGTACAAGGCCAGACTTGTTGTAAAGGGGTTTGCAAAAAAGAAAGGTATATATTTTGATGAAATGTTTTCTCTTGTTGTTAAAATGAATTCAATTAGGACTATTTTAAGTCTTGTGGCAATAGAATATTTGAATCTTGAACAATTATATGTAAAAACATCTTTTCTCCATGGGGATTTGGATGAAGAGATTTATATGCAACATCCACAGGGGTGAGAGGTCAAAGGAAAGGAGAATTTGGTATGCAGGTTGAAGAAGAGCTTGTATGGCCTAAATCAAGCTCCAAGGCAGTGGTATTTGAAGTTTGATAGGTTTATGATAGAACACAATTATATTATATGTCATTATGATCACTATGTTTATTTTAAAAGGTTATAAATGGAAGCTTTATTATCTTTCCATTGTATGTAGATGACATGCTTGTTGCAGGGTGTAGCATGAAAGATATAAATGTGCTAAAGAATAAATTAGCTAATTCATTTGTGATGAAGGATTTGGGTGTTGCAAAGAAAATCCTTGGTATGAGAATTACAAGAGACAAGAAAAATCACAAATTGACATTGTCTCAGGGTGAGTACATAGAGAAGGTGTTCGATAGGTTTAGAATGCATATTGCAAAACCAATTAGTACACCTTTGGCAAGACATTTCAAATTAACTAAGGAAATGTGTCCCAAGACATAGGAGAAGATAAAATACATTTCCAAGGTCCCTTATTCATCAACAATTGGCAGCTTGATGTATTCTATGGTGTGCATAAGACCATATATTGCACATGAAGTGGGAGTTGTGAGAAGGTATATGAACAATCTAGGTAAAGAAAATTGGGAGGCAGTGAAGTGGATTCCCAGATATTTGAGAGGTACTCCTACTCATGCATTATGTTTTGGAGGTTCAAACACTATTCTACAGGGATATGTTGCTTCATATATGACAGGTGATAAAGATAGCAGGAGGAGAACCATAGGGTATGTTTTTACTGTAGGTGGAAAAACAATAAGTTGGATTTCGAAACTACAAAAGGTTGTTGCACTTTCAACAATGGAAGCAGAGTATGTTTCTTCTACAGAGGCTAGTAAAGAAATGATTTGGTTACAAATTTTTATGGAGGAATTGGGAAAGAAGTAGGAGAATAACATGTTGTACTGTGAGAACAAGAGTGTTATTCATCTTGCAAAGAAATCAACCTTCCATTCTAAGACTAAGAATATACATAGCAATTACCATTTCATATGATCTGTCTTGGAATATGGACATTTGAAGTTGGAAAAGATACATACTACCCAAAATCCTGCAGACATGTTAACAAAGGTAGTAACCAGGGAGAAACTGAGTTCTTTCTTAGTTTTAGTTCGCCTTGAAGCATGAAGGTGAAGATAAGAAATTTTCTAGGTCCAAGCATGGATCATAGTCCAACATGTACAAAAATAGTGGAGTTGTTGTGATTAGTCCCCGAGTGGGATATTTTTGGTTGTGGAGCCTGATTATCTTCCTAATTCATATGCAGGTCAAATAAACTAATTGTTCATTATAAGGTCGCAAATCTGACGGTAGAAGTTATGTTAGGGTTTTTTTTCCATAGAATGTAACCCTCTTTTATAAGGGAATTTTATTGTGTCTGTTTGTTATGGAGAACATTGTATTCTGAGAGAGGAGACTGTGAGAGAAAGAAGAGGAAGTTATAGTGGGTGCGTTGTAGGTTGTATATCTTCATTTTGTTGGATAATAAAAAGGAAGGACCTAGAAATTTCTTTGGTGGACGTAGCCCACACTGGGTGAACCACATATATCTATGTCTCTATTGTATTTTGTATCTTTCGTGTTTTATTTCTGCATTTGTTTTATTTTGTTGCTCCATGATCCTGTTTTTCTAACACAAAGTAGCTTTATAGATCTCATCAAGTTTGTTAATTTTATTTATTTTATGTTGTTGAGATTTTGAGAGATCCAAGACCAGTTCTAATGTATTTTTCAATGTTTTGACTTCAAATTCCATCGGGATAATTACATACTTACCATACACAAGCTCATAAGGACTGAAGCTTGTGATATTTATCTACGTGGTTTGATAAGCCCAAAGAGCCTTTGGAAGCTTGTTATCCCAATCCTTATGATGTTGTTGTATTTTCTTGGTCAGTATGGTCCAAAATCTTATTTGTGACTTCCACCTATCCATTTTCCCATGGATGGAATGGGAGTGGAAATTTGATGTTTTATCTTGAATTGTTTGGTGATAGACCGAATGAGTTGAGAAGTAAACTAGGTCCCTTGGCCAATAATGTTTTCTTAGGGAACCCGAAATAAAAAAAATTCTCTTCATATAGGAAGTCAACTATTACTTTCTCAATGGCCACTGGTAGATCCTTGGCCTCAACCAACTTGGTCACATAGTCAGTGCATACCAAAATATACACTTTCTACCTTGACGATGGGTTGATTGGCCATACAAAATCGATGGCCCATTTTTCGAAGGGATCTACCAAAACATGAGGCTACAATGGAATTTCATTAGACTGGACTAGTCAACCCATTCACTAACAACTGTCACAATTTCAGACATATTTCTTGGTATCCCCAAAGATGGTAGGCCAATAGTATCCCAAATGAAACACTTTGTTTGTAGTCCTCTTATCAATGAAATGTTCTCCATAAGGTTCATTATGATAGGTCTTAAGGATATCATTGACCTTTTCTTGACAAACACAACACTGGATGAACAGATCTAGAATTGTATGGGAAATGTAGCCTTGGACCCATAAGTACATGGCACTATTCCTAATGACCTTCCAATGTTTCCTTGGTGACATGTGTTGCATAAGTTTTCCTACAAACATATAGTTAGAATTATATTCAAACCAAGGTTTGTTAACAGAAAAATAAATAATATGCTCATCCTGAAAAGTATCCTCTACAAGCATACCATATCCCTTGTTAGTGAACATGGAAAGGAAATTAACAATAAGATTCTCCTTTCCAGGATTATCAAGGATTATAATATCAAACTCCTGCAACAAAATAAAACATCTAGTCACCCTATCATTAGTGATGGGTTTATTCATAAGATATCAAATGGAAGAATGACCAGTATGGATAAATATAGGGTAACTAGTGATGTAATGAGGAAATTTGTTGATGGAATGATTAACAAAAATAAACTCTTATTCAATTATCGTATAATTTTTCTCAGATGGAGTGATATTGTTATTAATGTAGTAAATGGAATAATGTATGTGTTCCTACTTTTGTCCCAATACAACTCCAATAGTTGTATCTGAAGCATCTATAGACATGTGGAAAGGTAAATACTAGTTTGGGAACTACAGTATTGGTGCAACTAACAAATTTTCCTTGAAAGTATCAAAAGAAATCTGGTATTGGGTAGTCCAACAAAATTATGCATATTTTGAGAGTAGTTGAAACAAAGGTGAGGCTATCTTAGTAAAATTTTCAATAAACCTTCAAAAGTATCCTACATGCTATAGAAAGCTACACACATCCTTTTGAGTTGCAGGGATTGGGAGTTTCAGGATTAACTCTATCTTTACAGGGTCCACTCTGATCCACGTGGCTAATATGTGATGACCCAAAACAATCCCCTCAGTGAGAAGCATATGGAATTTTGTGTTGTTGAGGGAAAGTTTTGTTTCTTGACATATGACCAATTTTTTTTTCGATTGTTCATGGATTATTCAAAAGTGTCCCCATAAATTATAAAATCATCCATGTACATCTTGATCCAAGTGGATATTGGTGGCCACCCACCTATTTCAACTAGATCCTTGTGTCCATTTTTGTTCAACATGTTCTTCTGTACTGCTTTGTAATTGTGGGTTCTACACTTCTGGGGTTTTTTGAATCCCCGCAAATCCTCCAGGTGGATATGAGTGGCCTCTCGCCTAATCCAACTGGATTATTTTGTATGTTTTCATGTTAGGACATCTTGCTACACTTCCAAGGCCGTTTTGGGGCCCTAAACATTTTTTTTTCTCGCCACAGTCAAAATGCACACAGAGTCAAAGTTTGACGACATAATGTGTAGTTATCTAAAAGACCTTTCCAATGTGCTATCACGCACCTAAAACAGAGGTTGTATGCAAACGTTACGACCCTAGGAAGTTGACGTACCAAATTACACCAACTTACCCATAGGGCCCACATGACTTTTGGCGTTTCACCTTCTAGGGTTAGGTTTTTGGATGTCTATCGTTTTGAAATTCATGAGTAATATCAAAAAAGCCTATGGAGCCTCATTGTAATCCATTCTTCTTAGACAGATGCGAGTAGCAGCCACATCTCTTCTCAGATATAGATACCACCATTCGAGCAAGTTTTCAATTTTGTAGTTTTATAGTTTCATCCTATTTAATTATTTAATAGAATATTTGTTCACTGGATATTTGTGTTATTCTCCATATCTCTGTGTTTATTATATTTAGTTTGTTAATCAGTCCATTTCGCTCCTAAATCTGGATCAGTAATATCAGAGCAATCTGCTCTTCATTTTTTTTTCTTCGTGCATGTACCCGACAAGATCTAGGCACAAGATGTTGGGACTCGAACCAATCGATCCATTACCAGATTGGTCATACCAAGCCAAACAACAACCCATGGGGGATGCAAATAAATGTGATGGAGTAGGAGATCCTATTAAAATGTTGCTCGAGGAATCCCTCATGCGACAAAGGAACTAAATGATGGAAAACTTCACACAGATCCTTTGACGAATTCCCACAAGAGAAGCATCCTCATCAAGCGGCCATGCAACCCCCTTCAAGGTACATGTAAATTTTGATATTCCATTATTTTAAGGACTGATAGATGTAGATGTTGTAGATAAATGGTTGAATCCACGCGAAGGATATTTTTTGTTCCACAATTTTTTCGATAGGGAAAAGATCACTTTTGCACTCCTCAAGGCCATTCTTGATGTTAAATACTGGTGGGACACTTACTCTAAGAAAATGGATGTGGACGCGTCTACAATGTTTGTGGTGGCCCCTACATGGGATTCCTTTCGGGACGCCATTAAAGAAAAATACTACCATGTTGGAAGATACGGGGACCAGTACACCAGATGGACCACCCTACATCAAGAAAGGAACCAGACAATACCATATTTCACCAATATTTTCCATACCCTACACACCAAATTGGGTATCAAAGACTCATAGCATCATCTGGTGCTCAAATAGCGTGGTTGTTTGCATAGACACATTCAAATAGAAATGGAGTTCTTGGACATTGCCTCTTTGGGCACAACTTATAGATACATTGTCAAGATCGAGCAAAAATTTAAGAAGAAATGAAGAGAGTTTGGATCTACAAACCCCTCACAGTCAAAGAAGGGTAAAGGAAACCCCAACCCACACAACAAGGGACCAAGTCAATATGGCCACCCTTGGGTCAATAAGTCCAATCCACAACACAAGAAGGGAAATGAGAAGATGAAGAAGGACAGAGGAAAATGGTGTGAGTACCATAAAATTCCTTGGCACAACACTGAAGAATGATGCTCCAAGAAGTCCCTCGTGGTCGAGATGAAGGCTTCTGAGTCAGAGGCTGATTCTGATTATGAGTCAAATATTTAAGGAAGGAAGCAAATTATCGATGTTGAACCCAGTGCCACTTTTTCTACCACCAAATTCCGGCCAAGAGAACTAGAAGAACTAGAGGAAGGGGAATGCCTATTTCACTCATAGATGTGGGTCAAGGGGGCTCCGATTCATTTCATTGTCGAAAACATTAGTAAGAAGAACCTGATTTTAGAAGAGGTCATCAAGCGGTTGGACCTTCCAATGACACTTCACCTACAACCCTAAACCATTGGCTAGCTTCGCCAAGGAAGAGATCTTTGTGTCAACCAACAGTGTTTTCTTCCCTATGACATCGAGCCTTTCAAAGATGAGGTACTGTGTGAGATCAATCCCCTTGAAGTTTGTGGTGTTATTTTAGGACAACCATATTTATGGAAGCATCATGTTGTGTATGAGTCTAGACCCTACAGTGTTATTATTACTTTGGGTAGACAATTGTACAATATCCCAGAGGTAGCGCCACCTACTGCTATTTCTTTAATCTCTGCTAAGAAATGCAGTAAGGTCATTTCACAGACCGGGAAGTTCGTCTTCTTTATGATCCATGGTCACAGTAAGAAGAAGTTCTCTGCCACATCCTTGGCCTCTACACAACACCTGATCCATATGGATATCAGTGGCCACCCACCTTTTCCAACTGGCTCAAAACAGTTTTCTGACAATTTTGGCAATTTACTATTTTTAGCAGTTTTAACTCCCGAGGCCATTTTGATGGCCTAAATGAAGTTTTTTTTTGGATAGATATCCTCAATGATATTATAAGGCATGATTTATCCCTTCAAAATGAATATCCTCTATGATACCTTTCCAACGGGCTATCACACGCCTAAAACGAAGATTGTATGCAAAAGTTACGACCCCGGGAAGTTGATGTACTAACTTACCAAAATGGGGCCCACATGACTTTTGGCGCTTCATATCCTAGGGTTAGGATTTTGGAAGTCTAGGGTTTTCAGAAATCTTGCTTATTTTTAAAAGGCCTTCAAAGCCTCATTGTAACCTTCTTCTTGCAAATTCACGCTGCTTTGACATCTCTTCTCAGAGATAAGATGCCACCATTCCAGCAAGCTTGTTTCTGTTGCATTTTACAGTTTCAGCTTATTTCGTTATTGAATAGAAAACCAGTTTTACTGTATCTCTATTATTTTTTGTTAATCACTTGTTAATAATTTGTATTCATTTCGTTCTTCTCATAAAATCCATATTAGTGGTATCAGAGCGGTCTGCTCCTTGTCGTTTTAATGCATGTCCCCAACGAGGTTGGAGTACAAAGAGTTAGGTCTCGAGCTTGTTTTTCTTGAGGACAAAAGCTCTCGCACGCCCAAATGACCTCCCATGGAAGGAGAAAAGAAATATGATGGGACATGAAATACTTTCAAACTATTGATTGAGGAATCCCTCACGCAACAGAGGAACGAGATGATGGATAGTTTCGCGCAAATCCTTCGACGACTACCAATAGGCGACGCATCTTCTTCGAACAGAGGCGCCGCCCCCTTCAAGGTACAAATAAAGATTTATATTCCTATATTTGAAGGTCATATAGACGCAGATACTATAGACAAGTGGTTGAATATACTAGAAGGTTATTTTTTGTCCATAACTTTTCGAATAGAGAAAAGATTACTTTTGCGCTCCTCAAAGTCGTTCCCCATGTCAAAGATTGGTGGGAAAATTTTTGTGAGAAAAAGGAAATAGAGGAAACCTCATTATTTTTAGTCACGACCACTTGGGAATCCTTCAAGGATGCTATTAAGGAACAATACTACCCTGTCGGAAGTTATGATGACCTGTATACCAAATGGACTACACTGTAGCAAGAAAGAGACCAAGCAGTGCTAGATTTCACAAATATCTTCCATACCTTGTGCACCAAGATGGGTATCAAATATTCAAAGTGACATCTGGTGCTCAAGTAACACGGTGCTCTACATAGATACTTCCATACCGAAATGGAATTTTTTGACATCTCATCCTTGGGCGTGGCCTACCGATATTCCGTCAAAATCGAGCAGGAGCTCAAACAAAAGACGCGACAATTTGGGCCTGGGAACCCCTCACAACAAAAGACAGGAAAGGGTGGCACCAACCCACTGAAAAAAGGACAGAGAAAAGATGACAGTATCAGGACAACCAGTCCAAGGCGCAAGCAAAGAAGGACACCGAAAAGACAAAGAAAGATACCGGGAAGTGGTGCGACTTCCATAAGAGCCCTTGGCATAACACTGCTGACTATCGCTCAAAGCAGTCCCTAATGGATGAAGTGAAAGACTCTGAATCAGATGTGAATGATGAATCTGAGCTAGAACCAAAAAGGGGAAGACAGATCATTGACGTGGAACCCAGTGCCATCGTTGCTACCACCAAGCTCTAGCCTGGTGAACCAAACGAGCCAGAAGAAGGAGAGAACCTCTTCCATTCACAGATGTGGGTAAAAGGCACCCCACTGCACTTCATTGTTGATAGTGGTAGCCAGAAGAACCTCATCTCAGCATAGGTCATCAAGCGGCTATCCATGCCAACAATGCCTCACCCACAACCCTACACCATTGGATGGCTCTGCCAAGGAAGCGATCTCTACGTCAGCCAACATTGTAGACTGTCATATGACATCAATCCCTTCAAAGACGAGGTATTGTGTGATGTTTCTCCTCTCAAAGTTTGTGATGTTCTTTTGGTCCAACCTTATTTATGGAAATTTCATGCTATATATGAGTCTAGGCCTCGTAGTGTTATTATTACTTTGAACAGGAAATTGTACATGATACTCGAGGCAGTCCCACATAGTGCTATTTCCTCGATCTCTGCTAAGAAATGCAGGAAGGTCATCTATCAGATGGGGAAGTTTGTCTTCTTCGTGATTCACTCTTAGAATAAGAGAAATATCACAGCCACATCCAAGGTCTCTGTGGCCGACCTCTCCACACAGCAGAAGCAAGTAGATAAGGTCATGGAAGAATACTCAGATATCTTCTCCTCACCTACAGGGGTACCTCTACACTTCTAAGTAAAGCACCCCATTGATTTGACCCTCGAAGCATCGCTGACCAATGGGCCAGTCTATTGTCTCTCTTTGTTAGAGAATGAGGAGATCAAGCGACAGATCCAAGAACTACTCCACAAGGGGAACATCTGCCCCAACTCATCACCTTGCAGGAGCCCAATCGTTCGGGTACAGAAGAAAGATGGAACCTGGTGACTTGTATTGATTACCGGGCTTTGAATAAAATCACATTTAGAAACCGGTACCCGATTCCCCAAATCGATGACCTCCTTAAGAAACTCATGGGGGGAAAATACTTTAGTAATATGGATCTAAAGTCTGGCTACCACCAGGTCCCTATAGAACAGACATATGTATGGAAGACCACCTTTAAGTCAAAGGAAGGCCTTTTTGAATGGTTGGTCATGCCCTTTGGTTTGACAAATGCTCCAGCCACTTTCATGAGGATGATGGATGATATCCTGGGACCATTCACCAATACTTTTGTAGTGGTGTATCTAGATGAAATTCTAATTTACAACAAGACTTGGGACGAACACTTGCATCATATTCAACAGGTTCTGCACACCCTACGGTAGCACAAGCTATATGCCAACTTGGAAAAATATTCAGTCGGCATGGATAGGGTCCATTACCTAGGATACATCATTGATCAGCATGGAGTACATGTGGATCCAACCAAGATCCAAGTCATCCGTGACTGGCCAGCCCCAACAACACTCACTGAGCTTCAGAGCTTCTTGGGCCTTGCCAATTTCTACCACAGGTTCATGTTGGGATTCTCTCATATTGCATGGACCCTCAACCAAATACACAAGGGTGGTGGTAAGGAAAAAAATGCATGGGGTCGATCCCAACAACAAGCGTTCGATGATTTGAAGCAGCGCTTGTGCTCAGCCCCAATACTTTCACTACCAGACTTGCAACATCCCTTTGAGATCGAGATAGATGCTTCAGACTATGTTGTGGGTGTCGTTCTCACTTAGCACGGCCACCCCATGGCCTATCATAGTGAGACACTATCAGATATTGTCCATAAGTAACCTATTTACGACAAAGAAATGTACTCCATTGTGCAAGCATGTCGCCAGTGGAGACATTACATTATTGGGAAGGAGACAGTCATCCACACTGATCATAAGCCACTGCAGTTCATGCAGACATAGGGAAAATTGCAGAATGACCGCCATCAAGTATAAAACAAGTACAAAACATGAAGCACCAAAACATCAAGTATAAAACAGGAAGCACCAACATCAAGTATAAAACATGAAGCACCAATCACGTCACTGATTTCCTCAGTAGACTGCCAGTCGCGACACTCACCACAGTGCTAGAATCTTGCGACCATGAGACATCTGGATGCCCCCAAATCTATGAGACAAAACCTGACTTCGCCACCACCTACCAAATGTTGGGTGCAAACGCAGTTGTCGATAATTTCCATCTTCGGGATGGGTTGTTGTGTCATCTGGGCCATATCTGTGTTCCATGAAGTGAGTGAGAGAAGATAATCTGGGAAGCCCACTACAATCAGGTGGCAGGACACTTCGGCGTCGAAAAGATAGTGGCGATGCTACAAAAATATTTCTACTAGCCGAAAATTCGACAGGATGTCAGCAAGTATATCAGGTCCTGCACTGCCTGCACTATTTCCAAACCGACCACTAAGAAACAGGGCCTGTACACCCCTCCTCCTACTCCTGACAGGCCATTGGAATCCATCTCAATGGACTACATGTCGGGCCTCCCATCCACCAAGTGGGGAAATGACTGTGTTTTTATGGTTGTTGATGGCGATTCTAAGATGGTGATTCTGGTTGCCTGCAAGAAGAGAAACATAACAGAGGCCACTGCCAAGCTCTTCCTTGAAGGAGTCTGGGCACATTTTGGAATCCCACAAACCATTGTCTCAGATCGATATGGTTGATTTCTCAACACATTCTGGTCGATCCTCTGGTCACTGCTGGACACCAAGCTCACCAAATCCAAGGCCTTCCACCCCCAGACAGATGGCCAAATCGAGGTTGTAAATAGAATGATTGTACATATCCTTCACATGTATAATTGAAAGCACCCTCTCACATGGGATGAGAGCCTTACTTATGTCCAACATAGCTACAACCGAGCCCTGCATAGCTCAACCGACCACAACCCCTTTCAAGTGGGGTTGGGATTCCAACCATTGGGTCCCATAGATGTTGCACTTCTCCTTGCGGTCACCTCGACCAACTCATCTCCTGCTCCAACTGAAGCTAACAAAGCTACTCAGTTCATTGAGTAGATCCATCACATCTGCCAATAGGTTCAAGATATCCTACAAAAGTCTAATGACAAGTACAAATAGTGCCATGATCAACATCGGGTGCCACATAAGTTTCAGGTGGGCGAAAAAGTTTGGTTTCACTTGCAGAAAGAACTCTTTATAGGACCCCATTGGAATATTTTCCCACTCTGTTATGGGCCATACACTATCACCCAGGACATGGGGGATAATTATTTTGAGCTCAACATTCCTCCTTTCCTTGTTATGTACCCAGTGTTCAATGTGGATCTCCTTCACCCTTATTTCCCACAATTATTGGACACCTCTGAAGTAGCAGAACAACTGACACCAATAGAGCTCAACCGTGACTGCATACAACATGCATCCAATGATCAAATTGTGGACATAAATATCAAGGGCACTCGACTACAATGGATCCAACTTTATCGAGTCGTCAAAGCAGGGTAGCTCCTGCACCAAGGCAAGTGGCTCACCCGGGGCCAAATTCAACAGAAATTTCCTCATCTGATGGGCGACCTCAAAGAAATGGAGACCATTTATTCCTAAGGAGGGAGAATTGATCCATATGGATATTGGTGGCCACCCACCTTTTCCAACTGTCTCAAAACAATTTTCTAACAATTTTGGCAATTTACTATTTTTAGCAGTTTTAACTCCTGGGGCCATTTTGAGGGCCTAAATGAAAGTTTTTCGGGATAGATATCCTCAATGATAACCAAAGGCATGATTTATCCACTAAAAATTAATCTCCTCAATGATACCTTTCCAATGGGCTATCACATGCCTAAAACAGAGATCTTATGCAAAAGTTACGACCCCGGGAAGTTGATGTACTAACTTACCCAGACGGGGCCCACATGACTTTTGGCGCTTCATCTCTTAGGGTTAGGTTTTTGGATGTCTATGGTTTTGGGAATTCTTGATTATTGTAACAATGACTTCAAACCCTCATTGTAACCTTCTTCTTGCGAATGCACGCTGTCGTCACATCTCTTCTCAGAGATAAGCCGTCACCATTCCAGCAAGCTTGTTTCCGCTGCATTTTACAATTTCAGCTTATTCCGTTATTGAATAGTAAACCAATTTTACTATATCTCTATTATTTTGTGTTAAGAACCTGTTAATAATATGTATTCATTTTGTTCCGCTCATAAAATCTGTATCAACACCTCTCTTTGCAGTAGGAGAGAGTGGACGAGATCATGGAAGAATACAGAGACATATTCTCCTCACCTACAGGGGTACCGACACACTGCCAAGTCAAAAATCCAATTGACCTGACCCCCGACACACATCTACCTAATGGACCAGTCTATTGACACCAATTTGAGATGGTCACCCTTGGGAAAATCAGTCCAAGCCACAACACAAGAAGGGAAATGAGAAGATGAAGAAGGGCACAGGAAAATGGTGTGAGTACTATAAAAGTCCTGGGCACAACACTGAAGAATGTTGCTTCAAACAGTCCCTCGTGGCCAATATGAAGGCTTCCGATTCATAGGTCGATTATGATTCTGAGTCAAATATTGAAGGAGGAAAGCAGATTATCCATGTTGAACCCAGTGCCACTTTTTCTACCACCAAAGTCCGACCAAGTGAACCAGAATAACTAGAGGAAGGGGAAAACCTATTTCACTTGTAGATGTGGGTCAAGGGGGATACGATTCATTTCATTGTCGAAAATGGTAGTCAGAAGAACCCAATTTCAGAAGAGGTTGTCAAACAACTGGACCTTCCAATGACACTTCATCTGCAACCCTACACCATCGGTTGGCTTCGCCAAGGAAGAGATCTATGTGTCAACCAACAGTGTCGTCTTCCATATGACATCAAGCCTTTCAAAGATGAGGTGCTGTGTGATATCAATTCACTTGAAGTTTGTGATGTTCTTTTAGGATAACCATATTTATGGAAGCATCATGTTGTGTATGAGTCTAGACCCTACAATGTTATTATTACTTTGGGTAGACAATTGTACATGATCCTAGAGGTAGCGCCACCTACTGCTACTTCTTTAATCTCTGCTAAGAAATGCAGTAAGGTCATTTCATAGACTGGGAAGTTTGTCTTCTTTGTGATTCGTGGTCATAGTAAGCATAATTTCTCCGCCACATCCTTGGAATCTACACAACACCTCTCTTTGCAGCAGAAGAGAGTGGACGAGATCATGTAAGAATACAAAGACATATTCTCCTCACCTATAGGGGTATTGACACACTGCCAAGTCAAGAATCCAATTGACCTGACCCCTGACACACCTCTACCTAATGGACTAGTCTATTGATGCTCGTTGATGGATTATGATGAAATTAGGAATCAGATCTGAAAGCTTCTTCAAAATGGGCACATTAGACCCAACTCCTCCCCTTGTGGAAGCCCGATTGTACTGGTGCAAAAGAAGGACGGGACTTGGTGACTCTGCATTGATTACAGAGCCTTAGACAAAATCACATTCAGGAATCGCTACCCCATTCCCAAGATTGATGACCTTCTTGACCAACTCAAGGGGGGGAATTTCTTCATCAAGATTAACCTAAATTCTGGATACCACCAGGTTACCATCGAACCAACTGATGTATGGAAGACAACCTTCAAGTCTAAAGAAGGTCTCTACGAATGGCTAGTCATACCCTTTGGCTTAACAAATGCACCAACCACTTTCATGCGATTGATGGATGATGTATTAAGACCCTTCACTGACTCCTATGTGGTGTTATATTTTGATGACATCCTTATCTTCAACAAAATGTGGGAGGATCACACGCGACATATTCAACAGGTTTTGAGCACTCTGCGATAGCACAAGTTGTATGCCAACTTGGAAAAATGCTCTTTTGGAATGAACAAGGTCCAATACTTGGGATACATTGTTGATGAGCATGGGGTACATGTTGATCCAGCTAAGATCCAAGTCATCCGTGACTGGCCAACCATGACCACACTAACCAAGATTCAAATATTTTTGGGGCTAGCCAACTTCTACCTATGATTCATGTTGGGATTCTACCATATTGCATGGGCCCTCAGCCAGGTGACCAAGGGTGGTGGTAGGGCCAATTTCGTGTGGAGGAAGGAGAAACAATGATAATTCAATGATATGAAGCATTGTGTGTGCTTATCTCCAGTACTCTCATTTCCTGATCTGCATCAACCATTTGAGATTGAGACTGATGCATCTGACTATGTTGTGGGTACAATTCTCACTCAACATGGGAATCCAGTGGCATACCATAGTGAGACACTCTTCGATACTGTTTGAAAATACCCCACTTATGAAAAGGAAATGTATTCCATTGTACAAACTTGTCGTCAATGGAAGCATTACATTCTGGGGAAAGAGACGATCATACACACTGATCACAAGCCTCTGCAGTTCATACAGACACAGGGGAAATTGCAGAACGACCGCCATAAGAAGTGGTCCACCTACCTGCACCAATTTCATCTCAACATCAAGTATAACACATGTATCTCCAATCATGTCGTTGACTTCCTCATTCGACCCCTATGGATGCACTCACCACTATGCTCCATTCCTGTGGACATGAAGCATCTGAGTAGCCCCAACTTTATCAACAAGATCCAGACTTCACAACCACATATCAACTCTTGGGTACAAGTGCAACTATCACTAATTTTCACATTCAGGACATACTCTTATGCCACCTGGTCCATCTCTATATTCCTACAAGCGAGTGTGAAAAGATGATTTGGGAATCCCACTACTGTCAGGTGGCAGGACATTTTGGCGTTGAGAAAACTGTGGCCATTCTTTAGAAGCATTTTTATTGGCCAAAACATCGACAGGACGTTAGAAAGTATATTAGATCTTGCACTTCCTGTGCCATTTCCAATCCAACCATCAAGAATAAAGGCTTGTAAACCCCTCTTCCTCTTCCCAAGAAGCCTTGGGAATCCATCTCAATGGATTACATGTCTGGCTTTCTGTCCACCAAGAAAGGAAATGAATGCATGTTTGTGGTCGTTGATTAGTTTTCAAAGATTTACATCCTCACATCCTGTAAGAAGAATGTCACAATGACATATACTTCCAAGCTATTCTTCGAAAATGTGTGTGTTTCGTTACACCTCAAAATTACTCACTTCAATAGTGTCTCATCCTGTCCGCAAGTGTCGCATCTTGACCACAAGTGTTGCAAGTGTCACAAACATCATACTTCCATATTTCCTATGCCATGCCTCTAACAACATCATAAGGACACTTAAGACACCTTAAAGACTAGTTTTTAAGAAGATAAATCACTTGACAGGGAGTACAAACCTTTTGCCATTGAAAGAACAACTCAAAAATGGATTTTTGAGATGAGCTCTCCCCTACCCACTGTCAGGGAGTGATAGTGCTCCCTAGGCCTGTTTGGGGGAGTGTTTGAGCACTTTATGCACCCTTTTGGGGGAGCGCCACCTTTTCTGAGCGAGTTTTTGGTTTGTTGAGACAAATCAGGGAACAATCCCTCAATTTTTGAAGGTGGTTGGATTCGAATAGAAGGTCAAGGCATGATCTTAAGGAAGATCCTCAACTGAGGGAGAAGAATCCTCAACTTATCCCAAATATCTCTCAAGTGGTTGGGCCTCTCCAAGGTTATATAAGGAGACCTCCTCATGGTGAAAGGTACATGAAAAATATTGGAGGTATGAATCCTCTAATCTCATAGGCAACATACAGAAAGGAGGAGAGACTAGAGATTGATACCAAACTTGTGATCCTATAAGTGGTATGAACAGAAAATATTGGATATGTGAAACTTATGATATCATAAGTGATATATCATCAAAGAAATCAATGTATATTACTTGAGCAAAGGGGTTGGACAAGGAGAACTGGAAGAAGTTGTTGCACCTTCATCAAAGGATTGTAAGTACTTTTACTTGTTCTTATCAATATATCAATGCTTGGCCTATTTCTTTCAAACTTATGTTTGTTCCACATGAGTTTGTCTTCAGTATATAGATCTATATTTGAGATAATATCAATAGAATAGGAGGTCCATTGTATCTTTGTTTGTTCTACAGGACCTATCAGAGAGCTCAGGATCGAATCTCAACCTGTACTTTGCAAGGACAAACGTCGTTAATAAGGTACATATATTTCTTCTTCTCCTTCATATGTTAGCTTGATTAGATCTAAAAGGATGTCAGTGTCCATGTTAAGCACTTTTTTGTCTTAGCCTTAGGAGTATAGAGACCAAGAGGGAATCTGCTTGTCCACAGGAGGATTCACCTATAACAGGTCCACTTTGGGATACAATAGACCATCATCTCCGACCGAGACAACATGTTCCTCAACACCTTTTGGTCGAGTCTCTGGTCTCTGTTGGACACCAAGCTCACAAAATCCACTACTTTCCACCCCCAAACCAATGGCCAAATAGAGGTCGTCAATCAGATGATTGTGCACATCTTGCGCATGTACAATTATAAGCATCCACGTACATGGAACAAGAGTCTCCCATATGTCTAACACAGTTACAACATGGCTCTCCATAGTTCCACCGGCCATAGCCCATTTCATGTGGATCTAGGATTCCAACCCTTAGGACCCATTTATGTTTCAATCCCTCTTGCCTCTGCATAGAAAAACTCTTCCCTTGATCAGTTTGTGATCGACAAAGCCACTAGATTCATTGAACAAATTCAACACATCTGCCAACAGGTCCAGAATATTTTGCAGAAATCCAATGCTAAGTACAAGCAGTGCCATGATCAACACATGGTACCACACCAGTTTCAGGCTGGTGACAAAGACTGGTTACATCTGTAGAAGGAGCATCTCATCGGGCCCCATCAGAAGCTTCTCCCACTTCATTATGGGCCTTACACTATCACCAAGGCTATGGGTAGCAATGCTTTTGAGATCAACACTCCACTCTTCCTTCGTTTGCATCTAGTATTCAATGTCGACCTCCTTCGACCATATTTTCCACCATTATTGGACACTTTTGCGATCACATAACAACTGACACCAATAGAGATCAACCCTGACTGCATGGAACATGCATTCACTGATCAGATAGTGGACACACTGGTCAAGGGCACTCGCCAACAACATATCTAGCTTTATCAGGTTTTCAAGGAAGGGCAACTCCTACACCAAGGCAAGTGGATCACTCGGGGCCAAATCCAACAAAATTTTCCTTACCTAATGGGGGAACTCAACGCAATGGAGACCATTTCTTCCTAATGAGGGAGGATTGATCCAGGTGGATATTGGTGGCCACCCACCTATTCCAACTGGCTCCTCATGTCCATTTTTGTTCAACACGTTCTTTTTTACTTCTTTGTAATTGTGGGTTCTACACTTTTGGGGTTGTCTAAAGCCTCGCAAATCCTCCAAATAGATATAGGTGGAATCTCACCTAATCCAACTGGTTTATTTTGTATGTTTTCATGTCAACACATCTTGTTGTACTTTCGGGGCCGTTTTGGGGCCCTAAATGTTGTTTTTTTTGCTCTCCACAGTCAAACTATAGCCAAAGTCATAGTTTGACGGTGAAATGTGTAGTTCTCTGAAAGACCTTTCCAATGGGATATCACGTGCCTAAAACAGAGGTTGTATGCAAAATTTATGGCCCTAGGAAGTTGAGGTACCAAATTACACCAACTTACCCATAGGGCCCACATGACTTTTGGCGTTTCACCTTCTAGGGTTAGGTTTTTGGAAGTCCAAGGTTTTGAAATTGATGAGTAATATCAAAAAGGACTATGGAGCCTCATTGTAATCCATTCTTCTCAGACGAATTCACGTAGTAGCCACATCTCTTCTCATATATAGCTACCACCATTCAAGCAAGTTTTCAGTTCTGCAGTTTTACAATTTCAGCCTATTTCATTATTTAATAGAAGGTATTGTTCACTGGATATTTGTGTTATCCTCCATATCTCCATGTTTATTGTATTATGTATTTTAATTAGTTCATTCCACTCCTAAAGTCGGATCACATCTCTACATAGTCATGAATCAAGTCAAAAAGGATTCTCATGACTTCCCTTTAGAAAGTGGTAGGGGCATTGCAAAATCCAAATTGTAACACTTGATAGGCATAAATTCCCCACATATAGGTGAAGGTAGGATAGTATTGTTCCTCGGGGG
Source organism: Picea engelmannii (assembly GCA_009831015.1). NCBI lineage: Eukaryota > Viridiplantae > Streptophyta > Pinopsida > Pinales > Pinaceae > Picea > Picea engelmannii. The sequence goes on from ML800150.1 coordinate 125,077, forward strand.
AAATTTGAATCTGGATGTAACCTCTGAATCCATCAAGAAAAGAGAAAAAAATTCTTTCTTTCCAGGGTATCTAGGACTTCATCAATGAATGGAAAAGGGAAGTAATATTTTAGAGTGGTATTATTAATCTCTTTAGTCAATACACATGTGCCACTTCCTGTTCTTATTTGGAAAAAAATACCAGGGGTGAGACTTGTTATCATAGGATTTATGGGATGTGGTACAGGAAATGAAGTGACCACTGCAATAACCTAAATGGAGTTCCTTAATAAATTGGTAGACTTCATCTTTGTTTACACAACTAAGGATGATTCCATCAAGGTTCTTCCAACATAGTCCATCTTAGGTCAAACGATATTCCATGGCCTTTAGTTTCAATGCTCCCTTCATGTGATCTACCAAGTGGTCAGGGCATGAAAGATTCTTCAAGTAGTAAATAATGTCAACATAACATCCATCATGTTCTAGTTCACTCACTATCATGTTAACTTGTTCATTCCCCCCTAGTTGTATGGATTCTTCATTACTTAGGTCAACATCTGGGATACGCCTTTTCCTCTTAAAATCCTAGTGGGTTTGATCTCTAAGTCATATTCCTGAATTTTAGACACCCACTTTCTTCTACTCCCAAGGAAATCCTACTGAGAAAGAACTTCTTTGACAATGGGGTAAGGCACATAAGATTTGATCTTGTTGTATCCAACATAAATTCTAAATTTCTTAAGGGACTTAACAAGGGCATAGGATTGCTTCTCGGTAATTGAGTAATTTAATTCAACATCCCTAAGGGTTTTTCTCGTGAAGGCGATGGGTTTCTCATAATCATCCTTGTTATTTTTCAATAATACTCAGACTATAGTGTCTTGAGAGGAAAATGAGAAAATTATGAAGTCACAAAAGTAGTCATGGATAAACATGATAGGTACCATATTGATTGATTCCTTAATATATTTTAAGGACCTTAAGGTATCATTATCCCATCTGAAAGTGACATTTTTTCTCAGTAAATCATTCATTGGTTTAACCTTATCAATGAAGTTTGGGATGAATCATCTTATAAAGTTTATTTTTCCAAAGAATGATTGTAGGGATTTCTTGTTAGTAGGTGGTCGTATGTTCTTGATAGACTCAACTCTTTCAGGATCGATGGAAATACCTTCTTCTAAGACCACATGTCCTAAAAAATTTCCCTTATCGATACCAAATATTGACTTCTTAGGGTTAATGTAGATGCAATATTTCCTACAACGCTCAAATATCGTCCTAAGGTTTGAGATATGTGGATTCCTTTCTTTCGATACAACTATTAGATCATCTTGGTATATTTATATGATCTTCTCTATCAGATCCCTAGAATAAAAACCCATTTCTCTTTGGAAAGTAGATTCAACGTTCATGAGACCGAAAGGCATCCTCAAGTACATGAAGGTTCCCCATGGGGTGGTGAATGCAGTCTTAATTTGATCCTCCCTCTTTATTAAAACCTAGTTGTATCCTGAAAAACCATCCAACATAGAAATCATCCCAACACCAATAACTCTCTGTAATATATTCTCCATGTTTGAGAGAGGGTAGTTATCCTTCAATGATAATTGATTGAGGTTCCTAAAGTCAAAACATAGTCTAATGTCTCCGTTCATTTTTCAGACCACCACTAAGTTAGACATCCAAGAGGAATACCTGATGAGAAATATGATCCCAACATCAACTATATTTTGAAGCTCTTTCTGAATGTGGGGTGCTAGCTTAGGGTTAATATGCCTTATATTTTATCTGAATGGTTTGGCTCCTTCTACGAGAGGGATGGCATGTTGAATAACATCACTCCTATAACATTTTAGGTAATCTTAAGTCCAAGTAAATATGTCCTTAAACTAGAGAATCTGATCTAGTATTCCATCTCTCTCAGCTTTAGTGTTTCCCTTCCTGATTTTTACCATCCTTGGTTCAATCCCTGAGCCTATGTTAAACTCTAAAACCTTATCAGATTGTTCTACAATAGGTTTTTCCTTATACATGTCATGTATGTCAAACATTCATTCTAAGGGGATACATCCATTTGGGAGAGTGTTTTTAGGAAAGTATATAACTTCCAAGTTCATGTAGTTTGCTATAAAATTTACTTGGGAATCAAAGAACTCTTTACTACTCTACAAAAATGTAAGTATCTAGGCATCATCGTCAAAAAACTGCCAATGTTCTAGGTTATCAGGGACTGATGGTCTAAAGACCACCTCAATTTTGCACAAGCCTTGAAGGACCCCTTCACAAGGTTGTAGGGTGGATGTGGAGATATCTAAGACATCAATGAAATAGTTTTCTTCTCTAGGAACAACTTCAATTGAAAAGTCGTCAATTTTTTTTATGGTGTCTCACATTGAATCCTTGTATTTCCTCAATATTTCATTTTTCGTAGAAAAATTTAGATTTACTTGGGAAAAAATTATATCAAAATCTCCTATGACCTTCAAGGGTCTTATATTCCTATCCAGGGATAGGTTGAGTCCTATGAGTAAAGATTTGTATTTGGCAACATTGTTTGTACAATCATACCCAAGTCTATATGAGAAATAGGTGGCCTCCTTGGAGGGGGATGTGAGGACAATCCCAAACCCTGAAACAAAGATAGAGTTAGCACCATCTAAATCTAAAGTAAATATCCCACTAGTATATTGACATTGTTCAATCTAGAGTGTAGTATCAATGGCATAGAAATTTCCCATTTTTTTGTCCAAGAAAAATATTTCATCCAAGAGACTTTGCAGGGACTCAACCTGGTATCGTAAAACATGTTCTCTATAGAGGGTGAAGAACCCACCTTTAGGGTGAATAATGGTATCATATGATAATTCCATTTGAATGTTACCTCCCAAGGTTTCCTCCCATTCTCTGGATAGTAACGTTCCCCAAACATCGGGTATATCAATCACTACAACATTCATGACAAGGGAAATGTAGGGAAAGGTGGCCAAGCAAACCTTAAGGTCCTTCATAAGGCCACACATAATGATAGGTCGAGAGTCCACTCCACATACATTTTGATAAGGTCATGATATTTCTAAGCCAAGTTGTTGCATCACCCTTAAAGGAATGATATTCATGGATGCACATGAGTCTAACATGCAATTGTGGAGGATGAACTTGTTCACTAGGAGAGAGATGAAGAGGGGTGCACGATTTCCACTATTTCTACCAATATTTTTAGTGTGGAACACTATAGGAAGATCCTCCTCATATTTATATTATTCAATGCTAGGATCTTGTGAAGGCATGGGGTTCTCAGGTTTTTCTTTTGGGTATTCTTCATTGGGGCTTAATGAAGATGGAAGATCCTATGGGATGGTAATATTTAACTCATCACTTTCTCCCTTAGGGTTTGTTGGCATGAAAAAGTGAGTTTAAAGGAGTCCATATTCCTCTTCCAATTATTCACTCATGTGTTCCTGGAGTTTCATGGTTTAATTGTGCCATTTTCTCTTATTAATAGGGGATGATCCCTCATGGGATGCATTTTCTCATCCAAGATTATCCATATCTTGTTGGTAAAGGGAAAATCCTTCATTTAGGGAATTTAATTTGGTCACGAGGGCCTCATGATATTGTGCAAGGTTCATGATATTTGTTTTGAGAAAAACCTTCATGTAATGACCCCCATCCCAACTGAGGAACATTGCGGTGCAAAATACTCTAAAAATTAAAAAATTTATAGCTAACTAAATAAGTTCTTGTATATTTTAACTATGATTTACATACATGTTTAATTTTTGTTTATTACCACAAATTAGATACATCTACAACATTCTAAAATAGACATGAAATTAAACTAATAAACCAACATAGAAACATATACATTCTTCTCAAATACCCAGATTTCATGCACAACAATTTAACTCATAAAGACAAGACATAAAACAGATAAAACACTTATCTTTCAAATCAGTTGTGCAACCTGCTCCTTGGGACAAATGTTCCACGAAAATATAGACATGTTTTCCAAATCTCAACAACAAATCACCCTCGAGATGAGGCTAGTAATCCACAAAAGAGAGTCTTCTCTCATTGTCCACTCACAACTCAACATTCCTACAACCCATTGGTATTCTCCTACAACTATCTTGATTTTCCACCAACTCTCTTCCTCTTGACCTGCCAAACCCAAGGAATGTACACCTTCATTGATCTCATTCTCTTGGGTGTCCCATTCATTTATCAAGGTCTCTTTGTCACAAGTAACCAAGAATCTCCCAGCTGGGAATATCCATGGAACTTGTTTCCAGGAAAACTACTAGGAAATGACAACAACACTTGTTGTTTCAGTGAGGCTCACACAAGATTTCACTCTTCATGCTTGACAACCTATTTTTTGGTAACATGCCCATTTTTTGGAAAAGGCAGGACGTGGAGGAAATACAGTTGGCAGGGAGGCATGCGAGGCATGCGAGCAAGAAGATGGGAAAGAAAGATAGTTGGTAGGAAAATGTGCATGCAGAGGAGGAAAGAATGCAAGGCCAACATTAAACAAGACCTAACTATGTTATGTTTTTGGTAAGAGAATGTAATGGATGATGAGCCAAAAACACATATAAATAGATACCTAGGAGGTCTAGGTGGGGGGGGTCTGATTATTGAGTGTTACTCGTGTGAGAAGGAGTAACTGATCTGTAACACGACTGTAATCCGATATAGTCTTGTAAGATGTTGAGTTGTAGAGGTTCGAAAGGGTAGAGCTTAAGGGTTAGATCATAGGCTGAGGAGCTTGGTGTGATCTAGTCTACCTCATAATAGATATTGACCCGACTGAGGACGATTTATAAAGTGCACAACGTTGTAGTTTTGGAACCGCCATAATAAAAGAGCTTGAGAGACAGATCTTTCTGGATGTATCCCAGGAGGGGGTGAACCACGGTAACACATGTGTTATGTGATTGAATGTATATGTCCCCTTTACAATCAATAAGTAGGTGTTATAATGATGTATGAATGAATTGATGGATCTGATTACGCTACATGCATGAATGAGAATGACGGTATGTTTCTCTAATAATTAGATAGAATTCACAACATGCAATTCACAGATCCCCATTCAGTCTTGGACTGCAAGTAGTTGAGCATTGCAATCACCTATTAAGACTATCTCGGTCAAGACTGCGTAGTGCACTTTGTGCACTGCGCTACCTTCTGGTTTACCAGGAGGGCCGATAGTTTTAGAGTCTTTGTTAGTTTCCCAGTAGATATGAACATGGGTCAAATCATGTTAAAGGTATAACTAAGATAAGAAACCAACAAATGGTTTTGTTTTTGGTTGGAACAACATAAGATTGAGTGGATGAGATCTGTTGAAGATTTGTTAAAAGAATGTTTGATCTGCTGAAAAATAGTTAAAAGAATGTCAGATCAGGGACCGAAGTGTCAAAAAAATTGAAAATATAGAAGGGAATGTTTATACCCTAGAGACCCACGAAGGAGGAAATAGAGATATGGTTGAAAACAAATAAGCTAGAGTTTACACAACAAGATAACATAAACCTTGGAGTAACACCACGCAAATACCTTGAGAAATATGTGTTTACTGATCTACATGAAGTATTTTTCTGTGATTTTCCACACTTAGTGCAAGAGTGGATATCAAGGTTGAAAGACAACCACGCAAAAAATTGGATCCGATAGTTAGAGTGGAACCCAATTCAGATCGTGCAGTTACAAAAGGTGAATAAAAAATTCATCCATGCAGTAGATTTTTGGCTTGATAGTATTGTAGCAAGATTTATAATAGAATTTGCAGTAGATACCGTGAAGTCATACAACACAACAGAGAAAGAGTTTCTAAGAGACCTTCGAGGAAGGTATATTATATCATTGTATACTTCTATTAAGATCTTGTTGTATAACAACAGGGTAATGACAATGGCATCAGACAACTAAATTTCCCTGCGTGAATGGGGGAAGGGGGGAAGCACTGACAGGAAGTGGAAACATGGAGGAAGAGATCGATAAGGGAAGGAAGCAAAAACCTATCGACCCACTCATGATGGAGGAAGACCAGATCAACAAGATCATGGAAACAATGGGAAGGATGTGCAGTGGAGTACCCTACCAATACAAAATGAACAATAAGAAGAGAGCCATAGTTGTGCGGGAAGGCTTGGACAGTGATGAGGAAGAGGTAGAGGATCTCTGGGTTGTGGATCAGATTGAGTAAATCCTGCACGCAACCTATGAAAGAAATATAGGCGGTCGAAGGGAAGGAACAAAAGGAAACATTCCAATCCATGTTAATTTTAGTGTAGAAACCATAACCCCATGTATGACTAGTACACCCGAAAGAACACTAGCATACAAATAACCATATTTTAGTGGCAGACAAACGAAAGGACCAGGATCCAGTCACAAAGCATCAACTGGGGGATCCATCTCAGGAAATATTAGCCAAGGATATACACCACACAGAGGTAGTAGTCCGACATAGTTTGCAATGGAAGGACATGATCCCACCATTCGATTACCGGAATTTTGAGGAGAGGCAACATAAGACCCTCAGAAACATTTGTTTATTTGTGAAAATATCTAGGAAGAAAAACCGATCACTGACGAAGACACTAAACTTGCGCAGTTATCTATCACACTAAGAGACCTCGCACTAGACTAGTACATGAGTCTAGACGTAAAAAGTCCACCTGGGACGCCAAGGACATTGACAAACGTCAATAAACTACTGATTAATGATTTCTAGATGTCGATCTAAGAGGATCAATACATGAATGAGATGATAGAAATACGACAGAAACCAGGAGAATCTGTTTGGGAAATTGACCAGCGATTTAAACGTTTGAAAGGGAAATTGAGGTATGCCATGATTAACATGAAACATAGGCATATGTTTGTGAATTATATGTTACCACACCTAAAATACCCACCCATACAACAAAAATTCCAATCTCAAGCAGAGGATCTGCAAGTAGCCTTGCAAATGGAGGAGAATCAGTACCACAAGACAGATCTAGCTATAGAGGAGTTGAAGGAGGATATGAAGAATCTTACCTTTCAACTCAATCAAAATAAGGTCAAGGACAAGAGATATTTTTTTTGGTGTACCGTATGTAGAACATAAGGGCACCATAAGAACGAATTTCCAACATTCACGCAATATATGGCAACAAGGATTACAAATCTATTGCCAACAAGATGACCCTGGTGTGAAATTCGCAAGATGCATGGGCATGATCCATATCATTTTCCTATGATACAAAAGTACCAGACAGACCCAAAGAGTTTGTATTACAACTTTTACAAGTCAGTAGGCCATGATGACAAAGATTGTAGAACCATGGATTTGATGAGAGAGAGGACATCAGATGCATACAGGGTGCAATCCGAAATGATGACAGGGCAAGTTGCACCTCAATTTAATCAGGCACCACCGCAGTATAATACTGTGTTGAAGAAGTATAACAATGTGCAGTCGCAGTATAACAATGTGAAGTTGCAGTATAAATCTGCACAGTATAATCAGGTACCTCAATACAATACACCGTGCAGAGATTGTGCTGGGTACAAAGGAGGAGGATGAGGCAGAGGAGGATTTGGACACTGAAGAGGTCCATTAGTGTACCATAACTTCCAACAACCAGGGCACTATGCAAGAGAATGTCCACTACCACTCGCGACATGCAGGTATTGTCGCGCAACAGATCATGGTACAGAGGATTGCATAACACTGTTGGGAAAGATACAGGAAAAATAGAATCATAATAATCAGAAGGTACAATGGATCTCTACAGAAGCTAGAGAATATGGTAGGAACATCAACATAGTGATGCACGGAGGTGCTAAAATAGGAGATGATGCAGCTAAATGGGAACCAATATAGCACTAGTGGATTAAGAAGAATACCAAGCCACCCAAGATATTTGATGTAGGAAAGGAGAATGAGACCTTTAAGGAGGCCAGACAAGAATTTATCAAGAAAAATGTTGCATCTACATCTACCATGCATCATACCCAAGATGTCGCAACATATGAAATACCGTCAGCATTGGACCATACCGGTGAAGTCCACATGGGAAACGAAGTAAGTTGTATTAAAACTTTCCTCCAATCCCGTATTCAATTATTTAAGGATCCATCATCTGTTAGAATATTACAGAATCTCTTAGATAGATGTAACACAAACTCAGAGGGAAATTTAGAACAGAGGACAATCAATCAACTCCATGCCAGAGGGAGAACCAACATAGAGTTTATATTGAATGCCAACATTGGATATTTTAACATGGGCGATGTGATATTAGATCTGGGATATGAAGTGAATGTATTACCCAAAAACACATGGTAATGCATGGGAGAACCTACCTTAGGCTACTCACCAATCCAAATGAAGTTAGAAAACCAAGACAAAGTTCTGCCAATAGGGAGGATGAAAGGAGTGACAATAGATATGGACAGAGTGCACACTAAGGAAGACTTCGAAGTGATCGAAATCGTGGATGGAAAAACACCATATCCAACATTACTGGGATTGGATTGGGTGTTTGACAATCAGGCGATAATCAACCTGAAGACCAGGAAGATGACATTTTATTTAGGAGAATACAGGGTTATCGCGCCCCTAGATCCATCCGAAGCCAAAATATTTGTGAAACCAACATGTCTAGATCTGGAAGAAATTAACCAGCTGTACTAGACCACCACGCACGCCGAATATTACATTGATCCAATGATCGATGGTGTTCTTAGCTGGAGAAGTATCATGTCATGTGATTTTAACTCAGACACAAGTCTGGAGAATTGGTAGCATCACCTGCATGAGGTCTCAACCAGAAGATGCGCATGAATAGACCATGTAGTAAGGTGGGTTGGGATAGAAATCAAAGAACCTCCAAAGTTTCCATGGAATCAACGACTTGGAAGAATTATTAACGAAATATGAGGAGGAAGTATCAGACATTTAGAGATTGTTAGCTCTCAACATCGCACTTAATGATACACCTACAAGATGGTGGGGTGCGCATAAAAAAAATATACAGGACTGGTACCAATGCAAAAGATTATTGTGCATCAGATTCGATAAAGAACAAAAGAGGATCACATCTCATAAATACAATGGATAGGGGCCACCAATGGAACACTTGGAGAAGTGTAGAGCATTGTGGAAAATGGCACCCCCAGAGGAATGGCCTCATCATTTTGTACACACATTAGAGGGCATCCGAACAAACTGGTATACAGACCATGAACTACGCAGAGGAACTATGAGCTAGATAGTACTACAACAGAACTTTACAATCACTTTCTCATTTGAGCATGAGAACCCCAACATAGATGCAACACTTAAACATAAAATAGGGGTGATATTCATTAAAGAATTAGAAGTTGAACTCATAACAGAAGAATAACAAAAAAACAAACAGACATTGAAAGAACTATTGTCATGCTACCCTGTGTAGGAAGAAGTACCAGATGAATATGACTCACGTGATATTCAAATTGAGGAAGTTGAAGGTGAAATAGAAGTGGAAGGTCCACCGGTAGAATCAAAAGTAATTATCGCGTCGATCAAGGTGAATAAAGTCAACATTGGGACAATTGAGAATCCCAAAATGGCTAGCATTGGAGACTACTTGGATGAGAAAACAATGGAAAGGATAACATGGTTATTGCGCGAGTATAGTGAATTGTTCCCAACGACCTTCACAGAAATGAAAGGTATTGCAGGAGAACTTGGAGAGATGAATATCCCTCTCAAACAAGAGGAAAAATCTGTTAGATAGAGGACTTACATATTGAACCCCATATACAAGTAGAAAGTAAGAGAAGAAATCGACAGAATGATGGAAGCAGGAATCATAAAACTAGTAGAAGAATAAGAATGGATAAGCCCCATGGTAGTTTAGGAGAAGAAGCAAGGAGGCATAAGAATCTGTGTAGATCTGAGAAATCTCAATGATTCTTTCCTACACCCTTTACAGATGAAGTCCTAGAAAATGTGGGAGGTTAGGAAGCATACTCATTCACCGATGGATTCTCAGGTTGCCACCAAATAAAGATAGCACTAGAAAATCAATACAAGAGTACCTTTGCGACAGAATGGGGATCCTACTAGTACAAAGTCATGCCTTTTGGTCTAAAGAATGCACCAACAATTTTTTCCAAAGTAGTCATCGTTGCCTTCAAAGAATTCATCCATCAATTTCTAGAGGTATATTTGGATGATTGGACAGTGTAAAACATGTTGAAGGATCATGTAGAGGTGTTGAGGTTGATGTTAGAAAGATGCAGGCAATGCCAAATATCCTTGAACATTAAAAAATGTATATTTGGAACACCCTTCAAAATTATATTGGGTCACATAGTATGCAAAAAAAAATTGATCATGGATCCTGCAAAGATTGCAGTAATTGTGAATTTACCACCATCAAAATCAGTGGGCTAGCTGCGAGCCACATTGGTACATACAGGATATTACGAAAATTTATAAAGGGGTATGCACAGATCACTGCGTCAATGGAGAAATTGCTCAAGAAGGATACTAAATTCCAATGGAATGAGAACTGTCAGCAAGGGTTGGACAACTTGAAGGAGAAGATGGTCACAACACCCATATTAGTCTTTCCATATTGAGAGAAGACATTCCATGTGCATGTATATGCATCAACCATATCCCAGGGAGATATTGTGACACAACTAGGAGTAGGGGATTTGGACCATCCCATAGCATTTGCTAGAAGAAAATTTTCATACTCCAAGAAGAATTAAAACACTACAAAGTGAGAAGGTTTGGCAATGGTGTATGCACTTCAAAATTTCCAGCATTACCTACTTGGAAAACATTTTAATTTGTTCACAGATCATTCAGCCCTTAAGTACCTAGTCAACAAGCCAGTGTTGGGGGGGAGAATTTGTCGATGGTTACTGTTGTTTCAAGAATTTGAATTTGAAATCATAGTTAAACTAGGGAATTTGAATGTAGGAACTGATCACTTGTCAAGGGTCACCAATGGCAAGGAGCCTACAAACTTAGAGGACCTTCCCTGACGCACAATTATTTTCAGTCCAGGTCACGAATGATTATTTTGATGACATTATTGAGTATTTAATTACAGGGACTACACCATAGGAACTTAACACCGCGTAGAGGAATAATCTGGTTGTCAAAGTAGATGACTACCAGTTGATCGCATGAAACTTATATAAAATGGGGGAAGACAACATATTGATAAGGTGTGCGTTAGAACATGAAAGGCCTAGGATATTGGTAAAAGCCCATGAAGGAATAGTTGGAGGACACTGTGCGGGAAAAGGTACCGCGCAGAAGGTACTGCGTGTAGGATTATGGTGGCCAAATATTCATCGAGATGCAAAGGAATACTACCAACAATGTGACTCTTGTTGGAGGGTTGGCAAACCAAATAGACGGGATGAGGTGCCCTTACACCCACAGGTAACACTACAAGTGTTTGAAAAATGGGCTATCAATTTTGTTGGGCCAATTCACCCACCCACAAGAAGGTCAGGCACACGATACATCATCACTGCGACATAATACCTCTCAAGATGGGCAGAGGCAACACCAGTTAAATATTGCAGCACAGAGACAACAACACACTTCATGTTTGAACATGTTCTCGCCAGATTTGGATGCCCAAGGATTCTGATGAGTGATCAAGGAACTCACTTTATCAACAACACTATCAGAGCCTTGACTAAATAATTCTAGGTCTACCATTAGAAAAGTATGCCATACCATCCTCAGGAAAATGGAACAGTGGAAGCCTTCAAGAAGATTCTAGAGAATGCCTTAACCAATATTTGCAGTGTCAATAGGGACGACTGGGATTCAAAGATACCAACGATACTATGGGAGTATAGAACTACGTGTAACAAGTTGATAGGGAGGAAACCATTTATATTGGTGTATGGACAAGAAGCAATGGTGCCATTAGAATTATTGGTACCAAGTCCACGTGTCGCAAAAATTACAAACATGACAGAGTGAGGTGCAGTACAAGAAAGGTTAAGTCAACTGATGAGCATGGAAGAAGATAGGATTCTAGAAAAATTTCACTAAGAAGTGCACAAAGAAAGGGACAAATCTTGGCATGAATGACATATCAAGAGAAAAAAATTCAAGGAAGGAGACCTACTCCTATTGTATGACAAGAATTTTTTTCAACATCTAGGAAAGTTCAATATGCATTGGTTGGGACCATATGAGGTCAAGACTATCACAAACGGAGGAACTACACAGTTGAAGGATTTGGAAGGAACATAATTGAGGGGCATGATTAGTGGGATTCGAGTGAATTTGTACAAGGACAATCGACCACCCGTGGCTTGAAAGTTACCGCGTAGTAAGAAACGAAGTAAAAAAAAAAAAAAAATCTGCATGCACAGGTTAGCAAGTTAACGCAACGAAAAAGAAAAGAGTCCACACGCACAGGTCACTGAGTCAGCATGATGAAATAAGAATATTGGGTTATAAGAAAATGGTATCTAAGCCAAAGACTCCACGCGCTCAAAAATCCTAGCGCGCCATAAAAAGGATCGACGATCGAAAAACGAGGCAACTCGGAAAATAACGACTGTGGAATTCAGGCGCCAACTGGCGATGACTGTTGAAATTGCGAAAAACACATGGAAGTATGTATGCAGAGGTAAAGAACCTAGTGCGATGGAAAGGGAAAATTCTGAAAACATGGTGCATAAGACAACAGTTAACAAGTACAAAGTTACCACGCACAAGACACAGAGAAAAAAGTGAAAAAGGGACAACTGTCAGTGCAGAACAATTGCTACTTCGTCGTCCCGCTATAAAGTCAGAAAAAGGGGGGAAAGAAACTCATTGTGTTAATTTCTAAGGAGACGAACACAGAGTCGAGCGAAAGAGTGATAGAGTGAGACTTCAAGTTAACATCCATCGAGTTCAAAGATTTACAGTCCAGATCTCGTCACAATGTCACCACCACGAGTTGGAGCATCGGGAAGGGTCGGAAGGAACACGAGAAGTACTGATTGGGAGATAGATGCAAGGGAGAAAGAGATACCCATAGTGGTGGATGTGGATGAAATCCACACACCAGAGTACGAAGAACACCCCGTGGCAATAAAGGAGGAACAAAACCTAGTGCAGGAGGTTGGGCAGCTGGAGGAGGACACATAGAGAAATGAATCCGACACATCAAGGGGACCAAGTCCATGACAGGACGAGCATGCCATGTGTTCAATGCCACATATCCATGAACCAGAAGAAGGAAATGAAACAACACAAGAGGATGTACCAGAGGTGGGGGCCTCATCCCCATAAGCCAAAAAGAAGGATCATGCTGATAGTAGCGCGTAAGGAGGGTCATAGACACAAGTAGAAGGGATCCTGGTTCTACCGAAGATTTCGAAAGGGGTTCACATAGATGATGATATGGTCGGTGGAGTGAATGCCATCAAGTATTCTGACCATGAAGTGACATATGTATCCAAATTTATAGACCTGGCACCCCAAAATTATCTACAAAAAAGGGGAGAAGGCTCATCAGGCATGCCATTGTTAGAGCCGACGCAATGGATCCTTGGGATCTATAATATCGACATCATGAACTTGTTGGATTTCCCACATTTTGGGTGGGGAAATAACAGTAACACCTACATCAAGAAACTGCTTGCATGAGTGCATGGCGGGATCTTGTGGATGGATATGCTAGTGCCTATCACTGTGGAACTCATCGCAAAAATCATGGGGCTACCCAGAGATGGGGAAAAGCTAGAACAATACCTGGAGGATAAAACCAGAGCCAAGTCCATCTCGGATGAGATCAAGGCCAAGTATGGCATGGAGCATGGTAACATGGGCATTAGGATCAACGACATCAATGATCCTGTGACAAGGTTTGACACAAGACTCCTCGTATGCAAATTGATGCGCAAGTGTTGCAAAGAGGAAGTACCAATCGGTGTGGTCATCGCCGCTACATAGTGTGCAAAGGGGAGATCAATCAACTGGGCTCCATACCTCTTGAACTCATTTTTAGAGGACTGTAAGGAAACATAGGATTGGGGCTCTGAGTTCCACTACTCGTAGTTACTCATCCTCATTGGCCTCATTGGCTGGAAGGAACTAGTTTACAGTAAGTATCTGGAGAGACCAGGAAAGTGTGGTGCAACGTGCTACATATCATTACGCAGCAGCACATACCCAAAGACAAAGAAGACAAATAAAAACATATTTGTGAGGTATTTCACAGAAATCCAGGACCTCATTGTGGATAGATGGTGCATTTCACAAGAGACTGTCTAGGAGTTTGTACATGTTGCTAAATTAAGGGCAACACGACATAGCTTATGGCTGCAAGAAAATAGAGATAAACCTAAGGAATCGATACAATTAAACTATTTTTTGATGACAGAAGAGGTCCAGAGAGAGGTCCAGGAGTGGCCCGAAGAATGGAAGGTACCGGTGATTCCAATCGTAGTACTAAGCCCACAAACTCAGACGCAGGGAAGACCATCCCCAACGCACCAAGTAGGCACCAACGGGGCCGAAACCAAAAAGAGGAGTGTGCAAGGTCAAGAGGGGGAAGCACCCCAACCAAGAAGAAACATATAACACATATCAGACCACCAAGGGGCCCTACACAGGCTCTACAACGTGTAGAAAAACCAACAACAAATCCAACAGAAGAAGTGTGCATAGAAGAAACAAGCACAGGGACACAAGAGATCCATATGGAGGAAGAACCAATGATAGGGACCCAAGAGATTCCTGTTGTAGAAGAAACGAGGCCAACCACTATCGAATATACTCAGATGCCCACTATTCCTGAGCCATCAGACACCCAAGAGAAGCGGTCAGGGGAGAAAAATGGTGGAGGCTAAAAGAAGGAGAAGGCCCACAAACCACAATGCCATATATCACTAACCCCAAATGATGTGGAGTTAGTGGAGAAAAAAGTCGAGGAAATACTGGCCAAGGTGTGGGAGAATGCGGAGAAGCACAGGGATTTAATTGTAGATCAAGTGCAAGAAGTAAAAACTATGTTGGAGAAGATAAGGATCGGGAAAATGCAGACACCAAAAGAAACACCCATGGAGGCTAAGGAAGGAGTGCCAGTGCCTGAAACAATGCAATTTGCAATGTAGGGGAATGCCAATTTCATCATCACGCCTGCGATGATATTTATTGATGAAGAGACAACATAGAAAACCCTAAAGGACATTGAAGCGTTGGACATGGCATTGGCCAAGATTCCAACAAAGGCACTGTATAAAATTTAGGTACACATTGCACAGGAGATTCAGTCTAGAGAAAGAACTGACACGACAAATATACAAGTAGCCCAGGAAGAAAGCATCACGATGAAGGAAGCCCTCAACCACGAAGCACAATGAAAAGAGAGAGCACAACAAAAAGTGGAGGAGATGGAGACTCAGTTCCACATACTATTTCAAGCCATTCCTGATAACACAAATGAGGAGCCAGTGTCTTCAGAAGAGAAGCTGTGAAGGATAGAGAAGACTATAAAACACTATAAAGAAAAAATTAAAGAGCTGGAGGAGCATGTCACACCTACTACTCCCCCAGAAGTTAGAGAGCAGTGAGAACATGAGGCAACAACAACTGTTGAGGACATTGATCGAAGCATACAAAGAGTCATTGATCTGTTAGAAAAGATCACGTAGTTGTGGACTCACCTCCTAGAGGATAGAACCCTCCAAGAACTACAAGAGAGGGAAATCAAAATCCACGCAACAATGGTAGAGGTGAAGCAATGACAAAAAATAGTGTCATTGCTGGAGAAGATCAGGACCTCCACCAAAATGAAGGCTCTGCAGTTGGAAGAGAAAGAATTGCAAGCATAGAAGACATCAAGACAGGCGTTGTTGGATCCCCTGCAAGAAAAGGCAGAGAAAATGGTCATGGAGAGCAACACAATTAAGTAGAGCATTAAAGAGACCAGGTCCAAGGGAGGAGAGATTTTACAATCTCCTATCATGACGTAGGTGGTCACCGCTATGTACAAAAAGAGTAGTCAGGCTCACCAATAGTGCCAATGGATAACGAAAATGTATGATGCACTGCATCAGGAAGTATCGGAAGCAACAAGCAGGTAGTAATAAACACGGGAAGCAGGTAGTGACAACTGCACAAATCAGGCAATGACTCAGGACAAGTCACGATGTTAGTGTTGGGGGCCTGTTAGGAACATGCCCATTTTGGGGAAAAGGCACGACGTGGAGGAAATACGGTTGGTAGGGAGGCATGCGAGGCGAGCATGCAAGAATATGGGAAAGAAAGACAACTGGTAGGAAAAGAAGTGGACGAAAGGAAAACGCGCATGAAGAGGAGGAAAGCGTGCAAACCCATCATGCAAGAAGACCTAACTATATTAGGGTTTTGGTAAGATAATGTAATGGTTGATGAGCCAAAAACACATATAAATAGATACCGAGGAGGTCTAGGTGGGGGAGTATGATTATTGAGTGTTACTCGCGTGAGAAGGAGTAATTGGTCTGTAACACGACTGTAATCTGATTCAGTCTTGTAAGTTGTTGAGATATAGAGGGTGAGAAGGGTAGATCTTGAGGGTTAGATCACAGGATGAGGATCCTAGTGTGATCTAGTCCACCTCATAATAGATCTAGACTCAACTGAGGACGAGTTGTAAAGCGCACGACACTGTAGTTTTGGAACCGCGATAAGAAAAGAGCTTGAGAGCCAGATCTTTGTGGGCGTAGCCTAGAAGGGGATGAACCATGATAACACCTATGTTATGTGATTGAATGTATGTGTCCCTTTTACTGTCAATAAGTAGGTGTTAGAATGATGTATGAATGAATTAATGGATCTAATTACGCTACATGCATGAATGATAATGACAGTATATTGCTCTAATAATTTGATAGAATTCACATCACGCAATTCACAGATCCACATTTAGTCCTGGACTGCAATCATTTGAGCATTGTAGTCACCCATTAAGAATATCTTGGGTGAAGCTGTGTAGTGCACTCTGTGTGTTGCACTGCTTTCTGTATTACCAGGAGGGCCGATAGTTTTAGAGGATTTGTTGGATCCCCAGTAGATCTGAACCTGGGTAAAATCATGTTAAAGGTATAACTTAGATAAGAAACCAACACTGTCTCTTCAGTATTGAGCTCCAATTATTCTCCAATATGCTCCAACTTTCTCTAGAAATCACCCTCCATGGTTGTTCCAGCTCCAAGCTCTCTTTCTTTCTCTCTACTTTCTATTCATGCACACAAACTAGATGTGTAAAACTGTTGTCCCAACCCATACAAATTTCCTCCCTTTGGATTTCCTTTCTTAACCCACACTGTTCCCCAAGTTGATTTTACTCATCCCCCACGTGCCCAATAACTATGGGATGTGAATTCTCACACCCACCCTCTTACATGAATTCAATGATTGGATTTGGGAACACTCAATCAAAAATTGGAAGATTCATATACCAATAAAAAATTTAGGAAAATGGGTTGAATTTATATACATGTGTAATTCCACCTTGGACTCCCTCTTAGGAATTCTCTTAGACCCTCCCCTCTCTTGTGTATTAATTCATCCCCCATCTCTATCCATGTCCCTTTAACAATTGACATCAAATTTTGTTATTAAACATAGAAATACAATTCACATATTACATCCATTTGGTCGTAGCCCCACATTATATCTACATAAACATTAATTAATTTGGGGATTATAGTGGGGATGTTACATTCCCCCTCCCTTAGAATTGTGTGTCATCCTCAGTGCACACTATGATGATATACATATATATAAAAATTTACATCATAATGCTTAAACAAATAAAATTCTGCAATTTTACAACTCTAGCAACAATTCTAACCAAAATCTCTTGTTCCTCTCAACTCGATGACTGAAGGAATGCACCATTCGTTTATCAGAGCTAACCCAAGGAATGAACCATTAATTTATTAGGATTATTCTAAGGAATGATCCATTCTTTTATCAGGGTCCCTAGAATAGTTGGCTAGGACTCTAAGATGTGGTTCCAAAAATCTAGCTACTCAAAATGGAGTCTTGCATTATGTTTTCTTTAAAATTTTCAAAAATATGTGGGTATTTCTCCTGTATGTTTTCTTCATGCTCCCGTGCATCATGTTTAGGACCATAGTAGTTCCATTGAACCTTTACCAACCCTATGGATGTTTTCCTGAGCACTTTGAATTTCCGGTCCAGCTTGCGTACTAGTTCCACCCAAAAATCCCCTTCGTGTTCCACTTCGATCACATTCTAGTCTATTATGTGGTTAGGGTTAGGAATACATTTCTTTAATAATGACACATGAAATACATTATTCACTGTCATGGATGCAAACAATTCTATCATGTATGAAACTGACCTTATCTCTTCTAATATTTCAAATGGTCCACAATATCTTGCTGCCAACTTGAGGAAGCTTCCTAATCTTAGCAAACTTCTTTTCTCCTTCACTTTTAAAATCACATGTTCTCCCACTTTGAAATTTCTAAACGCTTTTCTCTTATCTACATAAATTTTCTGCCTATGCTAGGTAGCCTTTAAATTTTGCTTGATCTTTTTCATCTGCTCTTCCATTTCCTTCAACAAATCTAGCCCAATAATTGCTCTATCTGCTGGATTATAACAATATTACCAACTTAACGAGAACTTTGCCGAGTTCTCATTTTTTCAAGGGTCGCATATTTTACCTCGTCTTGAAAAATGGTACTACTGGTAGCACCCCCCTCCCTTTTTAGGTGGTATTTTGGTATTTTAAATTTTCTAATTCATAATATTTCCACAATATTTTTTTAAATGCTTATTTTTCATCTATTTTCAAAATTTTTTGTTTTTATTTTTTATTCAACGATGTTTTTAGTCATTTTCCCATGCTTTCAATCTTAAAAATAATTTTTACCATTTACTTTTTTGAAGTTACGATTTTTCATATAATTATGTCTCCTTAATTAATTTATTGTTTCATACTTTAAAAATATAGTGGAAAACACCATTTTTAACACATTGTTTACCTTTACTTCAATATATAGAAAACATTGTAGTTAAATAACACTATTTTTTAATGTTTAACAAAAAAATATAATTCATTTTTTTTGATAAATTAAAAACTAAGAAAAATAAAAGAATTAAAATTAAAATTAAAATTAAAAAAAATAAATAAATAAAAATTAAAAAGAAAATTTAGATGATGATGATGATGACGATGATTAACGTCCACTAAGACTGAATTGGTCTTAACAAAGATTAAAGAGAAACTTAAAAAACTAAAGAGGAAAAAACAAAACAAAACAAATATATAAACTAAGCTAAAACTAGAAAAAGAAACAAAAAAAAAAGATAAAAAAACAAATTTATGGCCCAAAAACTTTAGAAAAGTTAAAAAAACACAAAGAACATTTAAAAAAACAAATTAACACACT
Source organism: Picea engelmannii (assembly GCA_009831015.1). NCBI lineage: Eukaryota > Viridiplantae > Streptophyta > Pinopsida > Pinales > Pinaceae > Picea > Picea engelmannii. The sequence continues at coordinate 144,502 of ML800150.1, forward strand.
TAAACTACAAAATTTACCTTCAAAAAAAATAAAAATAAAAACATAAATTTACAAAATAAATTAAATGTTTTATTAAAAAACTTAAAAATATGTAAAATTTTATGAAAAAAAAAACAAATTAAAAAAAACATATGCACTGGTGATGGGAGGCCATGGGGGGGTGATGCCCGACATCACCCCCCATGACACCCACAGTGCCCAACCAATCCATGCAGTTGGGCACCGTGGGTGTTGTGGGGGGTGATGTCGAGCATCACCCTAGCCCCCAGGGGCTAAGCAATGGTCCCACGGGGCCAAGGCTTAGTCCATGGGGCCTGGGGTGATGTCAGGCATCACCCCAGCTCCCAGAGGCTAAGCCTTGGCCCCGTGGGACCAAGGTTTAGTCCCTGAGGGTTGAGGTGATGTATGACATCACCCCAGCCCCCATTGGCTAAACCTTGGCCCCGTGGGACCAGTTCTTAGCCCCTGAGGGTTGGGGTGATGCCTGACATTACCCCATCCTCCACGGGCTAAGCCTTGTCCCCATGGGCCAAGGCGGGACCGAGACTTAGCCCGTGGGGGCTAGGGTGATGTCGGGCATCACCCCCCACGACACCACAATAATATGTAGGTTTGTGATTTTTTTTGTTTTAATTTTAATTAAAATTTTATGTTATTTCAATTGCAAAATTGTATTTTTATTTTTTATTTTTGTTTTGTTTTAAATGTTATTAAATGTGTTTAAATTTGCGTTTTTCTATTTTTTTACTTTAGTTTCAATTAAAATTGATAGTTTTTGTATTGTAATATTGCTTTTAATTTTCTTTTTAAATTTTGGTTTTCTTTTTTTTTAAATATGTTTAGAAATTTATCTTAAAATTGGTTTTAAAATTTTCTTTTTATTCTTCAGTTATTGATTTTATTAAAATTATTTTGTTTTCATTTAAATATTGTTTTTAAAATATATATTTTTGAATTTTTTTGTCTTTTATTTTAATTTTAAAGTTTTAGTTTAATTTTTTTGAATATTTTTTATTTTAGACATTGTATTTGTTGAATTTTGTTATTTCTTTGCCTTTTCAAGTATTCCTTGTTTATTTTTTTAAATTTACTTTTTTAAGGATATATATATATATATATATATATATATTAATTATTATTTTTAGAGGAATTTTTTTTAGTTATTTTTATTTTTCACCTTGTTTTCAATTTTTTATTTTTTAAATTGAATTTAGAATATATTTTTTTTAATGTGTTTTTTGGGTCATTTAAAAATAAATAAATAAAATAATGTAAATTAAAAGAATAAAAAATAAAATTGTAAATAAGTTTTCAAGTGAGCATTTGGGGTACAATTTTTGGTTGTTTATTTACGTAGGGTTTTGTTGTCAATATCAAAATTTCAATTAGGTCGTAAATAACTATGATTTTCACGTTTAGGAAAAAACATTTTGTTTTACGTAGCATCACTTTTTGATCTAGGTGTTGATTTTAAGGTTTTTCTGCGCTACTGTCTGATTTTCAAAGGCCATGTTTGAAAAATGTTGTAATTTTGACCCCACCACTTTTTGAATCGGGGGTTGATTTTCATGTTTTTTACACAAAAAATTGGGTTTTAAGGGCTAGAGTTCTCGTTTTGAGGTCACAATTCTCGTTAAGTCGGTAACTATGTTTTATCCCAACTCACTGGAGTGTTACACTTTATACCATACAATGCTTCAAATGGACTCATTTTCAATGATGCCAGATACCCATTATTGTAAGAAAATTCAACTAAATGAATATAATATTCCCACTTTGATGGTTGGTCCATCACAAACATTCTAAGCATGGCCTCAAATATTATGTTATTCCTCTTTGTTTTCCCACTAGACTCTGGATGATGTTTTCCCATCGAACTCTGGGTGATACGATGTACTGAGATTTATATTTGTCCCAAATCCTTTGAAAAAACCCTTCCAAAAATTCAAAGTAAAATTTGGATCTCTGTTTGAAACCATTGCCTTAGGCACCCCATTAGCCTGACAACTTTTTTCGTATAAATTTCTGCAATATTTTTTGCCTTGTGTGTTGTCTTTACTGGAATTAAATGCATTTCCTTAGTCAATTTATCCACCATCACCATGATGGAATCATGTTGCTTCACTGTTCTAGGAAGCTTTGTAATAAAATAAATTGTAATTATTTCCCACTTCCATTCCGGAATGGGTAATGGATGCAACAACCCATCTGGATTCCTATGACATGTTTTCACTTCCTGGAACTCTAAACATGTGGCTATGTAATTAGCCACTTCTTTCTTCATTCCTGACCAAAAGTATAGGCTTCTTACAACCGCAATTGTCCTTTGATATCTTGTGTGTCCATCAAATGGTGCATTATGCATTTCCTTTAACACTGCATTTTCAGCTCATTGAAATTCGATACATATAATTTGCCTTTGTACATGAGAGTTACATATTCTTTCAACTCATAATAAATAAATTTATGCTAAAAATTACCTTGCTATAATTTTACTTTTACTTTTATATACCATTGATCCGAATTTGCTGATGCAATAATTTGATCTTTCAAATTAGTCATGTACATGTTGGTGGTTGCAATATGCACTTCATGAGCTCTCTGATTGAGTGCATCAACCACTTGATTTTATTTTCCTTTTATATGCTTTATTTCAAAGTCATACTCACTAAGAAATTCAAGCCGTCTAGTTTGTCTAGCATTTAACGTTGGTTGTCCAAAAAAATGTTTCGGACCATAATGGTCTATCCTTAGCACAAATTTTCTCCCCATGAGGTAATGTCTCCACATTTTTAATGCATCTACAATTGCTTTTAAATCTAGATCATGGGTGGCATTGTTATTTTCATTCTCTTTTAATTTTCCAGACTAATAGCATACCACATGACCCTTTTGACTGAGAACTCTATCGAGCCTGTCCTTACATGCATCAATGCACAAAAAAAAATATCCATTTGAATATGCAATATTCAAGATTGACATACTTGTCAAGATGTCCTTCAGATGTCGAAATCTTTCTTCACACTTGGAAGTCCATTCAAATTTCACTCCCTTCTTTTGTAAAGAAGTGATTGAGCTTGCAATATTTGAGAATCCTTTTATAAATATTGTTATAGGATAAATCCGTGAGTGCGGACACAAACCTATCTCCCTAGATCCACCTGGTATCTAGAACAAAACAGGACAGAATAATACACTTTCCCTAGATCTAGCCTATTGAATGAACTAAGAAGTAAGGATTATGGACATACCTTATGAACGCTTTCCTTAGGTCTCTGTTGTTCCAATATTTACTCCAATGCTCTCGTCCCGTCCATATCACAACAAAACGAACCAATCGAAGTAAAGGAAGATTAAGATATTCAATGACTAGTCTATACATATGATCAAAGAATTATGTAATAAAGTGACATCATCTTTATGGGAAAGGGACATATTGTTGTATTGAATTAATTGAAAGTGAAACTTACAACCTGAGCCTTGATGTCATAGGTCTCCTTTCAATGGCTTCTAGCTCTGACACACACACTTGCTCATGCATGAAGAAAATCAACTACATGTGATGACCTTGTTGTTGTCTCTTGTTGTTGTAGCATCAATCCTCCATACAGTCTTGCACTAATTCTCTAATCAATCTCTTGCTAACTTGTTGCTTGCTTAACTTAACCCTTTCCATGAGAAATCTCCTCAATATATAGGAAGAGATAGATTAGTTACTTAGATAGCGAATGATCCCAAGATATCTGGAATGCCAGCACCTGAATAACCATTCGAAAGCCAACTCATCCTTCTAGAAGATTCCCTTCTAGAAGGTTCGAGATCTTTATATTTTTCCCCTTTAAGAGCATGTTTGCACCCTAACAATGAGTACAGTGCGAGAAGTTCGCACCCCAGCTTAAGGTGGCCTACGAGAATCAGGCATTCTCACAGGAGAATATATAAGTAGCCTGCGAACATGTTTCAAAGTGTGAGTTCTGGAAGAAGACAACTGTAACTTTTCTCAGGAAAGTGTTCTTGGTAAAGAGCTTGATTTTCCATCATCATGACATCATCATGACATCATCACAATGACCAAATTTGTGGATAACAGAATGCCCCCCAAAGTCTGAGAGCGGAACCAGTGACAGTCGATAGACTTTGTAAGATGCATGTGTGTGTCAAGAACCAAAGGCACATCTAATCAGAGACCTGCAAACATTCAATCATCATCATAATATTATGTATACCAATTCCGAGGTAGGCATTCCCATACTAAGATCATAGACTGATGACATCATAAACCAAGGTCATGGCCACCAATCATACACTGTGGATCCATGTCGTCACTATATGGCACAACCACCTGAATACACTGTGGATCTGTGCGACAAATTTTCAGTCAAGACGACATAGCCATGAAACATACACAGTGGATCTATGTGTCGCAAATTATGCATACTCCATCACAACCTGGATCACAAAGACAATATCCAGGGTCTTCAATCTCGTCGCCCAAAGTACGAATCTGACCATGTGATTATATGTGTCGAAGTCGAACATGGTAGAAACCACTTGATTACCGGTCATTGATGTATACCGTTAACAAGCACGAGGGAAATCACCATTGATGCCAATGACTCCCAAGGTACTATAGTACAATCCATCGACTGTGAATAAATGAGTTGATGTCGAACACTCGACAGAATCTCTAGATCAGGGGCCAATGATGTAAAACCACTGTCGAAAGCGAGAAACTTGCCATTGAGGCATGCAAGCTTCAAGGTACTAAATAATTTCTAAGTCTTGATTCCAGATAATGTGCTGAAGTCGACAAAACAAGAATCGTCACAGGAGGGCCTTGATGTATCCCACATCAATGACACAAAATGAGTAACAAAGTTTGAAAGTGAGACAGAGCATGTGACAATTGGACTTTGGACACAGGGAAGGCCGACACGGAATGAAAGTATAACTGCAGATGGCCGACTCAAAAGAGGTTTGCACTGCTCTTGAACATATGGATGACACGACCAATGATTTGGCAGCATTGACTCAAAGACGACACATGGAAAGACCTTGTTATTGAATCGAATGAGAGACAAACAGATTTCCCAAACCGGCTTCAAATGATGAATAGGGGGTGTCATGTTCAAGAGCAACACTTACTGCCAATTAACACAAAGATGAAACATATCCCTTTCCCAAATTTTCCCCCACCATTTCTGGCAAGTACCTCTTTATTTTTACGCAAGCTTGAAGAGGATCACATATGCTTGTTGATATAAGCTCATCCATCGGACGAGTCCCTTGGAGTATTTTTAACGAACCCTAAGAAGGAGTGGTTCGGTCCCATCATGGGTCAGTCAATGTTTGTTTAACGAGTCCAGAGATAGAAAACTCGAAGGTTTTTCAGGATTATAGAGTTTGGAAAAACACTCAAAAGAGAACTCTCTCAGTTCCTTTTTCGTACAATAGTCCAATGAGACCGAAAAAGGGTTAAACTATCGCTCGAGGATGCGTAACTTCAAATACTTTAACGAGCATGAAAATAGCAAGTTCGCTCGGCAATCTTTTCATATTTAGGGAGTCGTGAAAAGAGATTAAAGTTAACTCCAGGGGGGTTCCTTTTTCGTGTAACCACATCGAGCCCAGAAAACAGATAAAACAACGCTCGATCACGTTCTCATGTTTTTCGCAAGTGCAAGAATGGATAAAAGGCACTTGAGGTTTTTAGATCAAAACCATAGGAAACAAACAAAAACACATCATATCGCAAAAAAAAATTGTCCATAATCATCTGCATCGGGTACCTGCAAGTCATTTTACTCACTTTCGTATTAGAAATTAGGGTAAAATAGTGAATAAACATAAAAAACCCACTTTTATCATGGTAAAAAGTAAATAAAACAAATTTACCATTCATTTTTACCATATTGTTTTACCCCTTTGAGTGCAAAAAATTTCCATTTTACCTTCGATCTTCATCGTTGATTTTCGGGAGCTTCGGGCCATCATTCTTCGAGCCGTCTGCGGTGTTTTGGTAAGTTTTCAATTCTCTATATTTTCATGGTTTAAATTCATTATTTTATTGGTTATATTTCAATTTTTAAGTCCATTTGGAAAACCCTAGGCATGTAGAAGGATTCTCGCAGGCTGCCCATACGGGGCCTGCGAGAATGCTTCATTCTCGCAGGTGGCCCTAAGGCAGCATGAAAGAAGTTCGCACTGTGTGCCATAGGGAACCTGTGAACAACGCAAAGTTCAAAAAAGTTTTTAAGTTTTAGCCAATAAAAAAGGTTTATTCCATGAATGAGAGTTTTAATCATCTTCATATGTTCTCTATGCAGGTTTATAACCATCACAATGGTGCTCGAATGGAGAGAAAGGGAACACGAGGATGATAATGAAACCACTGAAAATCACCCTCCGACTCTTGCCGCTTTAAGAGATTGTGGTCTCTTGAATTATTTTTGCATACCGGGCATGAGAGCCCAAGTTCGATTGCTAGAACACTTAGTCCGGATGTGGGATCCGGATCAACAAGTTTTTAATGTCGGTGCTCACACATTGATGATTGATATTGAGGATATCTATTTCCTGACTGGGCTATCCCGACGAGGGTCCTATGTCAGTTTGACTGGTAACCGCAGGGGTGGTATGAAAATGAGTGAGTATTGCCGAGAGTATTGCGTGCCAGAGGCTGAACGACAAAAAGGAAAAGTGGCCATTTGGGGAGTGACTGATATAACTCTCCGTACCATTCTCTTCACTATCGCTTGGATGGCAGGAAGTGTTGCCCCGCATATGGCTCTGCAGATCTATTTTCAGTATTCCCTCGAGTGTATTGAGCCCCGGGTCTTCAACTGGGCTGACGCAGTGTTACACAATCTCAAGAAACAACTGACCAAATGCAGGCGTGGAAATCTAAAGTAGTTTGGTTATGGATCACTGCTGGTGTCTTTCTTCTGTGAGAGGGTTCCAGTGTATAGACTTCAGGCCGAGTGGCGTTTTCCGGGTCCCAGGGATCCACGAATGTTACGATGGTGCCAACTCATGGCTAGACATGTGACAGGACCGATCATCAGGTATGACGATCTCTTCTTCGACTGGCTTCAAGGCCAGGTTCTGATGATAGAGGATTATGCGTATGCTGGCTTGAAATTTCATGGCAATCCTAACCTTGCACTTCCTAAAGACGCACAGTGGGGAGACATTGGTAAGAAGTACACCAACTTTCATCTTTTTAGATGTTTTTGTATTTTCATCATATTAAATGTTTTTGGTTTTATGGTTTTATCCGAAGACTAACACCAAAATCTTGTTGATAACACAGATGTTGGGGCATATAGACCTGTTGGTAGTTCTCCTGTCAAGCGTCGAGGAGAGGCAGCAGTCGCAGTCCCCCAGTATGTCGAGGACTATCTTACAGTGGAGCAAAACTTAGAGGGTTTGATGGCTGATGTTCCAGATATGCCTCTGGAGGAGATCCCACGATGCGATCAGTGTCACACCGTGGGAGTCTCTGCCTCTATGGGTCGTTTTCTCCACAGAGTTTCTAGGACCTTAGTGTGTTATCGTGAACATCATTAGTGATGTCACTTTGTAGAAGCCAAGAGCTTCAATTTTTTATTTTTTGGTCTTCGGACACATTTTTTAAAAACAAACTTTGATCGTTATATATATACATGGTTTCTACCGACTTACTTTAAATTTGTGTACAATTTAATGTGTTTGATTTTATAAGTGATTTAAATGCCTGTCCAATACATAATTAGCTAAAGCATCTGTCAATGTATTAAGACTTCTCGGAATGTGTTGATATTCTATGTAATCAAAATGTCTTTCCAAGAGGCGAATCCTCAAATATATCCTTAATAAAGTAGGACTTCGAATAGAATATACATTACTGAGCTGTAGTACTACCAACTGCGAGTCAAGTCGAACAACCAAATAATGAATTCCGAGAGAGATAGCATTAACCAATAATTCAACCACGGCGCTATACTCTGCAATGTTGTTGGTTGCTCAGCCAAGACATATACCTCATAGAGATATGAGTTTGTTTGTTGGGGCATAGATTGCCCAAGCAGCATAAGCTAGGTTCTGAGTACTACGACTAGCACCGTCGGCGAAGCCAATATAAGGTAGCGAATACTCCGACATCTGGCAATCAAACACAAGTTAAAGACTATCAGATTCGCATCTATTGGATCAATGCCACCTATAGATTTCAACAGGGCCCTTCGTTGTGCAGGACAAGACTGAAGGACTTCCAGGGCAGACATCGCTGAGGGTGCTTGGGCCAGATCTTCGACAATGCTATAGTTCTGGGCTGCTCGAGCATGAGGATTGAATGTCGACTTCTTAACGACACCTTTCAGAGGTCGTAAAACTGTATCAAGACTCGGTCGTTCGATATGAAGAGGACCGTTCATAGGTGGATTGGGTGGAGAAGGTTGTACCAAATCGGGAGGTAAGTCATCAACCTTCTCCTTAGAAGGAGTATAGTCTTTATCTCTAGTGGTAAGTGCAACATTGTTTTTCGTGGAATCACCGGTGCACATCAGAACATAAGATGATGTAGAAGTAGAGGGTTGGTCGTGGATGACCAACGAAGCCTGTTGTTGAGACGGGAAGGGTTGAGACAAGACTGCCGGCGTAGAGGGCTTTGGTGTTCCTTGAAGGAACTTGTTAACCTCGGCACGTCTTGGACAATCCTTCATGTAGTGATCGTCACCACAGATAAGGCAAGGGTAGCGTGGTTTGCGATTATCCCAGTCATCAACAGGAGGAGATTTGGTTTGCTCATTTGGATTATTGTTTTTACCCTCCTTATTCTTTCCTTTCCCTTTCTTAGACTTAGTCTTACTGGTCGGTGTAGATTGAACAACGTTCACTTTAGAGGTTTTACTGGCGGGAGGAGCAGGAGACGAAGCACTTTACACATTAGAAGAATTGGATTTCGGGGTTGTAATTGAAATGGAATGTGAGTGGCTATGAGTGGAACCAATCACACCATCAGCCGCATGCGAGGCAGCCGGAGCAGTAGAAGTAGTAGAAGTACCAGGACGAGGTAAATCAGGTAATAAATCATACAATGTTCTCGTTTGCGAATAAACGAGATCAAGATACTGAGCATGACTAATAGCCTTCTCTTTTGTGACAACACCGCCCATAGCAATGTCTTTACCAATTTTGTTTACAAAAGACTTGGTAAACCACTCTTCCAGTAATTGATCAGGAAGCTCAAGTTTAATGAGACGTCGCCTCCGTCACCACTCATGAATATGATCAGATATATGAGTGCTCGAGATTTGTTTGAAGGAGGTTAAAATCTCAGTTCCGGTATCGTAATGAATCGGTAACTGGTAGTGTGTTAGAAAGGCCATTGCAAGGGTGTTGAAATCGGAAAAGAAACCTCGTGGTAATTCAATGTACCACTTCGCAGCAGCACCCGTAAGAGTTCGTTGAAAGAAACGCAGTCTAATGGAGTCATCCATCAACGAGTTGGACGAACACCACAAGTGGAAAGTCATGACATGATTATTTGGGTCCTCTCCCACCTTCCCATCGAATTTGGGAATGTCCGATGGAAGCTTTGCAGGAATAGCAGGCCATTGGGGAGAGTGACGAATAGGATCATTAAGAATCCTAGACAAATCTGGCAGATCCAGAGTAGCAAGAAAAGGCAATTTCCGATTCACTTGTGGATACTGGTGACTTTGGGGTGGAAGCCCTGTCGGTAGACCAATGGGACCGTATGCAGTCTACACCCAGAGGGAAGATCCTGGTTGGTTTGGTGGTGGTTGAATCGGATAATAACCCCAAGGATTTTGACCTTGAGTTTGAGTAGTGACTTGAGGTTGAGTAGTTTGTCCTGAACCCCAAATAGGATTAGTCACACCTGGATATGGTTGGCCTGTGGTAGGGACAGCTTGCTGCCCCCCAGCATTTTGAGGAAAGTTTTGTATAAGTTGATTCCAATACTGGGCCAATGCAGGAGGTATGTTTTGTCCTAAAGGTGAGGTTGGTCCCCCTATCAAAGGGACCATTCCACCCGGAAGTTGTGTACCAACCATAGGTTGCGTAGTAACTGTGTTATGTCCGGGAAAAGGAAAAGGAAACGTACTACCCTGTCCACCAACAAGATTGTGCAAGTTTGGTGCAACAGTCGGGATAATGCTATTAGTATTAGGATTGCCCGTAGGAAAGAGAGGGAGTGTTGGGATGAAACTGGGAATAGGATGCCCAGGAAACTGAGGACCACCTGGAGAACTAGCTGGAGTTTGTGGGGGTGTTGGATGGGAAACATTCAACATCGGATTCAGTGCATGATAACCAGGAGGTAAATTCAGATTAGCCTCAGGAGTTCTCTGAGTATTGATAGGAGGAAGAGTAGTTGCAGTAATTCCGGTTTGGACACTCGTAGTATTCGCGAGATGGGCCATCTCGGGAGGAAGAACAAACGATAAGTGGTAGTCGTTGGTGTAGTCTCTGGTTCAGGAGACACAGGAGGGTTGATTTCGTAGACAGGTGTGGACTCAGTACCAAACAAGACTCGTTGTAAATCACCCGACCAAAAAGGATTTTGGCCTACTACACCGTGAGAAGGCCTAGCAGTTGATTCAGAGGATGTAACAAAGGTTTCTTCAGATGGATTTATTCATCCAACAGGTCGTTTACCACGACGAATGCGATAATCCTCTACAGTATTGGTAATTCGAAAGTCCGCAAGAGGATCAGTGGGTGCTACTTGTGGAGGTGGTCTAAAAACTTCTGGGACGTCACTTATGTCCATGTGTGGTAGAGTAACAAGGGGAATTTCACCCGGACGAGGAGAGTCCTTAGGGGTACCCTCAGGTGTTGTTGTATGCAAAGGTTGTGAAGCTTCCGGACGTTCCGGGGACAAACCTTGCATCCTACGTGAACGTCGCGGGGGAGCAATTGTAAACAAGTATCCAACTCCCCAACGAAAATCCTACAGTCAACTTTGAGAAACAAACAACACACCCTAGTAAACAAAATCTAGAAGCAATCACCAAGCAAACAATACTTTCTAATATCGAAGCCACTAGTTGGTGATGAAGTCCAACGTCGCAACAATGAGATGAGAAGGGGCGGGGCTAAGGTGGAAAAGTTACTTTGACGACCTGCTTAACAGACTTACGCCCTGGTGCAAGCTCCCACACATAATCGTGGGTATACCCTCCAAGGAGACCGAGTGAGTTTGATCAACGTCGATTCCAGGTACCGTGAAGAATTTCCCCTCCACAGTCACCTTGGGTAAGAACCTAGAGAGATAAGCCACTAAGGTCACCACAAACAATAGTACAACCTAGGGAAACAGTCGTCAGTCTGATCCACACGCAAAGGCAGGGTATCTAGCCTGAAAGCAACTCAAAGGCTTCCACTCATAATTGTGGGTATACCTCGGAGTGAACCCCGTAATACGTGCAATCTCTACACTGATGTCAACAAAGCAGGGTTAGTAACTCTGCCAACACCAATTCGACCTAATGCTTGACCCTTGTGTTAGAAGGGCTTCCCAGGACAATATGCTGCCAATGGAATTTTACACTCCCTAACTCAAGATGCTATTGTGTGTTTTTGAGATTTTGGAGAGTGTGTCTCTCTTCCTACTCCAAAGCACTAGCCTAGCTAAATGTTGGTGTAAAAGAGCCCTAGAAAAGAGTTACTAGATTAATTTTAATATTACGTAATGTTTTTTACAGGCTGTTGTTTACTCAAAGGTAACGGAAATGAAACTCATGATGTGTGACTCTGACCCAAATAATGCAAGGATATGATGAAATATAATTCTTTTCATTCGATGAATCCTAGTTATGGGAGAGAGAGAACAATTTCCTAATCAATCTGAATACTACAAAGCAAATGCAATGCTCAATTTCCTTTCAGATGCTAATGCAAACAATCATGTATCAATGAGCAAGTTCCATATGTCTTTTTCAAAACTTCAATACTCTTAAAGTTTGATTTTCAATGTTCTCGCAAAAAGGAAAAAACAAAAAAACTTGAAAGAAAACATGCAGTTCACTTTCCAAGAAGAACTCTGATAAATGAGAAAAGAAAACCAAATTATAAAGACCCAAACAAACAACCCAATCCAATACTTTCAACGAAAGCAAAAACAAAAGCAAACCAAGGAGCT
>ML800150.1:178762-198913 GCA_009831015.1 Picea engelmannii
GAGGTGAAATCGCAGCTATCCTCCAAATTTGACATGAAGGATCTCGGTGCTGCTAACTTCATTCTGGGAATGGAGATTAAAAGAGATCGTGCAAACAAGAAACTTTGGTTGAATCAGAGAAAATATGTTGAGACGATATTGCAAAGGTTTAATATGCATGGAAGTAAACCGATCAAGGTTCCTATTCCTATAGGTGTAAAGTTATTTGCAGATCAGTGTCCCAAGACATAGGAAGAAGAAGAGGACATGTCCCATGTTCCGTATGCCAGTGCAGTTGGCAGTTTGATATATGCAGTGGTATGTACTAGACCGTACATTGCACATGCAGTGGGAGTTTTGAGCAGGTATATGTCAAAACCAGGGAAGGAGCATTGGACAACAGTAAAGAGGGTCTTCAGGTATCTTCGTGGCACTACCTGTTATGGATTGTGCTACCAAGGAAAACCGGGATTGGACGAAGTGTTGGACATACATGGTTTTGTTGATGCAGACTGGGCTGGAAATATGGATTGCAGAAGATATAAAAGTGGGTATGTGTTTAACCTATTTGGAGGAGAAATCAGTTGGATGAGCAAAAGACAGGCTATAGTGGCACTCTCAACTACAAAAGATGAATACATGGCAACCACTCATGCAAGCAAGGAAGCAATATGGTTACACAGACTATGTTTAGGTATTGGGTTGGTACAACAAGCAGTGAGATTAGATTGTGACAGTCATAGTGCAATCTTCCTGGAAAATAACCCAGCTTATCATTCGAAGACAAAGCATATTGATGTTCAGTATCACTTTGTGAGAGACATGGTTGAGGAAAAGAAGATGTTGTTGGAAAAGGTTGACACTTTGAAGAATGTTGCAGATTCATTGACAAAGTCTGTGAGCACAGAAAAGTTATCCTGGTGTAGAGTAAAAATGGGCATTTCTACCTTGGATTGTTGACTATATAACCCCCTGGACCCCCGAATGCAAAGAAAACAACAAGTGGGAGAATGTTGGGTATGTGTTATATTCTTTGCATGTGTGTGTGTGGGTGCGTCAGATATGAAAAATGTGTTTGACGATCCCTATAATAGTGATATTTGTGTTGTGTGCGCCAAATGCTTTCCTAGGGGGGTCCCAGGGGGGGGAAGGTATGCCCCCTCTTGGTTACACGTAGCGTTCGGGGCAGCGCCCCGAAATTTTTTTTTGGGGCGGTTTTTGCTATTTTTAGCGGATTTTTCTATTTTTCAGTGGTTTTGTAAATTAATCCCGAATTAAGGGATTAGGGTTTTGGTATCTACGGAATACCTAAAAACATTGTATATATATTGTATGGTGAATGGTGAAATTCGATATAATGAATATAAGAAAGGTTTTCTCGGTTGAGGGTTTCCGGTATAAAATCTCTGTGTACCCTGTATGAGCCATTGATTCAATTATGTTTTTCTTAAGAATTTATATGAATTTCTTTAATTCACAGGTTTAAAACTTACAGTGACCTCTCCTTCAGATGACCTTGTGATTTTTGAAACTGTATCTCTAGGACGTCCCCCATATTTTGTAGTGATTTTCAAGTAAATTTTACACAACTCAAAAATTTCCTCATAGGTTGTGAGATATCTCCATCTCCAATGAGATTCAATACATCTATACAATCATCTCTAGTTCCCTTGAGGATAATAATATGCAAATTTTCTAAATCTAGCTTATTTTTCTTTGATTGTTGTAGATTGTATTGAAACCTCTCAACATAGTCCTCCTAGATTTCATCATCCTTTTGGGTCATTTTGAAAATTTCCCCTTGAATATCTCTTGCCTTACAATAATCTCTATACTTATTTAAGAATATTTTCCTCATCTTTTCCCATGTGTGAATAGTATTTCCTCCAAGCCCCATGAACTAGTAAAGTGCTTCTTCCTTTAGGGTGGATGGAAATAACTTAAGTTTTTTGGAATTAGAGGAGTATTCACAACTTTGGCATAGGACATCAAACTCAAAGAGGAATGTGTCCAGATCTTCACTATCCATGCCACACAAATTAGGAAAGGAAGAAGGTGGAGTGTTCTTCATTTGAACTATGCCATCTGATTCTTGGATAGTAAATTCAAATGTAATAGGTTCCTTCAAGTTAGAACCTTCTCCTTCATTATCCATGTTTGAAAAATCTTTTCTCTATAAAACCACATATTTGAGGGAATTAACATAGAAGTCAGGCTCTTGAATATGATTCTCTTGATAATCTAAAGCCTCCTTCTTGTCAACAAATTTTGTGGTTGGAGAGCTTATGAGAACGTATGTTGTAGAATCAACTTGGTGATAGATAGCTATTGTATTGGATTCAATTTGTTCAATAGGAGGGTTATGTTGAGATTCTAAAATACCCTTTGGGTTTCCTCCTTCTATATATTTTCCTATCGGTGTGTTAGTCATGTGGGTGGCTCCTACTGCACCATGAAATCATCCTCGAGTGTCTTTAACTCTTTTCATGCATTCTATTATGTCATAACACATAACAATTAAAATTGAGGTTAGTAGAGGGTTTGTCGACAGTTCCCTAAGATAATCTCCTAATCTCGTACTATCCCCTAAATCAGTGTAAAAATAGTATCCAATCTCCTTAGTGTCTCCCCAACAATGGAGCAAAAAACGATAGTGTTTTAATTACTTTTTCTATAGGACATGGGTAAGCTAAATCCACTAGTTTATTTAGTTTATCAACCTAAGATTTTGTAAGCTTGCAAGGCACTGTGTACTGTTTGTATAGAGAAAGATGTATGAATTGACTGAAACAAATGCACATTAACTTCTAAATTCTATTCAAATGGAAACATAGCCATTCCAATGACTCAAAAGGAATTTGTCTATTATAGTGTAAATTTGAAATGACAATAAACAAATATTTGAAATTTGAAAACACAAATTAACTTTACTACAATTTAAACAATCAACTAACTCCTATCACCATGATTTCAAGTCCAATTTATGGCTCTTCTTGAGGTGATACTATCAATGATTTCTAGTAATACTACCTATGCTCTATAATTAGATTTCAATCACAAGTATTTTATGTATCTACAATTAAGTAATCTACAAGAAACAAGAAGAAATGTAAAGAAAAATATCTCTGCTAACAGTTAAACATATTCTAAACAAAATTAAAACTACATCATATATTTACCACACATATACAAAGCACATACAATGCATTACCTTCAGAGTGTCCCCTCCTCCAAGGGTTCGGGCTATGTGTCTATGTTAGAAAATCAGATCATGCACCCCATGCAACATATATGCATAGGAAAGTCGAATTGAACATGTGTTTTGATTTATAAACGAGTATAATAGTGTAAAAAATATGTATCATTTCCTCTCACAAGAATGAGGGCATCTATTTTTATATAAAGATATGGTATATTTGCAATTATAACAACAATAACAATAACCCTATTTTCATAGGGATATTGTTGATTATTTGGGATGGTTGTCATTGATGTCAACCCTTGAAGAAAGTCTGGTAGAAAATTTCGGTAGCACAAAGGTTTGGGTAATGGACCCAAGTTTGTTTGATGGATAATGGTATGAGTTTTGATATATTTTCAGGTAAGACTATTCCATATGGATATTACATGTCATGCCATTTCCGGTGGTATGTGGAACGTCACATAACTCCTCATGGTTAGAGAGTTATGGCCATGTGAAGTTGGAGAAAGGGTTGGGTAATGGACCCAAGTTTGTTTGATGGATAATGGTATGAGTTTTGACATATTTGTAGGTAAGAATACTCTATATGGATATTATATGTCATGCCATTTCCGGTGGTATGTGGAACGTCACATAACTCCTCACGGTTAGAGAGTTATGGCCATGTGAAGTTGGAGAACCCCCATGAGTCATCTAGAAGCCCCAAAAGGTCAAAGTAGTCAAAGTGGTTTAAGATATTTTAGAAGGTAAATAATAAAGTGAAGTGATGAGTGTACTATAAGTCAAAGTGAATACAAAATAAATGATTTAAATAATAAATGTAATGGTGAAATTACAAAGTGGACAAGTGGTTAGAAGTGGGTTAGCCCTAAAATAAGGAAAGTGGTTTAAGATGGTTAGAAGGTAACCCCTTGAGGTAAAGTGAAGTGATGAGTGTACTATAAGTCAAAGTGGATACAAAATAAAATATTTAAATAATAAATTTAATGGAGAAATTACTAATTGGATAAGTGGTTAGAAGTGGGTTAACCCTAAAATAAGGAAAGTGGGTTAAGATGGTTAAAAGGTAACCCCTTGAGGAAGCTACATGAAAGTATAAATAAGAGGCAAGGCTCTCTCATTTTAATCACACTTGAGCATATTGAATATCTACAAGTGACTAAGGTAACCAAAGGATATCTAAGCCGAATTTCAGAGGGAAGGTGAAGTAAAGAAGGTCGAAATTGAAGGGAGAATAAATTCATATTATGATGCTTTCTAAGGTATGTTATTTACAAGGCATCTCACCATTTTCGCAATAACTTTTTTTCTAAAATGATTCAGACCGTGAAATTGGGGGCCATTGAGGAAACATATCCAAGTAGCTTTGATACAAATTTCATCTTGTGGGTCGTTGTATTTTTTGAGTTACATGTCGTGGAAAATAGGGTTTGTGGCTAGTCCTGAAACTAATCTAAAAAAGGTGTTTCAGGTAAAAACGTCATAACTGATCCAAATTCAGTAAGACCAAATATATTGGTTATAGTACAGTTTGTAGTATTGTTTGTACAATTTTCATATCCATACAAAAAATATTCCGTGTGGGGAATGCTCTAAAAGTTCGCTCTCTAGAATAAGCCACAATTCAACAAGGTATGCCATTTTTTCTATAACTCCTTTTCTGAGAGGTTCCAAGTAGTGAAATCTGGAGGAATTGCATAAAATACACTAAAGAACATTGTGTACCATTTTCAGATCTATATTCATTAAAAGTACATAGTTATGATTATTGCAAGTTAGAGTTTTTGACTAATCCAATATTAGTCATGTGAGACTAAAGTAAAGTTTGATAAAATGATGGTCTCTAGTTGTTAAAGTTAAGGAAGGTTTTCAGGTATGTGATCATATACACCAGGTCTATTAAAAATTTACAAATCAGATTTGGATGATGAAATTGATGAGGGATTTTGGTTGAGGTATGTTACAGATAGAGGTTGTATAATAGTGAGGTTGTGGCACATGTTTTGATGTAATGGTTTATGGTATTTGGTTATGGATAGTGTGATGTATTGCTAGAGAAATTTTGATGGTTATATTGGTATATGTATTTGGTATATGGTTGAGGTACATGTTGGGTACATGGTTGAGCCAAGTAGTTGATGAGTTGGCACATACATGAGGTGTATAGTTGATGATGTTGGTACATTTTGATGAATGATAGTTTGTGTATTTGATGCATGATTGGTACATATTTGGTGCATGGTTGATGCACTCGTTGATGGTACATGTTGAGGTACAGGTTGGTGCATGGTTGATGCACTTGTTTATGGTACAGGCTGATTACATGTTGAGGTACGGGTTGATGCATGGTTGATGCACTTGTTTATGGTATAGGTTTATTATAGGTTGTTTGGTACAGGTTGGTGCATGATTGATGCACTTGTTTATGGTACAGGTTGGTTACAGGTTGATTGGTATAGGTTTACATCAGTATATCTCACAGTGATAGTGTGACAGTGGTTCCATCATTCTACTTAATAAAACATAGGGGGAAAGAATAGGTGGTTGTAGCCACCTTTTGGTTGTAGTCAAAGAACATAGGGGGTTGTAGCCTCCTTCTGGTTGCATCCAGAGAATTGGGGAGTTGGAGCTTCCCTTAGGTTGTAGCCTGAGAAACTAGGGGGCTGGAGCCTCCTTCCAGTTGCAGATGGAAAATAAAGGAAGTTGGTGCTTCCAATGAATGCAATTCTTAAAGATATATAAGAAAAAAAATTATGTGGTTTTCTCCCGCTTTGGGTTTCACATAAAAACAATGTTGTATTGTGTATGTGTATGATTTCTCATGTGTTCATTGTTTATTTACTCTGAAACTATTGGATGATAATGCTACATTGATTTAACACTTGCATTTAGTGCTTAAAAAGGATTGAATTGCTCTATTACTGATTCACCCCCCCCCCTCTCAGTAATCCAACAAAGATACCCATTTAGTGACCTAGTAAATATTAGAGTGTCGTGATCTGAAGATGATAAAAAAATTCATAAAACAATAATAAAAACAATTGTTTTTCTTCTTGAACTTTGATGCACATAAACACCATAACTTTGTCTTCGAATTGGAGGATTGAACTAACGAATTGGTTGCTAATTCATTGTGTTGAAGTGCATTAATTGATTCTCTTAGATGAGAGTAAATGTGAGTTAGTATATTAGTTGCAACCCCATGGAGATGAACACATTCGTTTATAGATTCCTTAAATGGAATTAAATACCTTTCCCCAAGTTGCGGTGAGTCGATCTGTGCTCTTCACATTGCTACAATTACTTGTAACTACTTTTATCTTCCATCCTGCTCCTGTTCGTATGGGATGAAGACACATGCTACATATTCTTTTAGCAACATTTATTCATGACATGCATTCTAGTAAGAAACTCTTAGTAATCACTAGAATCCATGAATAATTGCATAAACCCTTCCTAAATTAATCATATAAATAAGAAAAAATTTAAAGTGCAATCCATCATACCATTATACCTTGTGACATTTTATAAAGAAAAATTATGAGGAAGGTAAGCATTACGGTTTAAAACTATATCGAAATGGAAAAAATATGTTTTTTACACTAGGAAAAAACATGTCAATTTGTGA
Organism: Picea engelmannii; assembly: GCA_009831015.1. Lineage (NCBI taxonomy): Eukaryota > Viridiplantae > Streptophyta > Pinopsida > Pinales > Pinaceae > Picea > Picea engelmannii. The sequence goes on from ML800150.1 coordinate 185,572, forward strand.
GCTCGTCACAAGGTGACGAGTGGAAATGTTTTTGAAGAATTGGGCTAATTCTCCAATCTATTATAGACCAAGCCCTCTAAGACCTCAATGTATGTCGCCACTCATTTTTGATCTCATATTATAAAGTAATCATTTCTTTCATTTATTTTTTACACATCTAAAAAAAAACATTTTATATTGGGATCAAGATCAATTTTTATTATTTGGAATCAAACTAAAGATGTTGTGGTAAAGGGAATTTTGGTGAGTAATGTTTCCACATAAGTGTTGCACAATTTTATACTTGGAGAAAGGTATGGAAAAATAAAATTCATTGCTATAAATAATAATAGATACCCAACTTCTAGACCCAATAATGACTAAAATATGCTTGAAAATATAATCCACTTATGCATTGTTTTGTTTTCCCTTTATATAGACTAATAATATTATATTATTGGAACTGATTAGAGTTATAATATAATAATATTATAGATCTATCACCAAGACAAAGAGTCGAATAAGAAAATATGACAACTTTGTAATAAATAGGAAAAATGTTGAGAAACAAAAACCCTAAAAAACTACTAAAAAAAATCAAAATACTATTATTATTATTATTATTATTATTATAAATTTATTGTAGTAATGATATTATAAACTCTACGGCGTGGAAGGAGTGGGAGGGGTCATAATATGCCCAAGACGAATTCAAGTACTCTCTTTTCATTGGAATTTGGGTATCACAACTAATAGCCAAGATGAAGCCTATGCCTTATACCAAGGCCTCCATCTCACCCAAAGCCTGAACATCCACTCCCTTTCGGTGATTGGGGACTCTAAGATAATCATAGGTCATGTCCGGAAAGGGTCCCACCCCCCAAATGTCCACTTAAATGCCATTCTACAAAGAATTTTGACAACACTCAACCTCTTCCACAATATCTCTCTCTTTCATGTTCTCTGTCGAAATAATCAATTGGCAGACGCTCGAGCAAACCTGGAAATTGACCTGGAGAAAGGCTCGTTAGTGGTTAATGGACACACTTTACAAGCCCATTCCATGACGTTTAATTCCCGGAAGCCATCCCCTCTGCCCACCCAACCCGACGTGGCGATTTGGGCCTTGGTCTGGGTCGTGTACCCTCTATCAATGACACCTAGTCACCCTCCACCTCACCTCAGCGAGTTTCTTTTTATCCCCCAGCAACTGCCCCACCTCACTTCTCGACACCTAGGAAACCTCCCCCTCATCTCAGCGCGTGTTTTGTGTCATCTTGTCTCCTCCCCCCCGACTTGGGAAGTCTTTTCGACTCTCCTTTGGCAGCCCCTGCGTGTGGAAGTAAAGATTGGAGTGAGCCAAGACTATACAACATGACATCCAGAGAGTACTGGGCATTGAATCCAGGCGATCCGAAGGGTACTATCATCAGCAGAAAGCATGGCTACAACTCATGGCTAATTATGGGAAATTGGTTAAGTTCTTTTAATCAAACAAAGGTGATGGTGCATATCATAGCAGGAGAGGCACAACTTGTTGGCATTCTCATCCCTAAGTAGATTAGAGCATGAGCAGAGCCACTTACTGGATCTAAGACGAATAGAGAAACGTCCACTCCTCCCCCAAGCACTAATCCCTGTGCAATTCAAACAGATATCACAAGGACTATCGACAAGATGAATAAGCAAAATTAGAGAACGATCTTTACAGAAGAGCATGATGAACTGGTAAATGCGGTGCAGACTCTCCAATTGCAGCGTAGGGCTCTTTCAACGCAAGTTTTTTCCATCACTGAGATCACCATACAGCACAGGGGTGAGAAACAAAGAAATAGGGATGAATGTGAAGCCTTGTGACGACAAATAGAGGCACTCCAATTCGTGGTTGGACCGACATCACCCACAACCTCCTCGAACACCTTCATCTCAGATGAGTCCTCCTCGCCAGGAGCACGCCCGAGACTGGACCTCAACCTGTGGCCTCCAACAACAGAGGATTCTACTGCACCGGACCGAAGCAAAATATAAGTGTATGTAGTGTTTTTTTAAGTTACTACTAGGTTCTTTTTGCATGGTTTACACCATAACAGCACAAATAGGCTATAGAGATTTAGTAAGCACTACCCCTGCTCCACATACCCTTCTTGGAGAATTCAGGGGAGGCATTTTTGAATTTTACAACACTTGTAATATAGACAATGTACTCTACCTACGCTCCCACGCGGTTTTTTAAAATATAATTATTACCCAGTTTTTATTAAAAAAAAATAATAATATTATAAACTCTAAAATAATAATAAATAATAAAAACCCTATTATAATCATATAAAGTCTAAGATAATCGCAAATAATAAAAACCCTATTATAATCATAACTATTATGTTATAAACCCTAAAATTACAACCAAAATTAAAAACAAGCTATTATAATAATAAGTTATTAAATTACAAACCCTAAATTAAAAATCATAACATAATATTATTAATATTATAAAATTTAATCAAAACACATATTATTAAACATCATGGAAAAATATAATTGATAAATAATAGTGTGGTTGGATGGGGCAAGGATAGGTGGTTGTAGCCACCTTCTGGTTGTAGCCGGAGAACATAGGGGGTTGTAGCCTCCTTCTGGTTATAGCCAGAGAATTGGGGAGTTGGAGCTTCCCTCAGGTTGTAGCCTGAGAAATGAGGGGATTGGAGCCTCCTTCCAGTTGCAGCTGGAAAACAAAGGAAGGTGGTGCTTCCAATGAATGTAATTCTTAAAGATATATAAGAAAAAGCATTATGTGGTTTTCTCGCGCTTTGGGTTTCACATAAAAACATTGGTGTACTGTGTATGTGTATGATTTCTCATTTGTTCATTGTTTATTTACTCTGCAACTATTGGATGATAATGCTACATTGATTTAACACTTGCGTTTTGTGGTTAAAAAGGATTGACTTTCTCTATTACTGATTCACCCCCCTCTCAGTAATCCAACATAGATACCCATTTAGTGACCTAGTAAATCTTGGAGTGTCGTGATCTGAAGATGATAAAAAAAAATCATAAAACAATAATAAAAACAATTGTTTTTCTTCTTGAACTTTGATGCACATAAACACCATAACTTTGTCTTCAAATTGGAGGATTGAACTAACGAATTGGTTGCAAATTCATTGTGCTAAAGTGCATTCATTGATTCTCTTAGATGAGAGTAAATGCGAGTTAGTAAATTAGTTGCAACCTCATGGAGATGACCACATTCGTTTATAGATTCCTTACATGGAATTAAATACCTTTCCCCAAGTTACAGTGAGTCGATCTATGCTCTTCACATTGCTACAATTACTTGTAACTACTTTTATCTTCGATCATGTTCCTATTACATATGGGATGGAGACACATACTACATATTCTTTTAACAACATTTATTCATGACATGCATTCTAGTAAGAAACTCTTAGTAATCACTAAAATCCATGAATAATTGCATAAACCCTTCCTAAATTTTATTCATGAATAATTGCATAAACCATTCCTAAATTAATCATATAAATAAGAAAAAAATTAAAGTGCAATCCATCATACCATCATACCTTGTGACATTTTATAAAGCAAAATGATGAGGAAGGTAAGCATTATGGTTTAAAACTAGATCGAAATGGCAAAAATATGTTTTTTACACTAGGAAAAAACATGTCAATTTGTGAGCTCGTCACAAGGTGACGAGTGGAAATGTTTTTGAAGAATTGGGCTAATTCTCCAATCTATTATAGACTCCTACAAGACCTCAATGTATCTCGACACTCATTTTTAGATATCATATTATAAAGTAATCATTTCTTTCATTTATTTTTTACACATCTACAACAATTAACTATAAAAAAAAAAAACATTTTATATTGGGATCAAGATCAATTTTTATTATTGAGAATCAAATTAAAGAGGTTGCGATAAAGGGAATTTTGGTGAGTAATGTTTCCACATAAGTGTTGCACAATTTTATACTTAGAGAAAGGTATGGAAAAATAAAATTCATTGCTATAAATAATAAGGGCAGCAAGCTGCATGTACTGCCTCCGAAAACTTTACTTGTTAGTGTTTGCATGGCTTATATAAATAATATTAAGACATTTTCTTAGTCATTCGAAAAGAATGCAGTTAGTGTTTGCATGGCTTATATAAATAATATTAAGACATTTTCGAAAAGAGTGTTTGAAGGCTGCAATAACACTATCAAGTTATTGACCAATAAAAAGTTAAAAAAATATTATTTTTGTTTAAAAAAAAAAAAAAAAATTAATTGTTATGTTGAACATTTAAATTGATATAAAATTTTCAAGTCAACACAAAACTAATATGAAAGTCAATGCTAACTCATTGCTATATACTACCTTAGGCAGTACAATAATAGATACCCAACTTCTATACCCGAATAATGAGTAAAATATATTTGAAAATATAAAACACCTATGCATTGTTTTGTTTTCCTTTTATATAACTAATAATATTATATTCTTGGAATTGCTTAGATTTACAATAATAATATTATAGATCTATCACCAAGACAAAGAGTCGAATAAAAAAATATTACAACTTTGTAATAATTAGGAAAAATGTTGAAAAACAAAAACTCTAAAAAAAAATTACTCACAACAACAACAAAAAAAAAATATGAATATTATTATTATAAATATTATAAATTTATTGTAGTAATGATATTATAAACTCTAAAATAATAATAAATAATAAAAACCTTATTATAATCATATAAAGTCTAAAATAATAGCAAATAATTAAAACCCTATTATAATCATAATTATTATGTTATAAAATCTAAAATTATAACCAAAATTAAAAAAAAAAAAACTATTATAATCATAACTTATTAAATTACAAACTTTAAAATAAAAATCATAACATAATATTATTAATATTATAAATTTTAATCAAAACACATATTATTAAACATCATGGAAAAAGATAATTTATAAATAATATTATAATCATAATTTATTAAATTACAAACCCTAAAATAAAAATCATAACATAATATTATTAATATTATAAATTTTAATAAAAACACATTATTAAACATCATGGAAAAAATAATTGATAAATAATAATTGTTTCACATAAATAATAAAATAAATGTTATAATCATAATTTAATAATATCTAAAAAAACCTAAACTATATAATATATCTAGGATATAATGTGTAAAGTATCTACATTATATAATATTATAACCAAACACTAAAAACCCTAAACTATATAACATATCTACATTATATAATATTATAACCAAACACTAAAAACCCTAAACTATATAACATATCTAGAATATAAGAATATAATGTGTAAAGTATCTAAATTATATAATATCATATTAATAATAATAATTATTATTATTATTATTAAAGGTCAAGTCACACCAAATTGATATATAAAACTCTTGTTTGTGAGACAAGAAACCTCTATATAATAATCCTATTATAAACCTTTATATATATATATATATATATATATATATATATANATAATGTGTTAACAAAGACTAAAATATTACCAATAGAAATAAATAAATAAAATCGATTTATAGTTTTATTGTGACCAAAAAAATAGCCTACATAGCTTATATAGTAAAAATAAAAGACTAGAAAACTAAGAATTCTGAAATTAAGCAGGTGGAGAATTTTCACGGCTTTTTGAGGTCCAGACCCGCTGCTCTTTATGCTAGGAGAGTAATTTTTTGGTCCACATCCCTCGTTTGCAGTTGGAGGTATTCATTTGAAGCGAAATTTCGTTGTAGGTCATGTTTCTTTTAGTCATCACAATCTCGAGCAGAGTCTTCATATGCCAGTAGAGGTCAATTGTGTGGTGGTACTTCATTTCTTTGGAGCATGAGGTGCAGGTGTTAGGGATCCATGGAGTAAGCTCAACGACAATTTTCTCATCTTGGGCCAGGGTTCTGTCGAGTTGAACATCCATCTCAACGAGCTCCAGCTTTGCTCTAATCCTTGGAGGAGTATAAATCTGAAAGGCCTCAATAACATCTATGGCCTCTTGTTGGGATTAAGGCATTGGGAGTCTCTATCCACGATGTTTACCTCTCCGACCTGAGCCACCCCTAGCCACGAGAGCTTGCAGGAGGAACATGTGGTTGTGACAAGAATTATCACTCATCCAAGGCTCGAAGGTAAATCCAAGAAACCATAGAAGTTGTGAGGAGGCCGAGGGGATTGTCGGAGGGGTAGTAGAATTCTACTTATTAATGCCACGACATCCTTTGTATTCCTTATGCTCTGAATCATAGTGATTAATGTTGGCGCGTGCCACTTTCATTTTCCCCACTCCAATCTTCATTGTCCCAGATGTCCTCTAGATTTTTACTATACCAAACACCCAAGAATAATAAACCCCAATGTGCTCTGGCATTTCCATTTGATTTCTACAACAAGTACTGGTGTTTGGATGGAGGGCCAAGTGAATTTGCATTAAACCGCCCATAGAATCAACTTTTTTCTCCCTACACACTGCCATAATTGCACCAACATCCAAAGTGTAGGTGGAGTGATTTCTCCCCATTCAAGCATCCATCGTGTGGAGTATCCATATGAGGGAGATGACCATGCCACCCACCACAAAGACCTTTGGAGGGTGAGCTCCCGAACTCCGAGGTCATGAGCTATCCTCGATCATTGCAATGAATTTCCCCCTTCACCCCATGAGATGAATTATAAACATTAATATTATCAATCATAATATAACATTATAATAATAATTTTATTACTATAAAACCAACAAAATAATAATAATAGTTTGAACTTTTGATAGACTTAAGGTAAGGTCAACCATGTGGGATTTTGCACAACTAAATGACCTATAGTTTTTTTTGGCTAGCGAAATCAATTACTAGGAAGGACTCGTACTTAGGTGACACGAGGTCAATTTTGACCGCTACCACTATAACCTTCACGTGCAACGCACACCCTCAAGCATGGTGCAAGGTCTAAGTGAAGTTTGAATTGATGACATTGCAAGAAGTGCCTTAGCAATGCACTTTATTACCGACTCATATACAACCCTGAGAATCAAAACCACCTATATTAAAAAAAAAGATTAAAAAACCTAAAAATAAATAAAGAGAATGAACACCATGAAATTAACTTAAATGACTTAAACATAATTATAATAAACAAAGGAAACAAAAGCTTGTAATAAAATTATTTATAAACATGAAAAAACTTATAAAATAAAACTCAAATTATTATTATACCATGTAAAAACAAACCTAATATAGAACACACCATGCATATATCATTCACATACACAACATTAACAAAAGAAATCAATGATTAAATATAATGAAATGAAATATAAATGTATATCACAAGAGAGAATTCACCAATATGATATACATGATAGGCATGTACAATCATGTATCCTAAAGCTCACTGCTATTCACCACATGGATTTGTCTAAATCATATTTAAATAATAAAAGATAGAAACAAATTACAAATGATGCATTATATATATGTTTCACTTAGTTAAGGTTCCACCCACATAAACAAGTTTTTTAGGTACTAATGAACATCGAACACAAACTTATGATTGAGGTGCTTCAAAGGTACTTTAGAAGAGTATTGAATAAATAAATTCTAACTAAAATCTTAGCCATTTCTATGGAGTGTTAACGGTTAGAGAGATACATTATCTTTATAATTTAGAAAAGTATTGAATAAAGAAATTTTAACTAAAATTTTAGCCATTTCTATGGAGTGTTAACAGTGAGAGAGATATATTAATTTTATAATTTTGTTTTTAAATGTAAAACTTAGAGATTATATTAAAAAAAAGAATGTGATAAATTCAAATGAAAAATAAAAACAAAATATATTAAAATCATTTTTTTCAAATAAAAATAAAATATATTAAAATCAGTTTTAGATATATGTGAAGTATTAAATTAATATAATTAATTTTTAAATATATACCAGATAGTAAATTAATATAAAATATTTTTTTCTTCAATTAATTTAAATTTTATTTTAAGAAATATGTTAAAATAATATAAAAGATAAATAAATCCAAGTTTACTTTGTGGAATATGTTGATATATTTTATGTATACATGTATTTATTTTATTTTAGGAAGATATTATAAATGGTGTATAATTGCTAACCTACTACCTAAACGTTTTTAGTATACTTTTATTGAATTCACAATTCACATTCATACTTGGTAAAATTTGCTTAAGTCTTATTTAAATTCTTTCTAATTAAGAATGAAAAGTATTTAATATTCAAAATGATTTTCTTCTTTTCTTTTTTATTGATTATACCCTTGGGTTATCTTGCTCCATTTTCCTTTGATTGTATTCTTAAGTTATGTTGCTTTACTTTGGAGAATATGATAAAAAAAAAAAAATCTAAAAACATAAATACTAAATAATATCAAAGATGATTTTATTTAGCTTTGATACTATTATTATGAGGCTTTCTTTTTCCACATTTAATTATGATTTAGAGTTGATTGATCTAGAGATTATTTAGTTATATGTATCAATGTATTTTATAATCTTTAGAAATCTAACTTTCTTATAATTAAAATTAATTATCAATATATTAACCATAAAGAAGTTTTATGATGAATATTAAAAAATAAGTATTTCAATGAAATTTAATAATCAATAAAATTATAATCATATTTAACAATTAAATTATCATCAACAATTCATTTATTCATAAATTCTATATTAACTTTTAAATGTAAATTAAATACCAATTATGTGTTACCATATATCAATTTTTTTTTCATTTAAAAAAAAAAAAACTCCAATTTTATCATGAAACATGAAAATGGTTTTGAGAGTGGAGAGTGGTCTTTCTAAACTGTTTAGCCTATGACTTAATAGTATGACCATAAATTATAACTGAATATGGAAAATGATTCATAGAGTTTTTATTTTAGGACATAAATAATAACTGAATATGGAAAATACTCAAAGAGTGTTCATGCAAACACAATAATTTTCATTTACCATAATATGCACCGAAAATGCTTACACTACATGAAAAACAAGCTCCATCAATTTTATTCTGAATGTATCGAACTTTCACTCATCTGTTTTTGGGTATTATTTGCCTCTAACTTCTCTCTCCTTCCTAATTACAAGTCTCCCCTCTGCGTAACTTAGGGTTATTCATCAGATTTAAACTATACAGAGCGGCCATCATGAAGAGACAAATGATAATGATTTTGCAGCAGTCAAGTCCGGATTCATAAAGATGCTGAGAAGTCTCTCTTCGTAAATCCTACAGGCTTCATAGATCATACAAGGTCTTCCGAAGATGTAAAACAAATTCTAATGCATGGTTCTGTGCAAGATTGGATTATAATTTGTAGAGAATTGTGGATCGATTTGATAAAACAATTCATGCCAACATTTTAAAAACAGATACCAACTATTTTATTTTTCCATTTTCATAATATAAACTACATGATCGTGATTATGTTCATAAACAGCCAAATTCCGTAAATTCTTCAACTTCAATATCTCCCTGGCTAAATCAGACACCGCAGTAGAAGCTTTACTGTTAGACGTTATTCTAACGAATCTCAGATATGAAATAATGCAGGATTCATACACAGAGAAATTTCTCTTAACTCCAATTCCCTTCTACTCTATTACACTGCAAGTCAAGCAATTAGACGTTATTCTAACGAATCTCAGATATGAAATAATGCAGGATTCATACACAGAGAAATCTCTCTAACTCCAATTCCCTTCTACTCTATTACACTGCAAGTCAAGCAAAACAATACTTGAAAGTAATGGTGCCCCAAAACATGGATCAAACATCAATGGACAGCCCAAGCTGTTATAGAAAACACTTGAAGCCGTTTAAAGAAATAAAAACAAAGGTTTCAAGCATTCAATGCCCTTGTCTATTCTGTTCCATAGGTTACCATACATTCCTGCTCCAAAATAAGCATATGATCACATTGTCTGGTTGGTATTCACGTAGAGTCTATACAAGAATATTTGAGAATGAAACTTGAACTAATTGTGGTAAACTCCTACTCTAAACCACTGTTCAATGGACAGTGTACTGCTTATACACTTGGTCCATATGAATGTTCCAGTTGTTGATAGTAGCTTATTGGTCCAAATTAGGTTCATTTTCACTCAGGATTTATCAGACTTTGGGCAGATCAAATCTCTCCATCTTTTTGACACTGGAAATTTATATATATATATTTTAAAACTTGCTTGCAGACATAAACATTACAGGCAGACGGACCTTACAATCTCTCCATACTGAACTGTAGAATGACCCTCTCATAAAAGTAAAACCTGTAAAATTATATTTCTAGATCAAGGGACTTACCGATGATGATGCGTAATTTGGAAGATAAGGCCATGATCTTCCATTCCAGTAAATAGAATCCTTAGCTGTTTCGTAGTTGGCCTGATCTGAAGGGTTTTGCCATTCCTTCTCCTCTAATCCTCCCTTGTTGCAGCCGAAGCTCGACATGAAATCTTCTAGTGCTTTAGATTGCCTACACGGGTGTTCCACTGTTTGATCCTTTAACCGTAGCATGACATGCCCTTCACTTGCCTGCATAGGGGGCTCGAACTTTTGCTGTTGCTGCTCGTGCAATCTCCATTGAACTCGATCAGGGTGTACACGGTTTAATCCACAGTCCATTGTGAAAGGAGCAAAATTTTGAACACCTACCGGTTCCGATATTTGTTGGTGTGATTCCATGGTGGAATTTGGATCAGCAGGACACAGTGCTTCATGATCAACCAATTTCAATGATTTATCAAACCCTGGACCTGAAAAGGTACTAGACGATATAGGACGAAGCTGAGTGCTGTTAGCTGCCCAAACACTGGCCAGCGATGACATGGGCGATAGATAATTGCTTAATGAAGGCCGGCCACCGCATGTCGAACCCAAAAAGTCAGAATTATTACAATTTGTGAAGGTAAACCCATCTCCCACAGCCTCTTGAATTCTGGGGAAAGCCTTATGTATTATATCATTATTATTATTATTACCACCATAGTACATCGAATTTGATAGACTTGCAATGTTATCGTTGTCTAAAGCGCAGCAGCTTCGGAAATCGTTATTATTATTGTGATCTTCTCCATGAGTAGACGTGGATGTCAATTCAGTCTGACGAGCCAGAGGTTGATCAGGCGGAGATCTCTTGACTCTCTTGTTCTTTCTGCAACTTCCACCAACAGGAACATTCCTCAAAGTGCCTCCTTTGGTCCAGTAGCGTCTGCATGTCTTGCAGAAATAGCGAGGCTGTGATAAACTGTAGTTGTTGTAGTAACAAAATTTGGTATTTGTAGATTCACATCTTGGGCATTTCAATGCCTTCTCTGGTGGAGGTTTCAGTCCTCCTCTCTCCAGCAAAGATGGAGAAAATCCCATCATGTCCTTGTGATCCATTGGCACTCTCTCCTGCATAAAAAAAACAGTAAAACAATACCATATATCACAATACTAATCACTCATTTGGTTGGAACCCAGTTACTTATCATCTGAGATCTATATACAGCACAGTCAAAACAATCTTAAAGGATAATGAAAATGAAACTTTCTATTATTTATATGTTCGAAGCCATTACAACAATATACTTGTTTTTTTAATGGAAATTGAATCTTCAGGATAACAATCATTCCTCACAACCATCCAAACTATATCATAAAAGGCTAGTTTAACTTGACTTCAGTACCTGTGTTACCTGTGGGCACTGGATGTAATCCATGCAGACTTGGATGGAACTCGCCCCCATAAATTTGGTCATGTGATAAGGTTGAATAGCCGAGGTCCAAGTTTTTACACGGCACCGGCACAGTAGTATGACAACAAAAAGAGGTGAAAGAAATTGTTTCCTGAGGCTCTGAGAATTGGGTATACGCCAAAAGCATATTACGCTCTGGAATCAAGCTACTTGCAATCTTGACGCAGAAAATCGTCAGAAGACTTCATTTCTGGTAGCTTAAAGGGGTTGAAGATGGACTCCCGTAGCCGTAGGAGAAGGGGGATTGGGATGGGGATAAGTCATAATATCTTACATGATGGGATTGGCAATTACAATTACTGTACTGTAAAGCAACAAATGGGGGACCCTAAAGTTTGCAAGGACATCAATCATGTAGCAAGCTCCCTTCCCGTTGTTGGAATCTGGTCACATGGAATGTTAAAATTTCGATGAATTTTAACTTGAAGGATGCTTGCAATTTCTGTCTGATTCTTATCAGATTTATGATGATGGTACGCTGCAGTAAGATCTTGACTATATATCAACCAATTTTAATTATCCCTCTGAGTCTATGGGCGGGCCAGAAGAATGCGTGAGCGTGTGTGTGTCTTCGAAGGACGACTGGGTTCCCCATGAGTAGCGTACCAGGCGATGGTGACCTATGCACTAAGAAGATGGCAGCGCGGACACAGGCACAGGCACGCTCATTCTCATGAAAGCGCCACCAGCCACCATCACGATCGCCTGTGATGCCGATGATTACTGTTATTCTTGGCTTCAAGCCCCCAATTCCTCTTTCTGCAAATGATCTGCGCCTGCCTGTTATTCCCTTTGCGATCAGACAGACAGAGAGTAGAGTGAAAGAGAGCGAAATGGGGTTGGAAAGGTGGCGGAGAAGCGTTCCATCCCGTTCCGTTCGGCCCGAAATCGCTACGGTCGGTCCGCAGGTGGGCCCACGGTGACAGCGGGTCCACCAATGATGCGTTGTGTCGGAGATTCCATGACCCTTCGTCGTCGCCACGTGTGGGACGGACCGTGGGCGAATGTGCGCGACAGGAGAAAAAGAAATCGCCACAGGGCAGGAGAATATTTGGGTTTCCGTAAAAGGAAATGGAAGCCGAAAGCCACACAGCACCTTGGGGGCTTTTGCGTCCCCCTACCTGCCCAGTCAACAACTTTGAATATTCTTCACATTTGTCAAGTACTCACTTTTTATCTTCATTAACTATGCTCTCAGCAATATAAATTAGGAACCTTAACCAAACTTCCATACCATCAACATGGTGTACCACGTGGAACCTCAGTACCATATTCCATCCAGAGCAAATTTTGCTTTTTCATTGATCATGACACAACGGGTGGAGGCGTGCATCATAAGGACTTCTTAACCTAACCTTAATACAATGTAAACTATCTAAATTTAAAATTTGGAAATTTTAACTAAATTTAAAATGAAAAGAGAATAAAAAAAATCTAGTTTATTACACAAGATTAACTTATTCCACTGAGGTAAAGTAGGCTGAAGGCGGAAGTGGAAGTTTACATGATAAGGAATTACAAACCCTAAAACACTCTAGTATTA
>ML800150.1:203825-226737 GCA_009831015.1 Picea engelmannii
ATAAAAATGATTGACTCTTAATAATTTATAATATGGGTTTGATATTTATTTAAAAAAAAAAAATTAAGTTAAAATTTAAAATGAAGATTTAACTTAGTTAAGGTATTTTGGTTTTACTACTTTTGTAACTTTGTAAGGTATTGATTAGGTTTATGAATGCTTGGATTATGTATTTGAAGAAACAAAAGACTTTTTTACACTTCCACATTTTTATCTCTTTCTCTTTGCTTTTTCTTGATTTAGTCCAAACAATTACTTGATTGAAGATTTTTGGAATTTCAATTATCATCAATTATTGTTTTCCCATGTTCAATGAAACCACAAGGCTTAATTCCTTGTCCCAAATTTGAAGATTTCGATTCATACCTCCATTTTCGCTTTCCAAAAGGTTTTTCTTATAGTGAAACCAATGGAAGGCCAAGAGTTGAGTTCATATTCATGATTGTATAGATGTCATTATCACACACATTTTGAGATGGAACAATGTCCTTTCTCAGGGAGATAGGTGTAGATTTCTTTAAGATCTTGCTTGGATCCATCCGATAGTGATTCATCATTAAATTTTTTAATCAAGAAGGTTTCTTGTTTTTTTCCTTTATAAATATGGTGGGGAAACTCTCTCACCTTATTATGTTTAGCTCAAAATAACTACAATAATACATTAATAGGTCCACCATATCTATATGTTTAGCTCAAAATGACTACAATAATACATTAATAATCCACCATATCTATAGGACAACCAATAATGTATTGTGTGAAAAATTCCTTACTCCTCACTCTCATAGTGTCCACATAAAAAAACATAAATACAAATATCATAGAAATACACTCTCATGGTGTCCACATAAAAATGTAGAAGTAAAAATATCATAAAAATACACACTCCATCAACACTAATTTTTTGTTTTGATTAATCCTTAGTTAAAAAAAAAACCTACATATTCTAAAATTGTACACACTCCATCAACACTAATTTTTTGTTTTGATTAATCCTTAGTTAAAAAAAAAAACTACATATTCTAAAATTGTGATATTAACATGATAGAAATCCTTTTTAACATGGATAAAAGAGGTTTGAATTTGTATTACGGAATTCACAATACCTTTTAGGTTTGAATTTATATTACGGAATTCACAATACCTTTTTCAATGTACTCTAATTTAACTATTAAGTACATGCCCCGCCACATTGCACATTATGACCCATAATCATTAACCTATTTCAACATAGTTTGACTTAAAAAAAAATTAAAATTTTATATTCATAGTTTGATTTAAAAAAAAAAAAAATTATATTTTTAAATAAAGAAATGTATAGATTTACAATACATGATCAATCATTGCACCCACTTCTCATAAACACGGTTCGATATACATGTGGTAACTCTTTGTTAAGAAATGATTACTTGTATATGTTGTACAGCTAAAATTATATATGCTTTACTTAGCTAAAATTAACAACTAACCTAATTAAGTAAAATTAACAACTAACCTAACTATATTCCCTTTTTAGATACAAATTGTTTAAGAGGCATCATCATCCCATCTAAGGAGATTTCAATTGTGAATAATTGCATAGAAATGGAATGCATTATTGTGATAAGTTTTACATCACGATTTATAGTAGGAGGGTTGGACTTGTTAGTTGATGCTTTTGGTTCTAAACATTTTGGTTCTAAACACTTCACATGTGCTTTGGGAGTTTGGGAGTTATTTTAGGATATTTCTTCTTTGGATATCACCATTTTTTGGGTTTAGCGTTTTTAGCTTTTTTCCTAAAGAGATCAAGGTTGTTAGACAAGTATTGTGTAAATGGTTTAGTTGTTGAAAAATTTTGTATTCTTATAGTCTAAAACCTCTAACCAATAACAATACCCACATTGCATTGTGATATGATTTAATAAGACTTTACTTAAATTGACCTCAACACATATTCTAGAGCCTCTGATGATTCCCTTTTTGAACCGACTAGAGTCAACTTTGAGAAATTTACCTTTTAACATAATACCCATATGCCATAAGTAAATAAGGAGATTTGGATTTCTTTCTTACATTGAGGTTGTAGCGATATAGATGCTGGAAAATTTGAACTCTAAGAACCATGGTTTGAGGAAAAGATAAACACTACCCTAAAATCATGGGTTGCATTGCATAACCACTTGTTATTTTTCCTTAAATTAGAAAATGACGTTGAAACTTTTTCTCAAACAAAAGTTGAACTAAAAGGTTTTGGATTAATGGGTAGCAATCCGATTAGTGATGGTTGAAATTTTTAACCACATGCTATTAAAATTGTAAACTAGAGCATAGCTTAAGTAACTCTTAATGATCCTTAACCTTGAGGGCTAGCTCAAGCGGTCTTGAGCCATACATGAGATCTCTCCCCTAGTGATCAGTTGGGGAGGTTATGAGTTCGACTCTCTTGATCCCCTCGGGGTGAGGCTTTGTAATTAGGGCCGACAATTTACCCTGTTTATGATCCGTGGATCATGGGGAAGTACATGGAGTGTTTTCCTTGGAAAAAATCTTAATGATCTTTAGCTCTTTGGCAACTCCACCTTCAATTCAAAGATAGTTTTTAAGCTCTCCACAATTAAAATCCAATGTGACAAGACATATAACCCTACATTGTAGAAGAGTTATTTTATATTGCCCCTTTGAAAAAAAAGCATTGGAAGAAGAGATTGTCCCTTTACTTTGCTTGGAAATCTTCATAGACCTACAATCTACTTGATTTTTTCTTTGCAAACTTGAGTTTCTCCCAAGTCTATTTTGGCCCTTGTGGTTGTGCTACACTACATTTCCTCGGTCGCAGGGGCTTGGCTAGTCTACGCCTACTACAAATAGACTATTCCTCTTCACTTATGGTATACCCATAACTTCTCCTTAAGATACAATCCATCAAATGAAACTAAGTCTTACTTAGCCAAGTTCATTAAATAGTAGACACACATCCAATCGTGGCCTTTAAAAAATTCCAACAATACTTTAACACTTAGCCATATTTCAATATCTAGCCAACATAAAGAGAAAAAAGGAACAATAACATCCAACACATAAAGAGTCCACAACACACATGTATAGGTGGAACCCAAGGTAGGTACATTAACTTTATTATATGAGATGTTACAAATATACAATAAGGGAGTTGCAGTCTCTTGCCTACAACTCGATTACTGATGTACAATGAGTGTAAGGTAATACTGCCTTTTTCCTACTTCCCAATATACTTGCATAATCCAATCCTTGAAGAAACTGCAGGCATGCCTCCTACAAGTCATATCTTCTTCTTCTTCTCACTTGGCCAATGCAATTCACCCTATTGTGCCTAACCTTGAACTTAGCACAAACCACAGAGCTCCTTTACATTCCTTGTGAATGACCAACACTCTTATGCATTAACGCCTTTGAGGCATTCTCCTTCTTATATGAAAATTTCCTTGCACTTGTGACAGACCTTTCAATTACCTTTTAATTATCTTAATAAGAAATTGGAAATTTGTTCATTTAATTATCAATCCAAGGATGTATTGACTTTCGATCTATCATGCACTGTATATGCAAAAGACTCTTGTTGTTTATGCAAAAGTTGTAGTATGATAATGCCACAACATTCAAGGACACTTGGATCAAGTCACCAAATTATGCTAGTTCTGAATTGCACGAAAGTAAATGTCAAACATGCAGGAAAGGAAGACCACTCTTGTGGAAATAAATCGCACTTTTGGAAAATGAATCATTCTTGCAGAAAATAAATCACTCTTGCATAAATTGAAACTACACTTACAAAATTGAAATTGCACTTGCTAAATTAAAATCACGTCGCAGAATCAAAATCACACTTTGCGGGAATTGAAACACACTTGCTGAATTGAAATCACACTGAGCAAGAAAGTAAAGCTATGATATGTCCTAATGATGACTGATTTCAGTATGATGGAATCCTTGTTCACAACAACCATGTATCGCTCATCAATCATAAAACTATAAAAAATAATCAAGAAAGGTGCAACTGCAAGCGGAGTTGCAACACAAAAAAAGGATTTACAGTGACTCAACTTGTAGAATAAAATGATCACAACATGAATTGCAACAAATAAATTGACATGAATTGCAATTTTAGAATAGATCTAAGATGATTTGTGGCTTATAATCAATATCACGCAATGCACACTTTAGAAGTCAAATTCAATGAGTTGTAGCATAAAGAGAAACATAACAAGATGAATGAATTGCAACTCACTTGTAAAACTATATTCCTTCAATTAACAGTTCAATACCACACAAATTGTAGCTATTCCACACAAAGTTAAGTTTGTACAAAGAACAATTTAAAATCACAGAACTAAATCTACTCAAATCTTCGATTCCAAATATGAAAGAAAATCCACACAATGCACTTTTATATTCACAATTCTAGGAATTGTAACAAACCGAGAAGTAACTATGAATGAGAATCAGAAGTGAAACAAACTACTAAATTATAAAAATAAAGAATACAACTACAGGTTCTAACTTTACAGAAAATACCTGGCTAAGGAGGGGGCCCTACATCCTTAGACAAGGCACTAAAAGATTAATTCAAAATCACCCGAACGCTTAATGCATCAACACACAAAAGAGTGAAAGCCTGACAATAATTATATTATGAAAAAGTCTGGAAGTACAACAACAAATGTGAAATTACACATAAAATTTGTCCTTCTCCCTAAGCTCTAATAGCTCGGGTCCTCTTATAATATATTCATAATCTAAAATCATACAAGATATGGATGGAAAACCATGTGGAGTAGGTTGTTTATCCGTTATCATTATCTATAGGAAAGGTCGAGCATTGTTGATTCGACGAATGCACCAACATCTTCATTAATTTTAGGTCATCTTTTGTTTGTTGATCGCCTGTGTGAATAGTCATGATGTGATTGATCTGTTGGTGGATCTTTATTTAGAACTGCAACGTCAAGAGAAACATCACATGCCAAAGTGCAACAACTGTTGTTTGGTAAACAAAATGCACCTGACTCGATTCTGTCTGGGTTGTCAACAAGTGGGTCTTTGGTAGTTATGTCGGCTTGGAATAGAAACAACATAATTATTAATTGGAACTGCAACAACTAAAATGTCAGCCATAATTGTAGCAACAATGTTTCACCTTTCAGAATCACAACAATGGTGCTACAGTTGCTTGGAATCACAATGACGGTGCTATCGCCTTTGTAGACCTTTTCTGCATAAAAATTGTAGTGCAAAGAAACAATAAATTCTACGGAAGACATGCAATAATAATTGTAAAATGGCATAGAAGATGTGAATTGTACCTTGGTGCCAAAATAGAGTATTTATATGGAAGATATGTCTTGGAAAGGAAAGGATGATCAAAATGGTATGGGAAAAAGTGCTAGATGGGTCCCAAAAAGATGCCAATTCAGGGGCTCATCATCACTCCCAGCTCAAAAATGTTGCATGTCCTCATGAAACTGCCAATCAATCAACTAGAGAGATCAGGAGTTCCATGGAGGTTAGTGACATTGCCTTCTACCTCCTCTTCCTCGTTGCTTCATTTTTTAAGCTCAACTGCTATTCCTGTATCTTCTGCTAGTGTTTGTTCATCCTGAGTCTGAGTGATTATGTTCATTGTTATGGCTTGTAGGGTCTGAATGGCATTTTCCTGAGTTGGGCCTTTTTCTTATAACCTGATATTGGGTTCCTTTACAACAAGGGAGCTTGCTGTAGGGAAACCTTTTGTCTTGGTTTTCTTATATTCAAGCTCGTCTTTCAACAATTTCACATCTAATTGCAACTTTCGATTTTTCATGCATAAAATTCGATTATCTCTAACCAATGATGCATAAATAAGAAAACTGTGAAGAATATTTACCCAATTTCGAGTAACGCGGGTGGTTGTTGATGGTTCCAGTTGATTCTTAGTCATTGGGTCGTCAATATCCATGCATGTTTGTTCGAGTTGTGGAGAAGTTGTCTTTGCTAGAGGGATTTTTGTTGGTTCTTGTGTTGCAACAATGAGATTGGAATGATTAATATCTAGTGAATCAATTGGTCGGTCCTCAGAAGTACCCGACACTGGTTCTTGTGTGATAGTGGGGATCTCCCATTCCTAAGAAATGGAAATCTCTTCCTCAAGAGGACCCTCTGTTGGTTCTTGTGTTTCATTGGGAGTCTCTTGTTCCTAGGCGATACACAATTCTTGTTGAAGAGGACCCTCCACTAGTTCTTGTGTTTCAGGGGGAATCTCTTTCGCTGATTCCTTTGTATATGTTTGAATAATTACCATTAATTCTTCCCTAATGCTTGTTGGATATGCAACGCTTGCTTCTTCTTCTGCTATTGTCTCCATTGTTTGGTTTTTGTTTGAACTTAGTGATGCATGTGTATCAACTGTTGTTTCTTGCTGAGTTGCAACAACCATATTGTCCTAAGTTGCAACCATGACATAAAACTTCATTTCCCTCTTCTTTGGGACTGAGGTTTTTCATTTTTGATACCCTTGCAGTCATTTTGTGTTTGGTTTAATGCTAAGGACCTTGATATCACTTATGTGGGTTGTTGGTGGATTTCTGTTTTGACACCTTTTTATTATCGGCCTCTCAAACTTCATTTGTCACAGAGTAGAAACAACTATTTCTTCTTGGGTTGGTGGCATAATCGCTACTACCGTAGGTGGTTTCGGAAGGACAAAAAATGGAGCTTCGCTAGGCCCGAGCGGTGGTTGAATAATGTCATTCCAGGTGTGTCCATTCTTCTGCAAGACATGTTCGATGATTAATTTGATGAGACCGTGGTTTGTGACATCATTTATGTGGGTTTTGGCCCTTCTGACCAATGTTTCCATCGTCTACAAAGTGTGAAAGAAGAAATATGAAATGTTAAGGAGGTGACGTGCCTAATATGGTCGAGGAGTCTGATATGTGGTAGGTGGGTGGTAGTGTAGTGGCCCTCATAGGTAAATTAGCACTGAATAAACACGTTTGTGTTTGACCAGGGATGCGGTAAGGCCCATCGATCAAAACACATGCCTCACTTAACCAAATATTCTCCTACTTCAAGAAATTTTCAGATAACATCCGGCTGTGGAGTTCGTCGAATGTACCAACGTTATCTTTTTTGGTAGCCCAATTGCTTAGGCCACTAATTCCTCTGTTACTTCAACCTAATTTTTAACTACTATGGTTTGTTCACCTCTGATATTGATGGTGAACTGTAAGGAAATCCCATCATCATACCCTTACAACTTCTGAACATCGTCAATCCATCCTTCCTATTGGAACATTTGTCGAATATCATCGTATGCTTCTAGTAAAATGGGGTTGGTAGGATCTCTTCATGTGAATTATACTCACATGGCATTCCTTCCTCTGCTAATCAGCGACTGACAATTACACTTGAACTTTTATCTAATTGGGTAGAGGATCCGAGAGTTGTAGTAATAAGAATGGAAATAATAGCGAATAATGGAATGAAAATTGCAATGAATAGCAATAATTCCACTTTAAATGAATTATTGCAGTTTCTAATTAGAATTCATACATTTCTTTGTTTACCTTGGGCAAGTGCGTGGTGGTAATGTATTTTCATGATTGTCTATCCCATCGCCGATGGAAACGAAAGTCGCATGTCATAAATGTGATAGAATTGGAGTTGCAGCGCCACATAATTGCAATGATATTAGATTTGTAGCATCTTCAAAATGTAGGCTAGGGAGAGATTCATATGTTATGAGCATGATTTGAAACATTAGGGGAATGGGGGAAAGGGAAAGTTGCACAGGAACTGTAGCAACGAGGGAGTAAGGGAAAGGGAAAGTTGAGTAGGAAATGCAGCAATGGAAAAAAATAAATGGAAAGTTGAGCAGGTCAATTCTAGGATGGTAGTGGTGACGAGAGAAAGTGGAATAAAAACTACTCATTTACAATAAGAGTTTCACACGAATTCACAACAATGTGAGTTGCAACGATGAAGTTGCAACATTGAAAGTTGTGGTGTCCTATGGTGTGATAAATAAGGAAGATGGAAAGTGGGAGTATGGAATAGAGTTGTGGACACCTTAGTAATGGGAAGAAGGAGATGAAAAGGTGAACATGGCTACAAGTGAAGTTGCATCCCGAGAAAAGGGAATTTTGAAATGGAGAATGGGACTATGAGTGGGAAATAGTTGTGCAGGTAGAAGTGCAATGAACATGATTGCAACAACAGGAGTTGTAGCAACATGAACTGCATAAAAATTGTTCTCCTCTGCATATCCTAAAAATTAAAATAATTAGAAAACAAAACTTTTTTTAAGAAGGGGCCTGACATAACCATATCGAAACCGGGAAGTGCCCTTCTCAAAATTCTTATTATTATTTTATTTTAATTTTAATTTTCAATTTATTATTATTTCTTTTGAATCCTTTTTTTTTTATGAAAGAAAGAAAAAAATGGGTCACCTAGCAGGGGTTTCCCCTTTGTGTACAATCTCTAGGTCGGTATCGGGCCATCCACTGGTAACTCTGTTTAGAAAGGATTCTTTGGACATGGGTTTATGATAGATTTGAAGCTTGTTCCTGTTAGTCATCAAAGGAATTCTATCTGCATCTATGGTACATAGTTTTATGGATCTACTATCATAGACTGTATCGATCTCGTATGGACCGAACCAACTAGTGTGAAACTTCCCTCAGAATTCCTTGAACCTGGAGTTGAATAATAAATCCCAGTCTCCAACTTTAAATTTTTTCTTCTTAATGAACTTGTCATGCCAATGGGCTCACTGATGTTGAATCACTGCTATGCAGTGGAGGGAATCATTATGAAGTTCATATAATTCATTTAGTTGAAGTATCCTTTGCTGCTGAGCTTTGGTTAAATCCATTCCAAGTTGTAGGGTTGTTCTTAGTGTTTGGATCTTTGTCTCAATTGGAAGCATTACCCTATTTCCATACACTAACACATATGGAGTGCAACCAATAATAGTTATGCATGTCATCTTGTAGGCCCATAGGGTTTCATGTAACCTCTCATCCCAATCCTTGAGATGTAACCTAATAGTTTTGGTGATGATGGTCTTAAGAATATTATTTGTTCCTTCTACCTGTCCATTTTCTTGTGGGTGATATGGAGTGGTAACTCTGTGTTTTATCTTGTATTTGTCCATCAAATACCTGAGCAATCTAGAAGTGAATTATGTTCCTCCATCTGTGATAATCTCCTGGGTATTCCAAATCTAGTGAATATATCTACATGAAGAAATGACACCACTGCTTTCTCTATGGCAGCTGTGAGTGCTTTAGCTTCCATCCATTTTGTCACATAGTATATACACACAAGGATGTAAGAGTTATGATGGGAGGTAGGGTTGATTGACCCCATGAAGTCCAGGGCCAATTTGTCAAAGGGTTCTAATACTATATGTGGTTGTAGCGATATCACATCTGATTGCATGAGTCTTCCCATGCGCTGACAAATGTCACACCTTTTGAAGTATTCCTTATAATCTCTAAATATTGTGGGCCAATAGTACCCTTGGTGTAGTAACTTGTACCCAGTCTGCTTATCTACAAAATGGCCTCCTCATGGGATGTCATGGAAAGATTTTAAAATCTCATGGATCTCGTTCTCTCAGACACATCATCTAATGATCAAGTCCAAACCTGTGTGAAAGAGACAACTGTATATCCATGAGAATATCCAACTCTTTTTAATGGTCTTCTGTCATTATTTGGAGATGGATGTTGTGGTAACCTACCTGCAACTAAATAGTTAGAAATATCATAAAAATACAGAGTGTTAGTAGAAATCACAAACACGTGCTCGTCAGGAAAAGAATCTTCTACCAGTAGCTCATTTTAGTTAGATGTAAGTCTAGTAAGGAAATTAGCCACTACATTGTCTTTCCCTGGTTTATCTTGGATAGTAATATGAAATTATTGCAATAAAAGTAACCACCTAGTGACTCTGCCATTAGTAATGGGTTTGTTCATTAAGTACTTAATGGCGACATAATCAATGTGCAATATTATTTTATAGCTCGTAATTTAATGCCAAAACTTGTTAATAACATGTATTTCTGCAATAAATTCCTTCTCCATTACCATATATTTTAACTCTACTGGCGTAAGATTCTTGTTGATATAATAGATTGGATACATATACTTCCCTTCTTGTTGACCTAGGACAACTCCAATGGCGGTGTTATAAGCGTTTGTAGAAATGTGGAACGAGAGGGACCAATTTGGCCCTCGTAAGACAGGAGCTTCAAACACTTTAATCTTCAATTCATCTAGTGCATGCTGGCATGTATCTGTCCATAAAAATTCATAATCTTTAGTTAGTAAGGAAAATAATGAACAAGCAATTTGTGAATAATTTTTAATGAAACGACAATAATAACCAATATATCCTATGAAGCTTCGTACTTGTTTTTGTGAAGTTGGAATAGGAAAATTCACTATTACCTTGATCTTTATTTTATCTACATGAATGTCTTTTGCTAAAATGTGATTCCCTAATACAATACCTTAAGTTAACATCATCTGGCATTTTTCATTACTGAGTGCAACATGAGCTTCCTTACATTGTATTAGGGTCTTTTCTAAATTGTCCAATGCATGATTAAGTTCATCACCATAGGTTGTGAATTCATCCATATACATTTCTACACAATCATGTATTATATCAAAAAATATACCTAAAACAACTCTATGAAAGGTGGCAGGTGCATTACAGAGTCCAAATGGTAGAACATGGTAAGTCAATGTACCCCATGGACAAGTAAATGTCATTTTATCTTGGTCTTCTAATGCGATCTGGATTTGATTATAGCCACTGAAACCATCGAGGAAAGAAAAGTATTTCTTTCTTGCTAATGTGTCTAAGACTTGGTCAATAAAGGGAATCAGGAAATGATCTTTATGTGTATCCTTGTTAAATTCATGAAAGTTTGTGCAAATTCTCCATTTATTCCCCTTTTTAGGTACATTGACAATATGGGAAACCCAATGACTATCAAATATGGGATAAATGAAGCCAACACTAAGAAAATTTTGTAACTCATCCTTGACTATGTCTTTTAGGGATGGATTCATCCTACCTTGAGGTTGGCGGATGGGTCAGGATCCTTCCTTGATATAGATGTGGTGTGTGCATAGATTATGATGGATTCCCTTCATGTCTATGTAACTCCATGAAAATGCATCATCATGTTTTTGTAATACTTGTATCAGTCGCACTTTCTGTTGTTCGTTGAGCCCTCAGTTAATTTTCAAGGTTTTTCCAGGGGAAAATTCTATAGTTTCTAAAGGGGAATATTCATCTTTTTGTGGTACTTCATGTTCTACATGTGGGGTATCTACTATAGAGAGAGAATCTTGAGCCTCAAGATGCATGATTTGGTCAAGGATGTGTGAGTTGTTTGAGCAGGAGGAGGAGTGATCTGAATCCATGGTGAACTTGATACCAAACTTGATTAGGTTCTAGGTTCACTTAATGAAAGGATCAGTTATAAGATCGTTTTAATTGAACTTGATTGCATAAAAGGTGAAAATTGAAGTGCTTATAAATGATTGAATCAAAATTGAATAAAAACTTGGTGCATGAGTTGTTAGTCTCATAATCCATTACAATATTCATTTAATAATCATAATTGTGGAAATAAATATATGCATAAGAAACATGAGACAATCACATCAGAGGAATAGATCACCGAGTTGTTAACGAATTTCACCAGAACCTTTTGGATACGTCTCTAGATCTGCTTGGAATACAAATCACTTTTCATTGCTTCTCCCAATGTGGGCTTGACTCTCCTTTACACAAAAGGTCTACATCTTCTCCATAATGAAGGGGCAACAAGGCTCTCCCAATGTGGGGCATAATTCTCCCAATGTAGGGGATCACATACTCTCCTAATAAGGGGATCAACTCTCCCAATTAAGGGGTTTACATATTACAAGCATGATTGCTTGATTCTCTCCTTAAAGAGCCTCCAAAATCCTTCCTTCAATATCTCCCAATAAAGGGGTTTCAATAATTTTTCCTAGCTCCATAATCCAAAAGGACAAGATCCATGAATTCAGGACCTAGTACATACCCAAGGACAAAATGAGAAATACCCTTAACTTCCTCCTTGAGACTAGGAATCCACTTGTAATAAAGTGAGGAAGAGTCCAAACCAACTCATAAGACCCTTAACTTCCCCCTTAAGACTAGGAAACTAATTCCCTCTTAAAATTAGGAAACTAATTTGTGAGTTGGATTCTCACATAAAACTAATTTCCCATTTTTACGAATAATATGTGAGATTTCCACTCATTCCAAGTATTCCTATTTTTTCCCTTTACAATTATAAAACCAATTTGTGAGTTGGATTTTCACATCTAATTTCCCATTTTTACAATTAAATGAATAATACATGATATTTTCCAACTCAATTCAAGTATTAATCATTTATTACAATTAAATCATTCATGATTAATTAATTATTCTTTGCCACCTATCATTAATTAGTATTTTAATGATCTTTTTCATGGTATGCAAAGTAATAGTTCCATGTGTGGAGATCCTCCTGGATCATACCTCCCCACAAAAGAAATTTTGGTCCTCCAAAAGTATAGAGAGGAACTATAACTTGAATATCCACAACTAGCTTCTAGGAAGATTCTTACACTTCACAATGCACTTCCCCTCTTCTTGATCTACATAACAAATGTCTTTGACAAGTCACACGCTTCTTCTCCTTCACCTTTGTACTTTTGAATGAGGATGTCGATGCCAACACTTGCACCAATGTAAAATTCATAGTTGATTCAATGATTTGCATAACAAATGTTCCTGGAAGGCCTCACCCTTCTTCTCGTTCACATTTGTACTTCAGAATGAGGATGTCGATGTTGACACTTACATCAATGAAAATCAATAGCTGACAATATATGATCACAACTTCAAAGCAATACCATACTTTCCAGGAGTTTATAAACACTCCTGGACAAGTTTACAATGATTTCCAAAACATGCCTAGGAAAAACAATGCCTTCTCACTCGATAGTGGATATAAGACCCATTACAATGTTGTTGAAACAAGCCTAGGAAAAACAATGCCTCTCACTCAAAAATGGCTACAATACCCATTACAATGTTGCCAAAATAGGCCTAGGAAAAACAATTACTATCACTCAATGGTGGCTACAAGACCCATTACAATATTGACAAAACAAGCGTAGGAAAAACAATGCCTCTCACTCAATAGTGGCTACAAGACCCATTACAATGTTTCCAATAAGGCTTACAAGGTTTTAGGCATAGAACAAAATGCATGTCACTCTCATCATCACTTTCAAGAGTGGCTAATTACAACCTTTTACATCATTAACATTAAGGCGAATACCCCCAAATGTGCACTAGTGGGAAACTCTATGGTTTTTAATCCCCCCATTACAAACATGTGCAACATAATAAACAAGGAAAATTCCATCATCATCACACTCGTCTTGCAATTATGAGACTTTTGACTATAATCATGACTACTTTTGATCGAATTGTCAAAATGGCCTTTTATTGCACTGTATTAGTTTGTGTCTAAGGCTCAAACAACGAATTTCCTGCAATAATTCAGATCTTGTTACCCTCCTGCAACACTCAAAGATCACCAGAATCTGCAACATACATTCATCCTCTTGCAATTTTCAAAAAGAGGAAAAAAACATAAATGCATAAAAATTACATTGATTTTCATGCCAAGGAGCTCAAAGATTTTCTCAAATCTTGGCATTCACAACACCATCAGGTTTATCTCATCATTCAACAAATTTTTATTGTAAACACTACCTATAATGAAAGGTGCAACTTTGCCTCGAAAAATGTGCCATGCATTAATGGAAAATGTGGGCTTCCGCCATGAGCCTGAAAATTCATTGCTCAGATCCAAATTATGACTACACCAATGGATTCATGGTGAAAAATCGTGCAAAAATTTCTATACTTTCATATAATTTTGTCACTGTCACTTTTGGACCCCCTACCTCGAAATGTGTGCCAAAGCATTAATGAAAAAAGTGGGTTTCTTCCATGAGCCCTGAAATCCTATATTCGGATCCAAATTATGACTGCACCAGTGGATTCATGGTGAAAAATCATGCAAAAACGTCTATACTTTCGTCCAATTTTGTCACTGTGATTTTTGGACCCCCTAGTCCTTTGCCTCAATTTGCATGTCAATGTACTGTATGCACCCTACAATAAATGAATCCATACGAACCTTGAAATTCATTCCCATCTGCTGACATCACTTCCATGTGTCGTGATGTAAGTGGTCCATGTGGTGGCCTCTGGGTGGTGCCATGTGGAATTTTTTTATTGGCCCAAGTAGTGGCTGAAAAGGTAATTTTTAGGTGACATGTGGCGGCCTCTGGTGCTACCATGTTACCTTGCTGACATCATGCTACCACGTCATCTTTACAGATGCCACATCATCGACACAACATCTACCACGTAATCATGTGAATGTCACATCATCGACCCAGTCAACAAGCCATGTCATTGTATGATGAGTGCCATGCCAGCCTGCATAGATGCCATGCCATCGACCTAGTCAACTACCGCGTTTGTTGTATGGTCAGCTTGTACGGATTCCACATCATCAGACCAGTCAACAAGGCACATCATCGTACGATCAACACCACGTTAACCTATCTGGATGCCATGTCATCGACCTAGTCAGCTGCTACGTCAATTGTACAATCAACACCACATCATCTTGTACAGATGCCACATCATAGGCCCAATCAGTTGCCATGTCACCTGTACAATTAGCACCATGTCAACTATATAGATTTCCCTAGTTTTGCCTGTTTCCTGAAAACTTCAGATGCCCATAACTTTGTCACCGTAACTCCGTTTGTCAAGCCGTTGGAAAGGTCTCGACGAGCTCTTCGACATGGTGGTAGTTTGGTAGAATTTTGGGCACTTATATTTTTGAGTTATTTTGGAGCCCCATGGCTCATTCGGGCTACCCATTTCCTATTTTTCCAGATTAATGGGCCTTCTTTGCTATCCTTCTGCTTCAGGGATCTACTTGGATGCTCCTCTTGCTCTCTAGTTGCCTGCATAGCTTGTTTGTTCTTCTTTGGACCAAGTTCAAGATGGAGCTTCCAACATTTCTCAATCCAATGTCCTCATATACAACAGTGAGTGCCATAGTTGTGTGACTTCATGTCCATCTCTCCTTCACCATACCCCAATCCTGCAAATTGAGGTTGTCTTTCAACCTCCAATGATTGAATGATACCTTGGCCATTTATACAAAGACCTCCTCATTTATACCCCATATTACTCAACAACTTCAAGCCAATGCCCTTGGTGTGTTGTTCAAAGACTCCAAAAGAAGCATCGACATTAATGAGGGAAGAAACTGAACATGGAGAATCTTTTACCTCCATTCTTGTCTATGACACTTGGTCATCTTCTTGGTTGTATGAAGTTGTAGATGAGGTTTCTAGGAAACCATCTTGGTTCTCTGATGTCTGGAGAGCATCCTCTATCATCTGACAATATGTGAAACTATCAACATCATCATGAAAAGAACCATAAATAGTATAATTGCGATGGACACAAGATGGACTCTTTGCTACCTCTATCGTAGAGCATTCTCCAACTTGCTCCTCCATATCTTGTAGTTGCAGTCGTAGTTTTCTCTTTTCTTCTTCAGACTCTTGAAGCAACCTCATCAATTCAACATTCTCTACTTGGATGGTCTAGTTGATTTCTTCAAGATCACAAAGCCATGCATTCTTCGATGCTTTTCTCATCTTTTCTTTAACACCTGCAATTACTGTCAATTCTTCTCTGATACCACTTGATCTGAATCTAGGGTGACCTTGATACCAAACGTGATGATGTTCTAGGTTCACTTAATGAAATGATCAATTATAAGATCGTTTTAATTGAACTTGATTGCATAAAAGGTGAAAATTAAGTGCTTATAAAGGCTTGAATCCAAATTGAATATAAACTTGGTGCATGAGCTGTTAGTCTCATAATCCATTACATTATGCATTTAATAATCATAATTGTGGAAATAAATATATGCATAAGAAATATGAGAAATAGCATAAGAGGAAGAGATCACCGAGTTGTTAATGGAGTTCACCAGAACCTTCTGGCTACATCTCTAGATCCGCTTGGAATATGAATTGCTTGTCATTGCTTCTCCCAATGTGGGGTTGACTCTCCTTTACAGAAAAGGGCTACATATTCTCCCAAATGAAGGGGCAACAAGGCTCTCCTAATGTGGGGCATAATTCTCCCAATGTAGGGGCTCACATACTCTCCCAATAAGGGGCTCAAATCTCCCAATTAAGGGGCTTACAAATTACAAGAAGGATTGTTTGATTCTCTCCTCAAAGAGCTCTCCAAAAGAGCCTCAAAGGGCCTTTGAAAGCCTTCCTTCAATCTCTCCCAATAAAGGGGTTTAAATAATTTTTCCTA
Source organism: Picea engelmannii (assembly GCA_009831015.1). Lineage (NCBI taxonomy): Eukaryota > Viridiplantae > Streptophyta > Pinopsida > Pinales > Pinaceae > Picea > Picea engelmannii. Next base: position 220,305 of record ML800150.1, read on the forward strand.
GCTCCATAATCCAAAAAGACAAGATCCATGAATTTAGGATCTAGTACCTACCCAAGGAAAAAAATGAGAAAGAACCTTAACTTCCTCCTCAAGACTAGGAATCCACTTGTAATAAAGTGAGGAAGAGTCCAAACCAACTCATAAGACCCTTAACTTTCTCCTTAAGACTAGGAAAGTAATTCCCTCTTAAAATTAGAAAACTAATTTGTGAGTTGGATTCTCACGTAAAACTAATTTCCCATTTTTACAAATAATAAGTGAGATTTCCACTCACTCCAAGTATTCCTCTTTTTTCCCCTTAAAATTAGGAAACTAATTTGTGAGTTGGATTCTCACAACTAATTTCTCGTTTTTACAATTAAATGAATATTACGTGAGATTTTCCAACTCACTTCAAGTATTAATCATTTATTACAATTAAATCATTCATGATTAATTAATGTTTCTTTGTCACCTATCGTTAATTAACATTTTAATGATCTTTTTCATGGTATGCAATGTAATAGTTCCATGTGTGGAGATCCTCCTTGATCAAGGAGGCTATGAAATCAATGATTTCTTCATCTTTTGTTTTCTACCTAATGGATAAATATTGGTCTATGGAGAGGAATTGATGAGCCTCTTCTTCGTCATCACTATCTTCTCCTTTAGCCCAAAGTGGTGGGTCCAAATCTATACTAGGCTTAGCAAGAGGATATAGGGTTAATTGTTTCGTTGAAGACCCATGAGAGATAGTCATGTTGTCTGATCTACAATCGATATAGGCATTGGTTGTGGCCAGCCATGGTCTCCCAAAAATTAAAGGATACCCTCCCAAATAGGTCTTGGGCTATAGGACCATGAATTCTGCGAGATATTCTCATGAATCCACATAGATTACTACATCTTCCAAGACACCTTCTGGTTTAATGGTTGATCTGTCGGCTATTTGAAGGACAATGGGGGTTTCTCTAAGATCTATGAGTCCTAAAGCTTGCATAGTTTCTCGTTTCATCACATTAATGGTATCTCCTAAGTCGATTAATGTGTTACAGATGAGGGTATCATTAATTTTCACATTAACAACAAGAGTGCTAGGATCAAAGTATTTAGCTGCAAGAACTCCCCCCATCATTAGGTCATAAATTTGTCCCATGACATGCACACTTTGAGGGTCTTTTCATTTTCTATTAGGTTTCTGAATACACAGTTCCCATACCACTTTCGAATAAATAGATACATCTTTAATGGCTTGAAAAAGCAGTATTTCCACACATTTTTTAGCTCTCCCAAGAAATCAAATTTAGGTTAAGTACAAGGCTTCTCTAGCCTTAACATTTTAGGATAGGGTGGGTTCTGAAATTGAGGGTGGACATTGTTGTTTTTTGAAGGTTCCTGAGATTGTACTTGTTCTAACTCCTTATTCTAAATATCCTCATTAATATCTTCAATAGTAACATGAGGTTGGTATTTGGTTATATCCCTCCCAGATTGAAGGTGAATATCATTACGATCCAGGGAAGAGATTGAATAGGTCAAGAAGGTAGCAAGTCCAACAACCTATGTTGGTTGGCCTGGCCTTCCATTATTTGGGTTAGGAATGGGTTGTGCAGGTAGTTGTAGTCAAAGAGGTGTAGAAGTGGATGCTTGCATTTTAGGAGGGGGAAGAAGTTGCATGGGTGGTTGTGCAATGAGTTGTTGAGGACCTCCTAGAGTGTTTCTCCACCCCTGTTTCCATAATTGGTTTTGGGGAGGTGGAGCTACCCATTATTGTGTCAGCATACCCCATGGTTGAGAAACATATTGCGTAGAAGGGTTAGTCCATTGTGAATTAAAGTATTGATATTGGTATTGAATCATACATTGAGGTCTGGGTCACCATGATCATTTTTGCTTGACAAAGAATAACTGCTCTGGTTCCTCAACCTTTTTATAGATATCCTTCAATTCAGGTAAGGAAGGGAAGTTACGAGTGTCATGACTTTCAATGCAGATTCCACAAACCTCAATCTGATCCAACAAACATTCCTTCCATGGGTGCTTTGTTCTACCTGTTGGGCAAAAGATGGCCAAAGATCGTTTTTTTTCTTCTTTCTTCTTCCTTGTTTTCAAGGTATCCAATTGAGAGCTTAAGTTGCTAAGAAGACCGGTCTTGACGTTTTCCATCATGTTCCCGATCTTTTCCCTTGTAACACCACCCCCAATAGTCTTTCCAGTTCTTGCTAAGATGTCTCTTGGTCCTCTACCCATCTTTGATGTACCTCTGGAATGTTTATGACAAAGGTCTATGATGGTATCATATTCCAACTAAGAAACATCTCCTCCACTCATCAAGTTAAGTAGTTTTGTACATTCATTTTGAATTCCCCTTAAGAGAAAGACTCTTTGAGACTCAGGATCCAAGTCCCCCTGCCTTTCCCTTTGCATATTATAATGGAATTGTTGTACATAGTCTTTAAGGCTCTCATCTTCATGTTGTGTTGTCCGTAATACCTCCTATCTTCTTTCTTTATCCTTGCAGTAATCCTGGTATTTCTCCAGGAATTTCTTGTTCATTTGGTCCCACATGTGGATAGTGTTCTTTCCAAGGCCCATGAACTATCGTAACACAACATCCTTAAGAGTGTCAAAAAAAACTTTAATTTCTAAGCGTCCGACACATAGTCATAACTCCTGGAAAGTATGTCAAACTCAAAGAGGAAAGTGTTAGGATCTTCTTTTGATAATCCATGAAAAGTAGGCAAGGTGAAATAAGGAATGTTCTTCATCTTAGTTTCTTGTTCCGACTCTTTGATTAGAAACCCAAAGGTGGGAAATTCTTCTTTGACATTTTCATTTTCCATTTCTTTTCGAGACTTCCTTTCAGGTACTTCTAGAAAGAGATTTCCCACAATGGTATGTTGCTTGCTCTCTTGTTATTCAATAATAGGATTTTCTTTGTGTAAAGACCCTTGGATTGTTTCTGACTATAGAGGAGAACATTCAGATTTCGTTTTGGCAAGGTAAATAGCTTTGGGTGACAAACAATTTCAATGGTTGATCTCTACTTCTGGTCATAGAAAGAATTAAAAAACATCACACTGAATATTCAATCTCTAGAAAAAAAAATCACACAAAAAAACAATGATACTTTCTTGACAGATCCCCGACAACGATGCCAAAAATGACAAACCTTTCAATTACCTTTTAATTATCTTAATAATCAATTGGAAAGTTGTTCATTTAATTATTAATCTGGGGTTGTATTGACTTTCGATCTGTCATGCACTATATATGCAAAAGGCTCTTGTTGTTTATGCAAAATTTGTAGTATGATAATGCCAAAAATCAAGCATTCAAGGACACTTGGATCAAGTCACCAGATTATGCTAATTATAAATTTCACAAAAGTAAATGTCGAACATTCAGGAAAGGAAGATCACTCTTGTGGACATAAATCACTCTTGTGGAAAATGGATCACTCTTGCAGAAAATAAATTGCTCTTGTGGAAATTGAAACTACACTTACAAAATTGAAATAGGAATTGCTAAATTAAAATCACATTGTGAAATCAAAATCACACTTTGCGGGAATTGAAACACACTTGCTGAATTGAAATCACACTAAGTAGGAAAGTAAATCTGTGTTGTGCCCTAATGGTGACTGATTTCAGTATAATGGAATCCTTGTTCACAACAATCATGTATCACTCATCAATAATAAAACTATAAAAAAAAATTAACGAAGGTGCAACTACAAGCGGAGTTGTAGCAACAGCGCTGCACCACAAAAAAAAGGATTTACATTGACTTGAGTTGCAACATAAAATGATCACAACACGAATTACAACAAATAGATTCACATGAATTGCAATTTTAGAATAGATCTAAGATGAGTTGTGGCTTATAATCAAGATCACGCAATGCACACTTTAGAAGTTGAATTCAATGAGTTGTAATATAAAGAGAAATATAGAAAGATGAGCCAATTACGGCTCACTTGTAAAACTATAGTCCTTCAATTAATAGTTCAAATAGCACACATATTGTAGATATTCCACACAAAGTCAAGTTTATACAAACAACAATTTAAAATCACATAATTGAATCTGCTCGAATCTACGATTCCAAATATGAAAGCAAGTCCACACAATGCACTTTATATTCACACTTCTAGGAATTGCAACAAATCGAGAAGTAACTATGAATGAGAATCAAAAGTGCAACAAACTACTAAATTATAAAAATAAAGAATGCAAATACAAGTTCTAAATTTACATACAATACCTGGCTAAGGAGGGGGCCCTACCCCCTTAGACGAGGCACTGTAATATTAATTAAGAATCACACGAATTCTCAATGCATCATCACATGAAAGAGTGAAAGCAGGACAATAATTATATTATGAAAAAGTCTGGAAGTACAACAATAAATGTGTGATTACACAGAAAAATTGTCCTTCTTCTTGAGCTCTAATAGCTCGGGTCCTCTTATAATACATTCATAATCTAAAATCATACAAGAGACGAATGGACAACCATGTGGAGCAGGTTGTTCATCCATTATCACTATCTCTAGGAAAGGTTGAGCATTGTTGATTCAACAGATGAACCAACATCTTCATTTAGGTGATGTTCTGTTTGTTGATCGCATGTTTGAACAATCATGATGTGACTTATGTGTTGGCAGAGATTTATTTAGAACTGTAGTGTCAAGAGAACTGTCACATGCCGAAGTGTAGCAACTATTGTTTGGTAACAAAACTGCAACTGACTCGATTATGTCTGGGATGTCAGCAAGTGGTTCTTTGGTAGTAACATGTCGGCTTGGAATAGCAACAACATAATTATCGACCAAAACTACAACAACTGAAATGTCGACCGAAATTGTAGCAACGATGTTGCACCTTTCATAATCACAACAACGATGCTGCAATTTCTTGGAATCACAACAACGATGCTGCAATTTCTTGGAATCACAACAACGATGTTGCAACCTTTGTAGATCGTTTCTGCATAAAAATGTCAGTGCAAAGAAGCAACAAATTCTATGGAAGGCATGCAATACTAATCGTAAAATGGCAAAGAAGATGAGAATTGTACTTTGGTGCCAAAATAGAGCAGTTATATGGAAGAGATGTCTTAGAAAGGAAATGATAATCAAGATGGTATGGGAAAAAGTGCTAGATGGGTGCCAAAAAGATGCCAATTCAGGGGCCCATCAACTTGGAAGCCCCTTCTCTATAATCTGGACCCAAGTGCCATTTGTCAACTTTGCTTTCTTTGATGCCTTTTTCACCAATCGTTTGTATCCAACAAGTGTGTCCAATTGCGCCCAAATGCATTGGGCAAGTGCACTCAAGTGTGTCCAAGTGCACCCAAGTGCGTCCAAGTGCATTTGATTGTGTCCAAGTGCATTCAATGGATGTGTGCTTAGTGGATGTGCACCCAACAAGTGCATCCCGCGATTGTGCTCCATGGATGCTTATGCCCAAAGACACCTTTGTTGTCTGTTGCAACCCCCAAGTGTGGAGCACCCAACTCTCTTGGGTTCGCATGTATTCCAAGCACCCAAGTATATAAAATCTAGTCATGCTCTCTATGCCACTTTGTCTATCATGTGTAGTGCATGTCTCTAGATGAGGTTGCATGTGGAAGCCCTCTTTTTCTTTCCTCACCAAGTTCCCTTCCAAACTTCTTTTGGTGTGTCCAACTAGTGCGAGCTACCAAGGTCTAGGGCATGCTTAGTTTGAGCAAGTGCACTCAACGAGTTCGAGGTGTGCCTTTCCATTATGCAAGGGTGCCTGACAAGTCCGTGGCGCACCTTGCCATTGTGCAAGGACACCCAAAATCAACTCTTCTAGCCATGAAGCTTTTGTCATGTCCATTCATGCCAATCAATAATCACATAAATGATTACTCGATGGAGGTGCATAAAGCCATTCAAAACTAAAACCTTACAACCCTAAAAAAAAATGTAACACCTAGAAAGGAGTAAAATGTTGTTGAATGTCGTACTCAACTAAGGTAGGACCATCTTTCTCATGAGTAAACTTGGTCCCCTAACTTGTATTTTTCTTTAACGGTGGTGACAAAATCTAAGCCTTGCTTATAAAGTAAAAGTGAATCGATATGAGATCTTATAAAGATTTAAATATCATGTCGCGACTTGAAACCAAGATTGTTTCAATGATATCTTGAAAGAGTGAAGAGACAACCTGCCGACTCCTAAAAACCGCTTAACCACTTTGTCAAATGGTGGGCCCTGTACCCTCTAGTGTTCGGTCCTCGTAAGGGTGGACGCATCTTTCAAGTCGAGAGAATAATTCGTTAGAAAAGGATTGTGATGTAGGTACGCTGACTTCATTTCAAGTGATCTCATCTAACAAAACTTGTGGAATAACAAACACTAGTGTGATATTTCATATGGTGTGGATAATGGTCCATCTACAGATCATATGGTTAACAATATTCCT
>ML800151.1:6255-19456 GCA_009831015.1 Picea engelmannii
TAATGTGAGTTTAAATGTGAGTGAAACAAGGGTGTAAAGGTAGCAAAAAGTGTGAGAAAAAAGGTACATTGTATGGTCCTAACATCCCCCCCAACTTAAAATGTTGCATGTCCTCAGGCAACTTCACTCTGAATCAGAATTTGGATATCAACTCTGAGCGTGCAAGTTACTCAATCACCAAGTTACTCAAGCAGTAGTTGTGGAAGGTGATGTCTGTTGGAGCTCTTAACCCTTGAATGTGTTGTAACCTTTTCCAAGATGTTGTTTCGGCCTTCTTGGGCAACTTATAATGAATTTGATATTTCTTTGCTAGCATACAGAGGATAGGAAAGTGAAACTGATGCCCTATCCAGCTTTCATCACATTACTGAACACACTTGATGTAGCTAGGTACCCTGGAGATTGCTATCTCAATATTAGTGGGGCTGAAGGGATTGTGTTCTTGTCTTTTCGTAGCAGATTGTTGCCAAAATATGTTATTTGCTTGTAGGGAAATAATCTCTGTGGATCTAATGAACTATTGACAATCCTGAAGCACTATTGTCTGTAGTTGTTGAATGTGTTGAGTCATCCCTGGTTTCTTTAAAAACTGATAATACTCTGTAACAAAGGTGGCAGCATTTTGTGGTTCTAGCCTTATCCAGAGAAGGTGGTTGTCCTCATTATTCTTGGCAGCTAGGAAGTAATCCTACCATATAATCTGATTGTTAAGGAAGGAGGTGAGTGCCCGAATCTGGATGTCACTGACAAGAGGGTTAAGGTTAAGCTGTCGGTTCTCAGGGATGGCCTCATTATGAAAATATGCCTCACAGAGGAGGTGTTGATCCATAGCAGAGGCTTCTGCAAAGGTTTTGACAAAATCTGTTGGATTTAACATTGCATGGGGTCTGCCTTCTTTGATTGATTTGATCTGAAACCATGTAAGTCATTCTATGAGGAACAAAGAGTAATTGCAGGATGGTTTCCTTGCAGCCAATAAATTTTGTGCCAAGTCAAATATCAGGAGAAATATGCCTTTTAGTTCTTTATTCTGTTTCTTAAGGGCACGAGATTCTTGGCGTGTTTGCTCCAAAGCTTCCCAATTTGAGTAGATATAATTTATCCAGATTTGTCTGTGTTCCTGCAGGCTTTTGGCCTGTGTAACAACAGACTTTTTTTTCCATTTCTCTATTATTGCCTGCTCATCCCATGGTTGAGTTTGTGTTTCAGCGTTGCAAGTAGTAGGCTGAGGTAGGGTCTGAGTGGCTTGTTCCATAAAGGTGTGGGTATTGATCTGGCTGGGAGGGGCAGATTCATCAATAGGCAATGTTTGTACAACTTTATTAACAAAAGCAGGGCTTTCAGATTTGACATTTGTTGCAGGCCAGGGCTCAATCTTAATTTTGGAAGGTCCTACTGGTTCTTGTGAAACAACAGGGTGTTCTTCTTTGACTGCAAAAGTCGAAGGTGCAGGGAAAGCTCTTGGCATTGGAATTTGAGTTACTTTGTAGCCTGCTTGATAGTAGATGTCCCCACATTGACTGCATATATATTCTCTACACGGATTCTCTGTTGCAGTTCCCTCTGACATGGTCACTATGCGAGGTAGGGTGTACAAATTAAGTTCCTTCTCATAGGCTTCCTTTGTCGTGGCTAGCTCTTGCTCGTAGGCTTCCAGTTCAAACTTTAGGAACTAATTTTCTTGTAAGACAGAGGCCATTGTTGGTTCTGGTTGAGGGGTGACTGGTTCTTGTGTAGCAGTCACATCCGCACTAGCTGGTTCTTGTGGAGCAGCTACAGGATCGGCAGCTGATTCTTGTGTTTCAACTTCTTGATGTAAAGAAAGTAATGTAGTTGTTGGTCACTATAATTGCTTAATTAATTCAAACAATTAAGTGACACATAAATTGTCAACCCAGGGAAGTCTTTTTATTTCAAAGGTAACCATGCACTATATAAGCTCAATTCCAAAAGAAGCCTAAAGTTGTAGTAGAGAAAACTATACTAATCACACTTACCTTGAATAAACTGAAGTTCTGACTTGAATCACAGGAAAGCAACCTACCTATTGTAGAGCTTGTAAAGATTAATCTAAAGAATCTTGGATTACATTAAAATAACAACTGCAACAGGAAAAAACCACTATTCTGTAACCAGAGAACAGGACCCTTATTCCCAAGCAGGAACTTCAGCACCTCGTTTCTGATTAACACACTTTCATGAAAACATTAATGCATAGAAGGCTAAATCTATCTATCAGAGAACAGGATCCTTAATCCCTTCCATCAAGAAGGAACCTTAGTACCAGTCTCTGATCTAGCATACTCAGGAGAATAACTGAAGGCTAGCTACTTTTCACAGAGAACAGAACCCTTAATCCCCTTCATTAAGAAGGAACCCTTAGTTCTAGTCTCTGATTGCACACTCAGGGAAAATAACTGGAAGATGACTACCTTTAACAGAGAACAGAACCCTTAATCCCTTTCATTAAGCAGGAACCCTTAGCTCTAGTCTCTGAGTGGCACATTCAGGAAAAATGATTGAAAGCTAATTACTTCTAACAGATAACAGAACCCTTAAACCCTTTCATTAAGAAGGAACCCTTAGCTCTAGTCTCTGAGTGGCACATTCAGGAAAAATGATTGAAAGATGATTACTTATAATAGAGAACAGAACCTTTAATCCCTTCCACTAAGCAAGAACCTTTAGCTCTAGTCTCTGATTAGCAGAACCTCATAAATTCATCACACAAGAGTGCTAATTAAAATGATTATGAACTTCGTGAAAGCAATGTAACATTTAATAAAACAAAGCCCTTAACAAGACAAAGTTCAGTATTGTTTCAACAAAACAAAAGTAATCAAGGCTTAAACAAAAATTATACTAACACACACTATAACACTAACGGGTGAATCTTGTGAAGAAGGTGGGCCCTGCCTTCTCACAAGATTCCCCTGAGACGGAAAAGCTAGAAAATGATGCTCAAAACAGTCTTTTATTCATCTATCAGTGAATCATATTACAATCTAGAAAAAGATGAAGTACATCCTCCTCTCTGAAGCTTTCTTAATACTTAAAACTTGGATCCCTCGAATGGTTATTTCCTCTTATTTAAAGAGGGACTCTCTTCGATACAATTGATCAAAACATTACAGATGTATATCTCAGTCCTATTCTTAGTCAGATCGACTTTCTAAACTAGAATAGGATGCCCTAGTCTCGTGCAACATAATGCTATTACAAGTGATGAATGAGGTGTTGCTGTTACGGCTGGAGTAACAGTTCTTTTTCGTTGCTGTTGATGTTGTTTCAGCACTGCAAATCGTGGGCTGTTTCAGCCACAAGATTTGCGCTCTTGACTGTTTCAGCATTATCGTGTAGGAGCAATGGTTGGTGCTTGGCCCATGGTGCAACTATTGTAGAGTTGTTGTTGACCGCTGACTGTGTAACGACTTCCTTTTTGTTTCAGCATCGTGACCATGAACTCAGCATTGTTGATTCTATGTTTCAGCATCTGCAACCCTGGACTACAACTTTGTGTTTCAGCATCTGCAACCCTAGACTGTGTAACAGCTTCGTGTTTCAGCATCTGCGACCCTGAACTGTGTAACAACTTCTGCGAATTGTTGTTTCATCAACAGTCCTTCAATGCTAATCTGCAGTTTGAGTTGTTTCAGCACTTATACATTTCTAATCAAAGGTTAAGTACGAGAATGATGTAAAATATTATGCAAAATAGATTAAACGTATAGTAATGAGAAGGGACGTTGTATACCTTTGGAATGATCAGATAAAGTGATGATATGAGTTTAAATGTAAGTGAACAAGAGTGTAATAGTGGAAAAAAGTATGGGCAAAAAGGTGCATTGTGTGGTCCTAACATCCCCCCCAGCTCAAGGTGTCGTATGTCCTCAGGCAACTTCACTCTGAATCAGAGTCTGAATACCGATTCTGAGCATGTAAGTTACTCAAGCAGTAGCTCTGGGAGGTACTATCCATTGGCATTCTGAACCCTTGGACCCACTGTAATCTTTTCCATGCTGTTGTTTCTGTCTTCTTAGGCAGCTTATACTTAATTTGATATCTTTCTATTGGCAACTAGAGGATAGGAAAATAAAATCGGTACCCTATCCAGTTTTCAACACATTGCTGAGCACACTGGATGTAGTTAGGTACCCTGGTGATTGCTACCTCAAGGTTGGTGGGGCAAAAAGGATTGTGTTCTTGCCTTTTTTCAGTGGATTGCTACCAAAACAAGTTATTTTCCTGGAGGGCAACAACCTCTATGGTTCTGATGAAGTGCTGACAATCCTGGAGCACTGTTGATTGTAGTTGTTGAACATGTTCAGTCACCCCTGGTTTCTTTAAGAACTCATGATATTTTGTGACAAAGGTGGCTGCATTCTGCGGTTCTGGTCTTATCCATAGAAGGTGGTTGTCTTCATTATGTTTAGTAGCCATGAAGTCATTTTTCCAAATGATTTGATTGTGGATAAAGGAAGCAAATGCCTGAAGCTAGATGTCCCCTACAAGAGGAATAAGGTTCAGCTACCTGTTTTCAGGAATGGCTTCGTTGTGGAAATATGCCTCACAAAGGAGGTGTTGATCCTTAGTAGATGCTTCTGTGAAAGTTTTAACAAAATCTGCTGGGTGTATTACTGCATAGGATTTGCCTTCTATAATTGATTTGATCTGAAACCATGTGAGTCGCTCCATTAGGAACAAGGAGTAGTTGCAAGATGGTTTTCTTGTAGCCAATAGTTTTTGTGTCAGGTTGAATACCTGGACCATTCTACCTTTCAACTCTTTGTTCTGTTTCTTCAGGGCACGAGCTTCCTGACATGTCTGCTCTAGAGCTTCCCAATTTGAGAAAGTGTGATTTATCCATATTTGTCTGTACTCTTGCAGGCTTTTGGCCTGTGTTGCAGCATACTTTTCCTTCCATTTTTGTATTGCTGCCTGCTCATCCCATAGCTAGGTCTGTGTTTCGGCATTGGAAGTAGTGGGATGAGGTAAGGTCTGAGTAGATTGTTCCACGAAAGTGTGGAGATTGATCTGGCTGGGAGGTGTGAATTCCTCCATAGGAATTGTCTGTACGACTTTGTTGACAAAAGCAGGGGCTTCATTTGTTGCAATGCAGGGCATAGTCCTAAGCTTGGGAGGGCTTGTTGGTTCTTGTGTTTCAGCTGTAGCTGGTTCTTGTGTGACAACTACAGCTGGTTCTTGTGTAACAGCAGGTTCTTCTTTTTTAACTACAAAAGGAGTAGGGGGGGCTCCTGACACTGGGACTTGAATTACCTTATAGCCTGCTTGATAGTAAATATCCCCACATTGATAACACATATACTCTTTACACAGGCTCTCTGTTGTAGTCTCTTCTGACATGGTTGCTATACGAGCTAGGGTGTGCAAATTTAGTTCCTTCTTGTATGCTTCCTTTGCCCTGGATAGTTCTTGCTTATATGCTTCCAATTCATATTTTAAAAACTCATTTTCCTGCAAGACAGAGGCCATTGTTGGTTCTGGTTGAGGGATGACTGGTTCTTGTGTGGCAGTCAAAGCCTCACTAGCTGGTTCTTGTGGAGCAGCTACAGGGATGGCAGCTGATTTTTGTGTTTCGGCTTCCTGATGTAAGGAGAGTAGTGTTGCCGCGCCCTGGACCTCTGATTCCTGTATCTCAATTTCAGTATCAGCAGTTGATTCTTGTATTTCAGCCGTAGCTAGTTCTTGTGTGACAGCTATGGTTGGTTCTTGTGTTTTAGCCACTGAATGGGTAGCTGGTTCTTGTGTTTCAACTACTTTATTTGAGGAGAGTAGTGTTGCAGCACCCGGGGTCTCTAATTCTTGTATCTCAATTTCAATGTCAGCAACTGGTTCTTGTGTTTCATCCGTAGCTGGTTCTTGTGTGGGAGATATGGCTGGTTCTTGTGTTTCAGCCACTGAATGGGTAGCTGGTTCTTGTGTTTCAGCTATGGGGTTTGAAAGGAAAGATGGCGCACCACCCTGGGCATCTGGTTCTTGTGTTTCAGTGCCCATGGGTGGGATAGGCAAAGATCCTAGGCTTTGGGAGGTTGGAGATGTACAGGGTATCAGTCGAATGGGTTGGGTATCTAGGGTAGTGGCAATAATGGGTGGCCTTGTTGAGGCCCTTGTTCGCTTTTTTCGTAAGAAGGTCGGAAAAGGGGAATTTGCTTTCGTTTTCATGAGGGTCTTTCCTCAATGATGGGGTAGGGGAAAATGTTTGGCTCAGAATCATCACTAAGAATATGAAGGGTAGGAGTGGATGATTCTAGTAAGGTATGAGGCAGTCTTGGTATGGTAGGGGGATTGGTTGGTCTGGTTGGTTTTGTAGGTGGGCTATTGGGTACTTCTGGGGAGTCTGGGGGATTTTGTGGTTGCTTCTCCTGGAGGTTTTCAGGAATTTCGGCAGCTGCTTGGGGGTCTATGGGGGGATTATTCAGTGGAGGATTTTGCTGAGAAAAACCCCTTTGGATGAGAAATTGGACAAGACGGTGATGGGTGAGTGAAAGGGTGGGATCTTTGGCCTTTCTACAGTAATGCTCCATGTTTTTCAGACAACCCAGCAAATAATAAAGAATATTGACCCGTCTGTTATGCCTTAAATGAGATAACAGAAGAAATTCGTGCTGATAAACTACCTGGTATCGGCCCTCGCAGGTTAGGTAATGCTTGATAAATATTGCAACTTCCGAACATGGGGGTGGTAATGAGCTGAGTTGAACACCCCTGCCTTTAAGTACAATTCGTTCTTTTGGCAGGAAGAAGTTCTGCTGAGCATTCTGAATGATATGTTTACAGCTGAACATGCGGGTGTCGTCGATCGGGAGGCCTGAGACCTATGCAATATCTTCTTCTGTTACTGAAATTTGGACCCCTTGGACGACAGAATGGTCCTCTTGAAGGTTTTGGGTGAATTGCAGAACCTATTGTTCATTATACCACTGGAGTCTCTGAAAGTAACTGAGCCATCCTGCCTGCTGAAAGATTTGGTAAGCTACTGGATAATGTTCTAACATCGCTGTGGTGGTGGGTTCATTCCGTATGACAGAGCCTCCCATGGCTATCAGCTCGGTAATATACAGCGTTGGAGAGTTTGAGTATCAGCTTCTGTGCAGAGTGAGTTTTCCGAGCGACTTTATGCAAAATGTGGTGAAATACGTGAAAGGGTGGTGAAATAGGAATGGTGGCAGTGAATTTGTGTGAAATGATGGTATCAAAGATTTGATGTGTACTCCCCTCCCGTCAAGTGCGGTTAGTAATGATTACACTTGAGTGGTCATAATGATTTTAGATTCTTCTCATTAACTATAGCCTAACTGAATTACATAAAATTTACATACCTCGCCTTACCTTTTTGATTCGTTCTGCAAATAAAATATCATGCCTGTTCAACAGTCGTGGCAGAGACTTTGATTTATTAGATGAATTGTATCAAATATTTGGAAGGATGAACTATAGTATGCATAAAAGCTTTCTGACAGATGATGTTGAAAATTTGGTGTTTCAGCAACATAAAAGAACGAGGCGAAACAACTATTGGACGGTATTGTTACGTTAATGATGAAAGTGAGGAATTTATGGACTATAGTGTTTTGGCAATAGGGAGAACAAAAAGTGTTGAACAGTGGTGTTTCAGCATCAGAAGAAAGTCAAAAGTGATGAACAGTGGTGTTTCAGCATCGGGAAAAATGATGAAGAGTTGCTGACAATGGTGTTTCAGCAAAAGAAAAGAAAAGGTGAAACAATTACTGGACAGTGTTGTTTCATCGATGAAGAATGGTGAGGAAATGGCGGACTGTAGTGTTTTGGCAATAGGAAGAATAGAAAGTGTTGAACAGTGGTGTTTCAGCAATGGAAAATAAAAGGCGAAACAATTGCTGGACGGTGTTGTTTCGTCGATGAAGAATGGTGAGGAAATGGCGGAAAAAATGGTATTAGGTATGGGGTTGGTGGTGGCGGTGTTTCAGTAATGAAGGAAAGGAAACGAATTTCTAACAGTGGTGTTTCGGCACAGAGGAAAGTCAAGAGTGTTGAACGGTGGTGTTTCAGCATCGGAGGAAAGTCAAGAGTGTTGAACGGTGGTGTTTCAGCATTGGAAGAAAGTCGACAGTGCTGAACGGTGGTGTTTCAGCATCGGAAGAAAGTCAACAGTGATGAACAGTGGTGTTTCAGCATCGGGCAATCTTGTTTCTTTGTGAAGTGGGATCATCCTTTCCTGTGCTTCGATTAGGAATCTGCAAAAAATGATTGTAACATGGTATTCTTTGACATAGATTATTAGTAAATGAAATCTACTCTAATCTAATTAACTTAAAAGAATTAATTGCAATGAGGGGTCAAGGCCTCTTCTAGGAAGAGGTAATGGGATTCTACCATGCATACAGCCTTAAAATCTTCTTTGGAAATAGGCGTTGGTACAGACGGAGACGATGACCATTTACAAGTAACGGAATTTTGGAGTCATCGATGGTGAGGAGCCTGACTGTTCCATTGGGGAAGACTGTGTCTACTTCGTACGGACCAAGCAATCTTGTGCGTAGTTTCCCTTGAAATTCCTTGAACCGAGAATCATACAGTAGGGCCCAATTACCTTTTTGGAACTGCTTGTTCTTGATATTTTTGTCATGCCATTTTGATCTTTGTTGTTGAATTATAGTTGTCTGCTGAATGGCATCTAGTCTTTTCTCCTCCAATTCATTAAGCTGTTGCAACCTGGCTGTCTATGCATCTGTCAAATCAAGGTTAGCCGCTAAAACAGTCCTTAAGGTTTTTATCTCAAATTCCACAGGAAAGACAACACTCTTTCCATAGACTAATTCATAGGGAGAGAATCCTGTAGTATTTCTCCAGGTAGTTTTGTAGGCCCATAATTCTTCAGGAAGCCTGTAGGACCAGTCCTTTCTATTTTCCTTCACTGTTTTTGTGAGAATGTCTTCTATTACCTTGTTTGTGCTTTCCACCTGTCCATTGGCTTGGGGGTGGTATGCTATGGTCATTCTATGTTGGATATGATATTTTTGAAGGATGGTTTTGAAACCATGAGAAGTGAAAGGAGGTCCTCCATCTGTAACTAATTCTCTTGGCACTCCAAATCTGATGAAGATGTCTTTAAATAAGAAATTTATAACTGCTTCTTTGGTTGCTCTGTGGAGTGCTTTGGCTTCCACCCATTTAGTCATGTAGTCTGTACAAACCACCATGTAAACTTTTTGATTGGATGGGGGGTTGATGGGTCCTACAAAGTCTAAGGCCCATCTTTCAAATGGTTCGAGTACTATCTGGGGGTTTAATGGAATTTCATCTCTATGATTAGGTTGGCCTACTCTTTGGCAGCTATCATAGGCTCTGACATATTTATTTTCATCTTTGAAGAGTGAGGGCCAATAGTACCCCATCCTGAGAATTTTGTGTGTTGTTCTCTTAGCAGCAAAATGCCCTCCACAAGGGCCATCATGACAAGCTTTTATTAGATCATACACCTCATCTTCTCTAATACACCTTCGGATTTCTTGATCAGCTCCTGTATGAAAAAGACACCCACTTATCCAACTATACCGAGCACTTTGATGAATGATACTTCTTTTCTCTCGGTGGGATAGGTGTGGTGGTAACTTCCCTGCAACCAAGTAGTTAGCAATGTCTGCATACCAAGGTGAGTGGGCAGAAACTGCAAATAGATATTCATTAGGAAAGGAATCATCTACTGGGGTATCATCATCAGGTATCAACCAAGAAAGGAAATCAGCAACTACATTCTTTTTTCCTGGCCTATCTACAATTGTAATATCAAATTCTTGCAATAATAATAGCCATCTGGTTACTCTAGCATTTGTGATAGGTTTGTTCATTAAGTATTTGATAGCTGAGTGATCAATATGGACAAAAGTAGAATAGCCAGTAATGTAATGTCTAAATTTATTAATTGCATAGATAACTGCTAAGAATTCCTTCTCGGTGACTGTATAATTGAGTTCAGCAGGAGTCAATTTTTTGCTGATGAAATAGATAGCATAGGGGAGATGATTTTCTTCTTGTTCCAAAACAGCTCCTATTGCAGTATCTGAAGCATCGGAGGATATATGAAAGGGAAGTGTCTAATCAGGTCCTCTAAGAATAGGAGCTGTAGATAACTGATTTTTAAGTGTATTAAATGCTTCCTGGCAAGAATTAGTCCATTTGAATTCAGCATTTTTCATCAGTAACACAAACAGGGGAGAAGTTATTTTGGAGAAATTCTTAATAAATCTTCTGTAGTATCCAGCATGTCCTAGAAAGCTTCTTACCTCTGTTTGGGTTTTGGGAGTAGGAAGATCCTTAATGACTTGTATCTTGGATGGGTCTACCTGAATTCCTTGAGATGAGATAAAATGTCCAAGCACTATTCCTTCACTCATCATCATATGACATTTTTCTGTACTTAAGGAGAGTTGGGCTTGTATGCATCGTTTAAGTACTTTCTCAAGGTTTTGTAGTGCTTCCTGAAAAGAAACACCATAAGGAGTAAAGTCATCCATAAATATTTCCATTGAGTCATTAAGCATATCAGAAAAGATTCCTAAAACTACTCTTTGGAAGGTTGCTGGTGCATTACATAATCCAAATGGAAGAACTCTATAAGCAAAAGTTCCCCAGGGGCTAGTAAAGGTGGTTTTATCTTGATCTTGAGGTGCAATTTTGATCTGGTTATACCCACTGAAACCATCTAAAAATGAGAAAAATTTCTTCCCTGACAAGTTATCTAATACTTGATCAATGAATGGTAATGGAAAGTGATCTTTTTGAGTGTCTTTATTTAAAGCTCGATAATCCACACATACTCTCCATTTTCTGTTTTTCGTAGGAACTATTACCAACGGGGACACCCATTCACTGTCTGATATAGGATAGATAAACCCTGCATTGAGCAATTTTTGAAGTTCTTCTTTGAGGATTTCTCTTAAATTAGGATTCATTCGTCGTTGAGGTTGACAGATCGGTCAACAATCTTCCTTAATATATATTCGATGAGTACATAATTCAAGAGAGATTCCTTTCATGTCTGTGTAATCCCATGTGAATGCTTCTTTATTCTCCTGAAGTAACTTCATTAATTTTTGTGTTTCAGCATCTGTCAAATTAGGGTTTATGTTCAATGTTTTGCCAGGTTCAATTTCCACTGGTATGCTTTTGGAGGAGATGGTGTTAGATGTTTGAGGTGGGATTTCTGAATTGAGGTTTTCTTGATTATCAGACTCCAACAATGCAATTAGTTGATTATGAATTTCTGGAGTCATAGAGGAGGGTTCGCAAATAAAATTATTAATTACTTCATCCTCAGTAGAGTCTTTTAGGCTTAAAGCTTGTTCGATGGTCAAAAGGGGTTGAGTAGGTTGATCATCAAAATCTACCCATACAGAATTATCATTATTGACCAGGGGTGTAGCGTGAGGGTAGAGGGTAAGCTTCTTAGTTTCATAACCATTTGAAATTGTAATTGAACCTTATCTACAGCTGATAAAAGCATCTGTTGTGGCTAGCCAAGGTCTCCCTAAAATTAGAGGGTGGCCCCCCAACTTTGTTTTGGGTTGTAGTACCGTAAAATCAACTGGATAATTCCATGATTCCACAGAGATACTAAGGTCTTCAATGACTCCTTCTGGTTTAATTGTGGATTGGTCAACCAATTCTAGGATAGTTGGAGTTTCTCTGACTTCATTTTGTAATTGTAGCAGTTGTAAAGTTTCCAGGGTCATAATATTGATAGCGGCACCTAGGTCTACCAGGACTCGAGGGATTATCGTTTTTCCAACTTGTACTGTAACGGTAGGGTGGCTGGGATCACCATACTTAACTGGGGGAGTTTTACCTGACATTAGTGCAGACAAGTCTCCCATGACATGGACTGTAAGGGGATCCTTAGTTTTCCTACCAGGCTTTTTAACACAAATGTCTCGCATTGTCCTGGCATAGATTGGTACATCTCGGAGTGCTTGTAGTAGAGGAATTTTGACATATAAATTTTGTAGTTCCCCTAGGAGATTGAAAGCTGGTGGCTAAGTCGTTTTAGTCAAGGCTAATCGCTCAGGAAATGGTGGTTTTGTTATTTCAGCAGTGTTGCTAGAGGATGATTGTACCTCTTCAGGTACATCATGCTCTTTTGTTCCCTCTTGATCAAGAGAGGTCACATCAGCTATGGCAGGTTCCACTACTCTCCCAGATCGTAGATGAATATCATTACATTGCGCAGGGAGAAGAGGAAGTGTAGGCTGGTTATAAATATCAATGCACTACACAGCTTTATTATTTGGGTTAGGGTTAGGTTATACATGTAGCTGGGGTCTCATCGTTTGATTGTTCAGTGGAGTGCATGTTGGTAAGGAGAGTGGTTGGAGGAATTGGGGTTGAGGTAATTGATTTTGGAAGGGGGGTTGTTGTCCTCTCCAGTTTTGATTCCATTGATTCTGATATGGTTGTTGTTGCTGTGGAGGCCAAGGGGTCCACATTGATGGATCAACAAAGGGAGGGTTAGCTTGTTGCATGGGTGGGTAAGTTTTTTGCATGGGTGGGTAATTCATTTGGTTAGTGTATTGCATTTGATTGTAGGGGAGGTAACTCATTTGATTGAAAGAAGAATAATTATTCCAATGATTAGAAGATGCAAATGGCATGTTAGAATTCATACCTTGTCCCCGCGGTTGCCATTGTCTCCTTTGTGTAATCAGATAGACAGCTTCAGCTTCTTCATCCGTTGTTTGTAATGCTGCCTTGATCCCTAGTAAAGATGGACAATTTTGGGTATCATGATCTTTATCACAGATGGTGCAGATTGGCTTTTTGTCCAGTGGACATTCTCTTCGTGGGTGCTTATCTCTGCATTGAGAACAAAAGATGGACAGGGTTGCTTCTGCTTCTGCTTGCTTTTTCTTATTCTGCAGGGTGTCAATTTGTCAGGCAAAAGAGATTAACATTTTAGTTTTAAAACCTTTAAGTAGATTACCTATCTTAGCTCTTGTTTCTCCCCCACTGGCTGATTTTTGGACTCGTGAAAATGTGGTGTCCTTGCTGTTTGATCTATTTCCTGAAGCTCCCCTTGAACATCTTTTGCATAAATTAACAATTTCATCATATGATTCCTTAGATATGTCCCCTTTTCCAAGCATATTCAGCATATCTAGACAGTCATCCCTTACTCCTTTTAATAATATAGTTTTGAGAATATCTT
>ML800151.1:29593-46545 GCA_009831015.1 Picea engelmannii
TCAAACTCAAAAAGGAATTCATCAGGATCCTCTGAAGACAAACCATGAAAGTTAGGTAGTGTTGAGAGTGGAATGTTCTTCATGGGGGCTACCCCTCTAGGAAGATCACCAATAGGAAATCCTAATGTGGAAAAAGAGTTTTCATCATTTACCTCTCCTTCAGGACCTGCTTGTTCTTCATGATGCAATTCTTCATTGTACTCATCCATGTTTTCTTCTGTCTTCTCCCCTGCTGCGCTTTCTCTGTCCTCAATGTTTCCTGATGGTTTCTTGACTGTCTCAGGACTCCAAACTTCTTTCCCCGTCTCAAATTTTGCTTCAAATGAAGGTTGGGATTTTGGTTTCCGAGAGTTTGGTCGTTGAGCAGTAGATTCAGACTTTGATATAATCTCGTCAATATAAGTCTTTCTTCCTCCTCTTCATCTACCCCTGCCACCTGTAGGGTCAGTGTATTTGGGGTCTCCGCATCCTCTCATGCAATCTTTGTATCTGAAAAACCATAAGTGATTTTGAAATCTATAATTACCTTCCCCGACAACGGTGCCAAAATGTTGGTCACTATAATTACTTATTTAACTAAACAATCAAGTGCTACATAAATTGTCAACCCAGGGAAGTTTGTTTATTTCAAAGGTAACCATGCACTATATATGCTCAATCTCAAAAGCAAACTAGAGTTGTAGTAAAAAAATATTAATCACACTTTGCCTTGAACAAAATGAAGTTCTAACTTGAATTACAGGAAAGTAATCTACCTATTGCAGAGTTCAATGTTTAAATAAATAATTGTCCAAAGAATCCTAGATTACATTAAGGAAATAACAAACTGAAAAAGAAATCCTTCAAGACACTGCAAAAGGAAATACCAACTATTCTATAACCAGAGAACATGACCCTATTCCCAAAGCAGGAATCTTCAGCACCTCTTTTCGATCACCACACTTTTATGAACTCATTGCTAATTGAAATGATTGACACACACTGAAGACTAACTACCTCTTAACAGAGAACAGGACCCTATTCCCCAAGCAGGAATCTTCAGCACCTGTTTTCGATTAGCACACTTTCATGAACTCATTACTAATTGAAATAATTGACATGCACTGAAGGCTAACTATCTCTAACAGAGAACATGACCCTATTCCTCAAGCAGGAATCTTCAGCACCTGTCCCTGATTATCAAGCTTTCATAAATTCACCAAACAGGATTGCTAACTAGAATGATTAACAGTTACCCAAGCATGAATCATATGAAAACAATGTAATCAATTAGTAAAGCAGAGTTTCAGCAAGACAGAGTTCAGTAAAATAGTGTTTCAGCAAAACAGAGTTCAATAAAGTAGTGTTTCAATAAAACATAATTTAATCAAGGCATGAACAAAAATAACACTAACACACTATAAAGCTAATGGGTGAATCTTTTGAAGAAGGTGGGCCCTCCCTTCTCACAAGATTCCCCTTAAACAAAAGGAACTAGAGAGAAATGCTCAAAACAGTCTTTTATTCATCTGTCAACTGTATCATATTACAATCTGAAGTAAAACACGTCCTTCTCTGTAAAATACTTTCTTAGTTAAAACAAAAGGTCCTCTCTAATGATGATTTCCTCTTATTTAAAGAGGAGAATCCCCTCGATACAATTTGATCATCAAGTTACATTTGCACATCTTAATCCTATTCTTAGTCAGATCTGATTTCTATACTAGAATAGGGTATCCTAGTCTCCTGTAACAGAATGCTATTACAAGTGTTGAGTGGGGTGTTGTTGTTGCGGCTGGAGTAACAGCTTCTTTATTTGACTTCTTGTTACTGTTGTTGTATGTTGTTTCAGCATCACAAATTGCAGGTTGTTTCAGCCATGGGATTTGCATTCTGACTGTTTCAGCAACTTGGTCTCAGGCAGCAGCAATGGTTAATGCTAGCTCAAGGTGCGGTTGTTGTGGTCAATGTAACGGTTTTGTGTTGTTGTTTCAGCATCGTAGACCACAGAGGGTGTGACAGCTTCTTCTGTGTGAGTTTTTGTTTCAGCATCGTAGACCACAGACTGTGTAACAACTTCTTCTGTGTGAGTTTTTGTTTCAGCATCGTTGACCACGGAGAGTCTAGCAGTTGTTGTTTCAACATCGTAGACCTCAATGCTAATCTGCAATTTGAACTGTTTCATCACTTATACATTTCTGATCAATGTTTAAGTATGAGAGTAATGTAAAATTATATGCAAAACAGATTAAACATATAGTAAAGAGAAGAGACGTTGTATACCTTTGGAAAGATAGGGTAAGGTGATAATGTGAGTGAAACAAAGGTGTAAAGGTAGAAAAAAGTGTGAGCAAAAAGGTACATTGTATGGTCCTAACATCCCCCCCAACTTAAAATGTTGCATGTCCTCAGGCAACTTCACTCTGAATCAGAATCTAGATACTGACTCTGAGCGTGCAAGTTACTCAAGCAGTAGTTGTGGAAGGTGTTGTCTGTTGGAGCTCTGAACCCTTGAACGTGTTGTAACCTTTGCCAAGCTACTGTTTCGGCCTTCTTGGGAAAATTATAATGAATTTGATATTTCTCTGTTGGCATCTAGAGGATAGGAAAGTGAAACTGATACCCTATCCAGCTTTCAGCACATTGCTGAACACACTTGATGTAGCTAGGTACCCTTGAGATTGCTATCTAAATATTAGTGGGGCTAAAGGGATTATGTTCTTGTCTTTTCGTAGTATATTGTTGCCAAAACATGTTATTTGCTTATAGGGCAACAATATCTGTGGATCTAATGAACTGTTGACAATCCTAAAGCACTGTTGTCTGTAGTTGTTGAATGTGTTGAGTCATCCCTGATTTCTTTAAAAACTGATAATACTCAGTAACAAAGGTGGCGGCATTTTGTGGTTCTGGCCTTATCTAGAGAAGGCGATTGTCCTCGTTATGCTTGGCATATAGGAATTCATCCTGCCATATAATCTGATTATTAAGGAAGGAGGTGAGTGCCCGAATCTGGATGTCACCGACAAGAGGGTTAAGGTTAAGCTGTCGGTTCTCAGGGATGGCCTCATTATGAAAATATGCCTCACAGAGGAGGTGTTGATCCATAACAGAGGCTTCTGCAAAGGTTTTGACAAAATCTACTGGATTTAACATGGCATGGGGTCTGCCTTCTGTGATTGATTTGATCTGAAACCATGTAAGTCATTCCATGAGGAACAAAGAGTAATTGCAGGATGGTTTCCTTGCAGCCAATAACTTTTGTGCCAAGTCAAATATCAGGAGAAATCTGCCTTTTAGTAGTTTATTCTGTTTCTTAAGGGCACGAGATTCTTGGCATGTTTTCTCCAAAGATTCCCAATTTGAGTAGATATGATTTATCCAGATTTGTCTGTGTTCCTGCAGGCTTTTGTCCTGTGTAACAACAAACTCTTTTTTCCATTTCTCTATTATTGCCTGCTCATCCCATGGCTGAGTTTGTGTTTCAGCGTTGCAAGTAGTAGGCTGAGGTAGGGTCTGAGTGGCTTGTTCCACAAAGGTGTGGGTATTGATCTGGCTGGGAGGGGAATATTCATCAATAGGAAATGTTTGTATAGATTTATTAACAAAAGCAGGGGTTTCAGATTTGACATTTGTTGCAGGTCAGGGCTCAATCTTAATTTTGGAAGGTCCTGCTGGTTCTTGTGTAACATCAGGGTGTTCTTCTTTGACTGCAAAAGTCGAAGGTGCAGGGGAAGCTCTTGGCATTGGAATTTGAGTTACTTTATAGCCTGCTTGATAGTAGATGTCCCCACATTGACTGCATATATATTCTCTACACAGATTCTCTGTTGTAGTTCCCTCTGACATGGTCGCTATGTAAGCTAGGGTGTACAAATTAAGTTCCTTCTCATAGGCTTCCTTTGTCGTGGCTAGCTCTTGCTTGTAGGATTTCAGTTCAGACTTTAGGAACTTATTTTCTTGTAAGACAGAGGCCATTGTTGGTTCTGGTTGAGGGGTGACTGGTTCTTGTGTAGCAGTCACAGCCGCACTAGCTGGTTCTTGTGGAGCAGCTACAGGATCGGTAGCTAATTCTTGTGTTTCAGCTTCTTGATGTAAAGAAATTAATGTCGTGGCACCCTGGGCCTCTGATTCTTGTGTCTCAGTATCAATATCAATAGATGGTTCTTGTGTTTCAGCTGTAGCTGGTTCTTGTGTGACAGCTATAGCTGGTTCTTGTGTTTCAGCTACTGAATGAGTAGCTGATTCTTGTGTTTCAGCTACTTGATGAGTAGCTAGTTCTTATGTTTCAGCTACTAAATGGTTAGCTGGTTCTTTTGTTTCAGCTACTTGATGAGTAGCTGGTTCTTGTGTTTCAGCTACTAAATTTGAAATGGATGATGTTGCAACCCACTAGGCCTCTGGTTCTTGTGTTTCAGTGCCCGTGAGTGGAATAGGAAAAGATTCCAAGATTTGGGAGGTTGGAGGTGTACGGGGTATTAGTCAGATGGGTTGGGGGTTTAGGGTAGTGGCAGTAGTGGCTGCCCTTGTTGAGGCCCTTGTTCATTTTCTTTGTAAAAAGGGTGGAAAGAAAGGAATTTTCTTTAGTTTGCGTGGGGGCGTTTCCTCAATGATGGGACAGGGAGAATTGTCTGGTTCAAAATCATCGCTAAGGATATGCACGGTAGGGGTGGATGATTCTGGTAAAATGTGGGGTGGGCTTGGCATGGTAGGGGGGTTAATTGGATTGATTGGGTCTGTAGGTGGACTGTTAGGTATTTCTGGAGAATCTGGAGGGTTTTGTGGTTGTTGTTCCTGAAGATTTTCAGGAATTTCAGCAGCTTCTTGGGGATCTATGGGTGGGTTGTTTAGTGGAGGGTTTTGTTGGGAAAAACCCTTTTGGATAAGAAGTTGAACGCGACGGTGATGGGTGAGTGAAAGGGTGGGATCTTTATCCTTTTTACAGTAGTGCGACATATTCTTAAGACAACCGAGCAGATAATAAGGAATGTTCACCAATCTAGCATGCCGTAAATGAGACAACATGAAAAAATCATGCTGGTAGACTACCTGGTATCGACGTTCACAGGTAAGGTAGTGTTTGACAAATTTTGCAACTTCCGGCCATGGAGGTGGCAACGAGCTGAGTCGGACACCCTGGCCTTTAGGTTCAATTTGTTCCCCTGGCAAGAGGAAATCCTGCTGGGCATTCAGGATGATATGTTTGCGACTGAACAAGCGAATGCCATTGGTAGGGAGACCCGAAACCTGCTTTATATCCTCTTCTGTAACTAAAATATGAACCCCTTGAACAATGGAATGATCTTCCTAGAGATTTCGAGCAAATTGTAGAACCTGTTGTTGATCAAACCCCTGGAGTCTCTGAAAATAACCGAGCCATCCTGCCTGCAGAAAAATTTGATAGGCTTCTGGATACAGTTCTAATAGGGCTGTCATTGCGGGTTCGTACCGTATAACAGGTCCTCCCATAGCTAACAGCTCAGTAAAATACACCGTCAAAGATTCGAGTAACAGTTTCTGTGCAGAGTGAGTTTTTTGGGTGAAGGCATGCAAATGGTGGTGAAACAAACGAAAGGATGGTAAAAAGGAATGACGGTGGTTGATACGTGTGAAATGATGGTATAAAAGTTTGATATTTCCTCCCCCCCCTTCAAGTGCGGCTAATAATGATTTTACATGAGTGGTAATAATGAGTTGGAATCTTCTCATTAACTATAGCTTAATTGTATTTACATAAAATTTACATACCTCGCCTTTACCTTTTGATTCGTACTTCAAACAAAATATAATGCCTATCCATAATAGTTCTGCAGTGGCTGTGGCAGAGACTTTTGATTTGTTAGATGAATTGTATCAAGGATTTGTTGACTGGAAGGACAAAATGTAGTATGAGAGCACAAAAGCTTATTGACAAAAAATGCCGAAAAGTTGGTGTTTCAGCCGTAGGAAGAATAGAGAAATGTTTGTTGAAGAGTGATGTTGCAGAATATTGCTGAAGAAGTGGTGTTTCAGCCATAGAAAGAAGGGTGAAACAATTGTTGAACAGTGTTGTTTCATCAATGGGAAAATGTGAAGAATTGTTGAACAGTAGTGTTTCGGCAATGGGAAAATGGCGAAAGGTTGCTGACAGTGGTGTTTCAGCAATGGGGAAAATGGTGAAAGGTTGTTGAACAATGGTGTTTCAGCAATGGGGAAAATGGTGAAAAGTTGCTGACAGTGGTGTTTCAGTAATGGGGAAAATGGCGAAAAGTTGTTGGACAGTGGTGTTTCAGCAATGGGAAAATGGCGAAGGGTTGTTGAATAGTGGTGTCTTAGCAATGGGGGAGCTTTTCTCTTCTTGAAGTAAGCATTGGGGAAAAGTTCTAAGTTTTCCATTTCGGAACAGACCTGAGGTAATATTTTTTTGAAAGAATGGGAACGCAGCATATCAGAAGGCAAATTTCAAGCCAAGAAGGTAAGTAAATCCTGTGAAGAGGCTTTCGGTTCTATAGATGGAAATCTGTTAGGCATTGATAGCGAGAGTAATGCTGAGACACTGAGCCAAATGAATATGGTGAAACTCTCACTTGATATAAATGAGAAAGAAGAAAGATATTCAGCCGAAGTCTCACAAGTAACTCTGGCAGACATAGTTGAAATAGATAAATGGATAATTAAACCAAGTGTGCAATTGTGCGCTATCGACACCCTAGACTGAAAGATGGAAGAAAGGTTGCCACAATTAGTCAGAGATTGTTACATTTTTTAGGCCAATTGTCAAGCGGAACCTTCAAGGTTAATATCTCGGCAAAAATGTGTCTCTTGTACCGAGCATGAGAGAGCACAGGCTTCTAGTACCGTATAAAGACATAGAATAAATAAATGAAATGATTGATCTCCTTCTCGTTGTAACTAAAAATCCTGGAACGATTGGGATTCCATCATATGTAAATTTGTATAAATATACAGTAGAAGGAAGGAACAAAGGCTGGACCTTTTTGGGTCGATTGTAATAGAGATTTTTTCTTCCTCGAGAGTTAATACAAAGCAAATCCGAAGATTCTCGATTCCGTCACGACTGTGTTATGAGTTTGTTTCCTTGTATTTCACATTTCATTTCATTTCATATATGTATCTGATGAATGCTTCGCTATAATTTAGTACAACCTCTACTATAGTGAATAAATTTTAGTTTTCTATATTGTTTACCATTTTTCCTTTGTACCAGCTATCAGCAGGTATAAGACTAGTGAACATTTTAGATTTCTGTATATATTTTATGTTTCATCAGGTTATTTCTTTATCTTTTTTCTTCTTCTGTTTATAAGTGAGATTCTCCCTTGATAGGAGCATTACATGATAGACAGCGTAATGTTTTCCTTACACCTCAAACACATTTATTAAAATATAACTCAGTTACGAGAAAGGGCCTTTGGTTTGCACCCTGTTTTCACTGCTGGAGCTATAACTCTCCTTTATATGACCGAAATCGAGACAACATCTAAAAAAAATTCTTTGAGATTTTTCTTATCATTTTGTTCCTCTATGATTATCCCTATGACAAGATAGCCTAATATTGAACCCGGACTATCAGATCAAACACATATTACCTTGAATCTTTTCGATACTATTCTTAAAACAACCACTACCTGGGTCGAACTGGAACGTTCGTGGGCAACGATTGAAAGAGACATAAACATCCAGGAACAGTTGGAAGCTAGACAACAACCTAGAAATCAACCCTAGTTTCCCTTGCCGAAGTTTGACATTTTCTTCCTTCTCTACCCCTTACTCACTTTCAGATGCCTAGACACTATACTTCTAAGCCTTAAGTACAGACTCTGGAACAACACCTGT
The DNA here is from genome assembly GCA_009831015.1 of Picea engelmannii. Classification (NCBI taxonomy): domain Eukaryota; kingdom Viridiplantae; phylum Streptophyta; class Pinopsida; order Pinales; family Pinaceae; genus Picea; species Picea engelmannii. The sequence goes on from ML800151.1 coordinate 37,409, forward strand.
AATCTTCCTTGTAGATATTCCTATCCCCCTTTATTGTTTCTACAAATATTTTTGGATATGTTTCTTTCTCTGTTGTTTTGGAGCTTGATCATTTTTCTATCTGATTGTATCCAAGTCCGGACTTGTCATGATGAGATTTTTGACTGTTGATAATGTCATCCAAAACTTTTGAGCTGTTTTGCATATTTTTCTTTTGAAGATCCTTTCTTAATGTGACAATCTTTGTTTCCAAATTTCCAATGATCTTGTCTTTTTCTTCTAGCTATTCTTTGAGTGCTTCTTCAATTCTTTTATCTTCTTCTATTTGAACCTTCAAATTTGTGATCATTTGTTCTAGTTCTTGAGTGACTTCTTTCTTGTCTAGTTCTTCTTGTAGTTTCTTGTTTTTCTTCTTTCCTCTTCTAATAACTTCTATGGCACACATTAATTCCTCTCGGTAGTCAACTTATGCCTCTTCAATTTCTTCTTCGACTTCTTCATATTCTTCTTCAGAGTCTTATTTATCAGAGTCTTCTACTGCCATGAATAAAACTCTTTATGTCTCACTGTCACTGACTTCATCTTCATCTGATGATGAGATGTCTTATTTGGTGCATAAGCTTTTCTTGAAAACTTTATTTGTGGTTCTTTTGCCTTTATATGTTTGTTTGCCTTTTGAGTAACCTTCATCATTTATATTTTTATTATAAGGACATTTGTTAGCAAAATGACCAATACCATCACAATTAAAACAAATTAAAGGAAGCTTACCTCTATACCTACCATCGGTTCCCTTGTTCAGTCTTTTGAAAAAGTTGGCCACTTCTTCATCATCTTCCGAGACGTCATTGTTGCTGTTATGTTCTTATTTTTTCCTTCCCTTTTGCTTTGACTTTTTGGATGATTCGAAGGTTTCTTCTTTATATCTGGATTTTCCTGTTTAGTTCTCATTTTATATGCTGTGAATATTCCATGTAATTCGTCCATGCTTATTGAGTTTGGATCTAATATTTCTTCTAGTGCTGATATCTTAGGGTCAAATCTCATAGGAAGAGATCTTAGTACTTTTTGAACAATTACATATTACATGCTGTGAATATTCCATGTAATTCGTCCATGCTTATTGAGTTTGGATCTAATCTTTCTTCTAGTGCTGATATCTTAGGGTCAAATCTCATAGGAAGAGATCTTAGTACTTTTTGAACAATTACATATTCTTTGATTTCTTCTCCCAATCCTATGATTGCATTTACTGTTTCATCAACTCATAAAAAGTAAGCTGCAATATTCTCATCTTCCTTCATCTTAAGTTGTTTGAACTGACCTTTGTAAGTTTGAAGCTTTGCTTCTTTGACTTTTGAATCTCCTTCATAAATATTTTGAAGTTTGTCCCAAATCGCTTTAGCAGATTTACAATGTGCAACTTTGGTGAATATCGTTTCACTAAGACCATTCAAAAGTGCATTTTTGGCTTTGGAATTATTCTGACCGAGTTTCACTGCTTTGTCATTTGTTGGCAGAATTGTTGGTGATGTGTATCCATCTACAATTGATTGCCAAATTTAAAATCCTTGTTCCTGTATACATGTTTTCATCCTTATGCTTCAAAATGCATACTTTTGTCCATTGAACTATGGTATTCCATTTTTAAACAAGTTGTTTATCTCCATGATCTACCTTTCAGTGGTTAAACTGATTTCTGAAGGAACTAGCTTTGATACCAATTGTTGGATTACTAAGAGGGGGGGGTGAATCAGTAATAGAGAAATAAAATCATTTTTAACCATATAATCCACGTGTTATATCAATGTAGAACTATCATCCAATAATTTTAGAGTAAATAAGCAATGAATAAATGAACAATCATAAACATACATAGTACACCAGTGTTTTACATGGAAACCCAAAGCGGGAGAAAACCACAGAATTACTTTTCTTATATGTCTTGAAGAATTACATTCATTGGAAGCACAAACTTCCTTTGTTTTACAGTTGCAACTGGAAAGAGGCTCCAACCCCCTTGTTTCTCAGGCTACAACTTTAGGAAAGCTCCAACTCCCCTATTCTCTGGCCACAACCAGAAGGAGGCTACAACCCCCTATGTTATTCGGCTACAACCGGAAGGTGGCTACAACCACATGTCATTTCCTTGTCCAACCACCCTGAAGTAGAAGTAGAATGATGGAACCACTGTCACATTATCACTGTGAGATATACCGCTTTAAACCTATACCAATAAACCTAAACCATGCATCAACAATGCATCAACCTGTACCATAAACAAGTGCATCAACCATGCACCAACCTGTACCAAACAACCTGTAATCAGCATGTACCATAAAAAAGTGCATCCAACCATGTACCAAGTATGTACCAATCATGTGTCAACTACTCATCAACCATGACTCATCAATATGTACCAACATCATCAACTATACACCTCATGTATGTGCCAACTCATCAACTACTTGTCTCAACCATGTACCCAACATGTACCTTAACCAAAAGCCCTCATCAATTTCATCATCCAAATATGATTTGTAACTTTGTAATAGACCTAGTATATATGATCACATACTTGCAAACCTTACTTAAATTTCACAACAAGAGACTAGCATTTTCATCAAACTTTTCTTTAGTCTTACATGACTAGTTTGGGATTAGTCAACAACCCTAACTTGAAATAATCATAACTATGTACCTGTAATGAATGAAGATATGAAAATAGTACACAATGTTATTCATTTTGTTTAGTGCAATTCCTCCAGGTGTCACTACTTGGAACCTCTCAAAAAAGGAGTTATAGCAAAAATGGCATACCTTTTTGAATTTTTTCTTATTCTAGAGAGCGACCTTGTAGAGAATGCCCCGCACAGAATATTTGTTGAATGAATCTAAAAATGTTACACATAATACTACAGACTGTACTCTAACCATTACATTTTGTCTTACTGAATTTGGATCTGTTATGAAGAAGTTATGATGTTTTTACCCGAAACACATCTTTAGACTAGTTTCAGGACTAGCCACAAACCCTATTTTCCACGGAGTGTAATGACAAAAATACAACTATCCACAAGCTAAAAATTTTACCACGGATACTTGGATATGTTTCCTCAATGTCCTATCAATTTCATGGTCTGAATCATTCTATAAAAACAGTTATTGTGAAAATGGTGAGATGACCTGTAAATAACATACCTTAGAAAGCATCATCAAAAGAATTTATCCTCCCTTGAATTCTGGCCTTATTTTCGTCACCTTCCCTCTGAAATTCGGCTTAGATATCCTTTGGTTACCTCAGTAACCTATATATATTCAATATTATCAAGTGTTATATAAATTGAGAGATCCTTGCCTCTTATTTATACTCTCCAAGTAGCTTCCTTAGAAGCATCTTTTAGGTCACTTTGCCCACTTTCCTTATTTTAGGGTGAACCCACTTCTAATTTCTCCATTAAATTTATTATTTAAATAAGTTATTTTGTATTCACTTTATTATTTACCTTCTAAAATATCTTAAACCACTTTGACTACTTTGACCTTTTGGGGCTTCTAGATGACATATGAGGGTCCTCCAACTTCGTAAGGTCATGACTCTCAAACCATGAGGAGTTATGTGATGTTCCACATACCACCAGAAATGGAATGACGTGTACTATCAATATAGAATAGTATTACCTACAAATATATCAAAACTCATACCATTATCCATCAAAAAAACTTGGGTCCATTACCCAAAACTGGGTTCTCCAACTTCTCATGGCCATAACTCTCTAACCGTGAGGAGTGATGTGACGTTCCACATACCACTGGAAATGGGATGACATGTACTATACATATAGAATAGTATTACCTTAAAATATATTAAAACACATATAATTATACATGAAATAAACTTGGGTCCATTACCCAAACCTTTTTTCTACCAGAATTCACTGTCGGACTTTCTTCAAGGGTTGACATCAATGACAACCAAACTTAATCAACAATAGAACTTATGTTAAAAGAGAGAAATTTATGGATCGAGTTCCATACCTCGGTTTGGTATTTTATGATGTGATAAATAATGAATAGAATTTTTTACATGTTTAACTACAATTTCAGAATCACCAAATACCATCAAGCTTTGCACCTTAAGATCTGTGACCTTCTTTAGTCCCTACAGGAGTGCTTCATATTTTGTTTTGTTGTTTGTACAATCAAATTATAATATACATGCAATGAATGTATTATTACCTTTGGGGTCAATCAAAACACAACCAACACCAGATCCTTCACAAGATTTAGACCCATCAAAGTATAAAGACCAGATTTCATCATCAACAACAATTTTTGCATCATTTTTAAAAATTGTCGCCTGAGTATGGGATGATATTTCAGATTGTTGATCTGGGTTTGGAATAATGGATATTTCAGTGATGAAATTCCCAAAAAAATTGTTCATACCTTGACATTCAAATGCATTTACACTAGTAGTAAAAGGCTCATTTAAATCATTTAAATCTGTAACAGTGTACTTCAAATAACGTTCCCTATTAATTATGAGCTTGTTAGGTTGGCCTTTTTTCGATAACCACAGATGAGACCAATCTGTAGAAAAATAACCGTGCAATTTTTCAGACCAATTACTTGGCTCACTTTTGGGTTAGATGATAATCTAATCAATACATATTTAAGTTCACCAACAAATGTGACATTAGTTCTGTCTAGCTGAATAATTTTCAAATTGGAAGGTTTGACTTCATCATTAATCTTCTGAAAAATAGAAAAAGGAATTACATTTGACGAGGCCTCATAATCCACTATACAATTATGCACATTTTTGTTGAAGATTTCAAAAGTTAACAGGAATGGTGATGTTATCACTCCAAAATTCACCATAGACTATAATCAGGTGAGCTTAGTAACATCAAAAGATTTGTAAATGTAAATGATTTTTTAAAAGGTCAAGTGGACAAGACTCAAAATAATAAGGTTTTAACTCAGAAATATGGGCTAGCATGCACAAGAAAATGAGGTCTTGATTAGCTTCAGTCAGTTGTTTAAGAATAAATATGAGTAGAGGGAAGTGTTGGAGTTACTTCACACACACCTAGGATTTATTTTTCCTAAGGTTTTCATTTTTTATTAGTCATAATTAGTCATTATCCAGTCTGTTATATTTTAGGAGAGAATATTCCACCTGGAGAATATTCTCTTTCAGTTCACACTTCAGTTTGATTAGTTGAGTTGAGTTTAGATGTTGCATTGGGATCATCACCATGCTAATTCGACCTTGCCTTGGTATCATCACCAAAGTCGTGCATTAACCTTGATTCCTTGAGTTAACTCCTCACTACTTTATGTTCAGTCAGTTAACTGAAGACTAGTTGACTAGTTAACTCAACTAGGTGGCAGTGTTGGACAACTAAGAGGGGGGGTGAATCAGTTGTTACCTTGCTTAAACAATTATGCTTCTTTTAAAATCTTTAAAAGGCACTCAATGATGATCACAATAATGCAGGGAAATAAACAATGGCACATTCATCATCAGTCACATATATGAGAAACACAAAGACAAATATTTCCCAAGGAAACCCATACAGGGTAAAAACCTCTTCTTCTTTATATGATAAGTATTATTTACATTCTTTACATTATCATGCATATGAGCACCAACTCATTGTGAGGCTACAACCTCTGTTTTGCAATCTGCAACTTGCTGAGAGTACCAACTCTCTGTTTTTCTCTAGCACCCACTAGAAGGAAGCACCAACTCCCTGGTTTCTCTAGCACCAACTAGAAGGATGCACCAACTCCCTATGTTCAAGCACCCACTTGAACCTCTAAGGACACTAGTCCTCCCTAGCACCTCCCAACCACCCTGGATTATGAATATGAAACGTTGAAACCTATTACAGTGATATAGTATTCAATAATAGCTTACTAGTCTCATTATTGTTCTGCAAGATTTTGCTACTCAGACTTCCTCACTGTCTTCCAGCATGCATCCGTTGCCCATTCTATTATTCTTCTTTTTATGCTCTGTGAGCCATGTCCATTCACTGCACAGTTCTTCTTCTATTCTATTCAGCTGCTACACTCTTCTCCTTCTTCACGCATGAATCATCTTCAACAAAAACATCCACAGCAACTCCAGCAGCAACAAAAACTGCATCTCTTCTCTGTATCATGTATATATAGCTTATGTGCACCTTGTGCATGCAATATTCTCCATTCCTCTGCATGCTCACACCGCGCCAATTTCCTCCACATCTCAAGTGCTCTGCCTGATCATCATCGCGACTCTTCAGCTTCTCTGGCAGTTCAACCCTTGTGTCTATCATCACTAGGTGTTATGCCGAGATTCCTTTTTCTCTCTAGAAGTTGAGATCATCCTTTCTATTTCAGTTATGAGCTCCAACCCTCATCCAGCTGTCAATTTCCTCCACGAATGTCTTCATTCCACTGGAAGATTCCTTGTAACTCTTCAGCTCCTCTGGAAATCACACAAAAGTCTCTTCGCCTCCTCTGGTAGAAACCATCAATGGTTTCTAGCAGTTACACTGTGAGGATCAACATTATCCCTCTAATAATGCTCATGTTCACCTCCATTGTTGGATTAACTCTGATGGGTTCTTGCGTTATTTACTCGTTTCGAACTTTCACAATTCGGAGATTCTGCGATGAGACATCTTGAGTCTCCATGTTGTGATCTCTGAAACTCCGAGACAAAGATTTTCTGCACTATCTCCTTCCTTGATATGACCATGGCCATGACCAAGCGCTTTTTCATAACGTGCTTTTCACGATTTCTCATTTCGCCTTTTCATTAATTCCATTGTGAAGTTTCTCGACTTTCCAAGTCGCGATCCCCAAAACGCCGAAAAGGAGCTTGTCTGCACGTACTCTTCTCTTCATCTCTTCGATGGTGTGACCACTGGCTGAGACCACAAGCCTTAAAGTATTTCTCAATTTCGTGTTTCAGCATTTTGAAACTCCTGTGGTTATGTTTCTTGCCTCTCCAAGTCGCGATTCGTGAAACTCCGAAATGAAGTCGGATCAATGGTCCACAATCTTGGTGTATTGATGGTCCAGATCTTATCGTGAGTTCGCATCTCACGATTCCTGTGATGGAGGTTCTCGTCACTCCAAGTCGCGATAGGCGAAGCTCCCAGATGGAGCTCAGATCAATGGTCCACATTCTTGGTGATCCGACGGTCCTAATCTTTTCACGATATCACATCTTGTTGTTCTTTAGATAGAGGTTCTCATCACTCCAAGTCACGATAGGTGAGACTTTGAGATGGAGTTGGATCAATGGTCCAGAACAAACCTCGATCTGACGACTAAGATAGTTTCGCGATTTCGCATATCATGAATTTGAGAGGTTAGGGAACCGTGTTCCTTTGACTTTCCAGTCAACGACATGACGATCTTTCGCCACGTGTCCTATGATTCGATGGTATAGATCTGATATTCATTCAATGGCTCAGATCATATCATGATTTCATCATTCTTGTTTCAAAGTGTTTCGACACTCCAACTTCCGGTACCCGAAACCCAGATAGCCAAAACTCTGAAATGGAGTTGGACCATTGCTTCGATATTGCACTTTAAAGAACGTGCAGGTTCTTCCTGATCCAACAATGGTTGGACCCTGTGCTCAGATCTAACACTAGAGATCTGTCCTCCATCTTTGCGCTCCTCCTGTGTGGATTCAGATCTGACAGTCATCGGGAATTTTGATTGGGATCCAACGATCAATGTCGCTTCTCTGCCCGAGCTTACGCATCCTCCTTACTTAGAATAATTTCTAAGTGTCAAATGCCTTGACCTTTGATCCACCTGAGATCGTGAGTATTCTATCTCTCTTGAGCTTTGGCAATGAGTTAACCTCGTCCCTGGTGCACACCTACGCACTACGTGCGACTCTACGCTAATCCTCCTTAGCTTACGTTGTTCCTGTTTTTCCATCAATGCACACTCTGATCTTGCCATCAATGACAAGCACACATTGTTTGTAAAACATGCCAACAATATCCCCCTTTGGCATTGATGGAAACAAAGTCACCCCTGTTATTTTCTCCCCCTTTGACATCAATGTCAAAGAAAACACGCTCCCCCTGAGCCGTTGCATTAATTTTAGGAGGTATCAGATATGCCACCAATACAGGACTCCCCCTAACAAGATGGACTCTCTTATATTTGAGACGGGATAACACCCAGCTTCTGTCTGAGATATTAAAATGGTGTCTTGGCTAGGGATTTAGTAAAGATGTCTGCAATTTGTTCTGTAGTGGGAATGTAATGGACCTGAACAATCTGATTGGTGACCTGCTCTCTCAGAAAATGATATTTTATGGGAATATTCTTGGTCTTGGAGTGGAAGACAGGATTTTTAGACACACTGATGGCACTAGTGTTATCACAATGAATTGGGATCGGTGCAGTGTATTTTACCTCCAAGTCTACAAGTGTTTGAATCATCCATAATACCTGAGTGAAACAGGTAGCAGCAGCAATGTACTCTACCTCTGTGGTTGATAAAGAGATGGAACCTTTCTTTTTACTAAGCCAGGCTACTAAGGAGTCACCCAAGAAGAATGCTCCTCCACTGGTGCTTTTTCTCTCATCAACACAATTTGCCCAATCTGCATCTGAATAAGCAGTCAGCCGAAGATTTTGATTTCTGGGATACCACAGACCATAACTCATTGTTTCTTTCAAATACCTGAATATCCTTTTGACAGCTTGAAAATGGCTCTGTTTAGGTGCAGCCTGATATCTTCCTACCATTCCTACAACATGCATTATGTCTAGGCAAGATGTTGTGTTGTACAACAGGATTTCTATCATTGATCGATATGACCTTTGATCAACATTAGGTGAATCATCATCCTTGCTTAATTTACATCCAGTTACCATAGGTGTACCCATAGGTTTAGAATCTTCCATTTGAAACCTTTTCATCATTTCTCTTCGATATTTTTCTTGAGAAATGAACATCCCTTCGGATCTTTGAGTAATTTGCAGACCAAGAAAAAATGATAGTTCTCCTATCATAGACATTTCAAATTCAGACTCCATGGCAGAAGCAAACCATTGTACCAATGAATCCTTATTACATCCAAAGATGATGTCATCTACATAGACCAATACAATGAGCAAATCAT
>ML800151.1:85381-113408 GCA_009831015.1 Picea engelmannii
AGGAATAATTCTAAGAGGTTCCAAAAAAATCATAGAAAAGTTTTTTTCATCACCATCACTAGTATTTACATCAAAAATAGGTTTTCCATAGCAAACCTTTTACTCTTGACATTCATAATGTCTTGTTTCAGGATGCTCTCTAATAAAAAAGTATTTTTTACCAAAGTGTTTGTCAATAAAAATCTTCTCTTGGTCAATGTTTGAGACAGTAACTTCCTCAGAGGAAAGGTTGTCAAAGATACATGCTTCGAGGACCAAATCATCCACCATCTTTTCTTCATAGGGACAACAAATAAAATCTGCCTCATGTTCAAAGCTGACATGATGCTAACTTTGAATTCTACCACAAGCTCAGAGGTTCTCCTCCACTTCCTCAACATACATGAATAATTGTGATAAATATGTAGAATTTCTTTCCCTAAGATACAAAACAAGGTCAGAGTATTGAGACACTATGTAATACACCATGGCAACAATCTCAGAAGGTTTAATTTCCAGGGGCAGGCTACAATACAAGTTGTGAAACCTTCGATTAAAAGCAGACAAAACTTCATTTTTTCCTCTTCTCAAAGTAGTGAACTCATTTAGGTATTGATCAAATGACTTTATCTCCCCCCAGTACTTTAAAAAGGTGTCATATAGTTCATCCCATGAACCAATGGAAGCAAATTTCTATTCTTTAACCACAAGGCAACATCTCCAATCAAAGATTTAGAGAAAATCCTCAGGATAATATCTTCATGCAATATTTCCAGATTATCGGTGAAGTCTTGAAAGGATAACAGATGCTCTTCTCATGTAGTGTTATCTTTTCCAGAAAAAGTTGGTAGGTAGTCTACAAATCCAGGAGGGTAAGGATGAATAAAGGATGGAAACTTTAGAGGTCCAAACATATTTTCCCTAACCTTAAACTGGAATTCAATGGGCTGATGAACACTAGAAGTTTGTTGGTAAAGGTCAGAGGAGTTGGCAGCTTGAACTGAATCAGTTTTATTATTTGCGAAGGGACAATAATCATTTGGTGCATGCTGAATTTCAACAGGCTGGTTTTTAACAGCATAAGGAATGGTAGAAGGTAATAAATCAACTTTGAAATCTGTAGAAGGGAGAGAATCGTAAGTTTCAGACTGATCAAAAAAGTGTTTATGAACCTCATCTTCTTTAGGTGTTTGAAGTGGATGGATATCCTTAACATCAATGACATGGGAAGGGGGTAAATATACTTGTTTGAAAAAGGAATATGCAAGAGTTGGCTGGTGGTCCTTAGAGTATACAAAGCATATTATGATTCTCCTAATGTGTGCAGGAAAATTCAAGAAAAAATGAAGGATAAAGAGCACAAGTTCCAGAAAGAAATTTAGAACTTGATACTTGAACTTGCCTCTACCTTCCATTTCTGTCCAATCTTGTTCCCGTAGTGGAGTCTTCCAATAGGTTCATCTTCATGGAGTCACCAGGTAGATGATTACAACCAATTTTCTGTATCCCTCTCGTGTATACCATCAAGAGCTGGATCTATGTTGTTCTTCCCAGGGAACTCTTCAATTTGCTCAAATATGTCCCCGACAATGGAGCCATTTATGTTATCACTCCAAAAGTCACCCTAGACTATAATCAGGTGAGCTTGGTAACATCAAAATATTTGTAAATGTAAATGAGTTTTTAAAAGGTCAAATGGACAAGAGTCAAAATAATAAGGTTTTAACTCAGAAATCTAGGCTAGCATGCATAAGAAAATGAGGTCTTGATTAGCTTCAGTCATTTGTTTAAGGATAAATATGAGTAGAGGGAATACTTGGTGAGAAGAATGAACAAGTCTACTATACAAATCAAGCCTTCTAGCATCTAGGTGAAGAAAAAGATCAGTCACAAGATCCTCTTGAAACTAAACTTTAAAACTCTGAAAACATTTACAGTAGCATCATAATCAAACATCCATTATGATACAGCGATAACATCTCACAAGGATCCTCCATTAATGAGCATTCGGAGTAAGAAGAAATAAGAAAATGAAGAGAATCTGAATTCCATTAATAAAAAATTCTCAAGTCCAATACATAACCAGAGCACAAACTACTCAGTCAAAAGATTACAACTCGAGAGCCTCAGCTCAACCATTCAAACCCCTGAAAACATTTATAGTATGTCTTTATAACAAAATATGAAAGGAAATAGCTAGAGGCTCTAGCTAGCCTTCCTCACCTCATATTGTTCAAGAAGCATCTATCCATCTAACACATGTGCTGACAGTTATTTAACAAACTACTATAAAATAGGAAACGTGTTGGTAACTGATCCAACAATATTTAAATGACACTTCCTCCCTTGATCTTCATTGATGTGCCTCCTTTTGCATGCCAAGTGTCCTGTAGAGGTGGTAAGTTGTTATCATGCTACCAACTACTATCTCAACCATTCTCCACATTATCAGCCACCTAAAAGAGTAATGAATTTGAATTCCTTGATTCTAGGTGCCAATAGGTAGCACCATTGTGGTGTATCTCTGCGCAAATTCTGTCTTTGCCAACAATTAGGTAGCGCTTGCCAAAACATTAGGTAGCACTCTGTGAAATTTGCAGTGCCTATCGTTACACTGCTCAGAAGATCGGGTAGCGCATTGTGGTTACACTGCTCAGGAGATCGGAAGCTCCTAGGAAATATACAACGCCCAGGAGAAAACGCAGTGCCCAGGAGATTTGGCAGTGCACTGCACTCTGCACATCCATGCATGAAAACGGTGGAATGAGTGATCATTTTTGGAACCCATTGTATACATCGTGGCTACATTTAGCTCTTCAACACTTGTAGAATCTTTAAACAATATTGCATTTATATCTGATCATGGCACCTGTGCATGTATCCTGCAAATCAGGCATTTGCAATTTCACCGAGCACCGAACAGCTGGAATGTTGGCTTAATTTATGGCTTGGCTCGTATCTTGAGATTGTGGTTTGAATCATGGCTTGGTCTTAGGATAGATTTGACTTGTAAGATAATACATAGTGTGATCTAGGTTTAAGACACTTTAAAACACACACCAACTCTTCTATCAAAGTCAATAAACTCATTTATTGAAAATGCAACTAAAATAAAACTATAGGGAAATCAATAAAATTAAGTTTTAGGAAAAACTACTAAAAGTTGGGTTTTGGTTATGCAGGTTAAAAAAACAAAGGCCATAGGTGTTTGGAGAAAAATATTTATGAATTAAGACTCTTCCTAACTCAATGAGGAATTTGGAATTTATGAACTAGGGCAAATGAGCAAAAATATTTCAAAAGTTTAGCACAAGGATGCTAAAGACACTTAAAATTTCCATAAAAAAATGAGTGCTAATAGTTGGTACATTTTTTCGTGGTGTGGGAGTAGAAATTTGTTGATTTTTTCCTGTTGTATCTGAAAATATTTTATCTAAATTCCCTACAGTTTTATCTGGTGTGTATTTTTTATTATGATCTTTAGGTGGTATTTTGTTCACGACATCCTTTGTTTTGTTTATGCCATTTTCTGTTGATTTTTTATTCAGAGGATCATTCTTTTTACTATTATCAGCTATACTTCGCAACATTTTCTGTAGGATGAGAGGGAATTTGAGCAGTTCAAAAATCGATATATTTTCCCTTAGGTTTTTAAGATCTTCAACAAGATCATATACTAAATCTAGGGAAATGTGATTTTGTGATGTTTCAATCTGTTTTGAATGTCTTGACACTATATTCTTACTTGTCTCAGGTGAAGATGTGTTTTGCACCTTACTACGAGTGTTATATGGGTGTTGGTTTTTATGGACAATTTCAAAATTAGCTTGGAAAATATTGTCAGAAAGATGTCTGAAAACTGGGGGATATGAGTCCTCCTCATCAGGTGTTTCTTCTTCACCTGCATCTTTTTTGTTTTCGGGCAAGACAAAAATAGAACTATCATTTCCATCTAATATTTCTTGTAAATCACATTGTAGCCCTTTAAAATCCAGACCTTCTGTAGTCAGATTTGGTATGTTTGGAGGAAGAGGTTTCCTAAAAGGTGGTCTAAAATTCCCTTTACTAGAAGATGCTTCTTCTGCATATCTCTTCAAGTCTATGAATTGATTATATAACTTATGAAAGGATTTATGTAAACCTTCTAAGTCTAAGGTTTCTTGTTATTTTTTATTTGGGGAAGGTCTGGTAAGGATTTTTATTTTCTTTTTAGAAGAGGAAGTTGATTCAGCTTCCACATTTACATTATCCTTTAAAATAAGAATATCCTTTTCAATGAGTAATTCCTCCTCAAAATATTGTAGTAATGTGTTTTTCTTAGACCTCTTAAACCATATGGCTATATTATGATGTAGCAATTTAGCATAGTATGCAATAATCAAGTTTTCAGCAGGCATTGATTCTGTAGGGATTTTATTTTTAAGCGTAAGGAATCTTTCATTAAAATCCTTGACTTTCTCTTTGGGGTTCATTTTCATGTTAGACAATTCCATTCCTAAAACTTCTGGAGATTTTTCATCCCCGAACTTTTCTAAGAAAAAGGTCTCAAACCTGTCCCAAGAAACAATAGTTTGGGGCTATTGTGAAAAATACCACATGGAGGCATTTCCTTCAAAGGTGTAAGGGAATAGCCTACACACAACGTCCTCGTGTTCAATGTTTTGAATCCTAACATCTAACATGAATTTTTTGGTATGATCCTTGGTTGATTGCTTCGAATCGGGGTCAAATTTGGGGGACCACTTTTCAGGATGTTTGGGTAACGGATGTTGAGGTCTAGGTACAGCCATGGCTTCTTGATAGAGCCAAGGTCTGGCAGGATTGTTTTGGTTAGCCATGGGAGTTGGTGTGGGTGAATTTTGAGATTTCCCAGACGAGGAACTGTCTTCGTCAGAGGATTCTCCTCTTGAAGAGGGTGGAGAAGATCCAGGTGGGGACAGAGGAAGAACATATCCTCCAACACCTAGTATTAGTGCTTCAAAAGGATCGGTAATAGTATCACGTAAAGCGTGATTGGGCAGACCAATGCCAAGATGATCTTCTTGTTGATTGGAAAAATCAAGGGGCTGATTTAATTGTTCACCAGATTGTCTATGTCTAGACAATGTGCCCTGGGTTCTTAATATTGATTGGCAAGAATTACAAATAATTTCTTGTACATCAATCCCTTAAGGAATCGGTGTCACAGGTTCAACGAGAATTATGGGTGTGTCTTCTAACATAGTGGTTGGATCAAGTATAATGGTAGGGTCTGGGCGACTACACGTCATGATAAGAGAACGATTATTTGGGGGAGTCTTATGACCTCCCCGTGCCATTAATGACTTTCAAGCCCTCCTTCTAGCACCATTTTTTGACGGTCATGTATGACACTTTGTCAACGAGAAGGCAAGATCTAGTTTGAGGTTGTCTAGTTAACCTAAGCCATTTAAAATAACCTACCGTAACAAGTTTTGTGGCTTCGTTAGCCAATGAAAACACTAAATTAAACTAAGAAAAGCACACACTATCTATCTATACAATCTCACTATGTACATTAATTGATAAACCTATTTATTAATATATATATCTAACATACAGTCTTATTATATACAATATGTATGTACAGATACAAGGTTTGCATAAATCCTTGTGAAAATGAAAGTTTTACTACTGAAACAAAGTTTGAGTAAGATATAATGCTAAGGAAATTAGTCTATAACTATATAGTCACAAACAATAAAATGAATGAATAAGAACCATAATGATATAACTGTAATGAACAAAGAATTTAAAGTTGAATTGTTTAATCGTTATTCATTCACAAAATAAATAAATTAACTAAAAAGAAAAATTAACTAACCTGATGTTGATCAACGATAAAGAAAAACACTAATCTATTTGTCTTTCTGCATAATGCAAGCTCCAATAACCTGTTTGCCAAGAAGAAATATATGGAAAGAGGAAGAGAATATATTATAATATTTCCTGAAGTAATTCAAGGAATTTTATGTTTTGAAAGCAATCTATAAGAAATAGAAAGACAAATGTTTTTCTCATGTGACTTTATGTGATTCAAAATCTAGAGATGGAATCAAATCCAGTATCTTGCAAATGATATAACAAACTCTAACATTCGACATAAACTCATAATGTACAGATACTTGTTTGACGTTTAATTAGCCACAAGGATTATGATAACCATAAATTATGGACCATACAAGATATAAGAACATGAAAACATAAAGTTTTTATTAGACTAAAGCTAATTCATAACATGTATGTTTTCATGCTCAGAAAAATATGAAAATAATATGACAATAATCACATCATACAATTTACATATGGACTAAAGCCAAAAGAACATTGTATTTCATATCATTCAAAAAAAAATAAGTCCATCATTAGGTCCCAAAAAGAATACCCTTGTCTTTGGGCCAGTACCAGTATTTAAAATATGTTCATGATCTATTTCTCATATCTTCTAAGATAGAGACAGATCTTCCTTAATAAATTATTTTCCAAAAAATAACGAAAATTTAGGTCCATTGTAACAACCATTCAAAAATAGTTACATAATTCAAAATATTTTTGAAACTATTTTTAAAGAAAATATTTCAAATTTGAAGCATCTCCAACGATTCACTTGTTCCATCAACCATTGTAATTCGTTCCTCTTCAAACCTAAGAAGAAAAATGAAATTTAATTTAGAAAAAGAATCTAATAAACTAATTATAGACAAGCTACAAAATCTACGATTATGTAGCTATTCTAATAAAACAAAAACAAAAAAATTTATGTTATAATAAAGCAATCAAGACGTTAATTCTAAGAAATTTGTTTACCCATTAAACATTGGAAAAAGAGGCATCTGATAATTTCGAGTTCATAAAAACATTGATATTGGATGAGTTTTTAATAACGATATCTCATGATTTCCTAGATCTTTTGCTATCTCTGGGGGAAGTTTGTTGCACAATGGCTCTCAGATTTAAGTTTTCCCTTTCCAACACTATGTTTCGATCCATCACCTGGTTAAGTTGAGCTTGCAAATAAGGAATATCTTGATAGTACCTCTGAATCCAAGTGAAACATTCTTCACAATACACTTGTTCCAATATTGACAGAGGGCACGTATCATCTGTGTTCAAAGGCTTACCTTGCGCCATGGTTGTTTTTAAATCGCATTGTATTCCTAAAAACCCTTCTTGTTCCCTCAAAAACAGAGGCAGGTTTGAAACAAAATAGTACTAGGGTGAATCCACTCTAGTGGAATGAAATCTTGCATCCTTGATAGAGATTGTATCTTCAATAACTACTGTAAGAATGGGTTTATCATAATTTTTACATCGATTCCTTTTTATCCTCGATAGAAGTATACCACTCCTCTTATTTCTTAAAACTAGGTCCTTAACATCCTGTGTAACGTGCTTCCCCTATCTCTTAATTTTATTTTTATCATTACTAACCTTGGTTTGTACAGGATCAGGGGTGATTGATAACTTATCTCTTAAAAGACTCATAATTTCTTCCAAGGATTTCTTTGGAACAAAATAGCATTTTTTGGAGGTGACCTCAGTTATCAAAAGACTCAATCGACATATTGGAAGGTAAGACAGAGTCTTTCAAGACTCGTATCTCAACTCAGAAATTTTGCAGGGAATGGGATGATACGCTTGGACCAACGGGTTCATAATCACTCAGAGGTAAACCAGACACGATCTTAGATAGTAAAGGAACAAACCTATTCCTAACAAGAAAACTATGGAAATTATCTCTCATTTTCAACAATTTGGTGTTAACCAAAATATGAATTAGAAAATGGTAGAACAAACTGGACTCAGAGTTAGGGTTCTATCTTTGGTAAAAATTGGACATTTTCTAAAGACTCTTAAGTAAATAAAAAGTCAAGTTCAACTTAAAACCCAGGAAAACCATCAATAAGCATATATGAAACAAAAACATCATCCCATAACGTCCTTCACAGGTCACAAATTGTTTGATTACCAGCAGCAATCCATGCCAACGAGTTTTGAACAATTGGATAGGTATACCTTTTATGTTATAGCGTGATTTTCTAGATACCAATAGTAAATTCCACGGGATTCCCTCTATCTTCATATTCTTGAACCAGCAGTCCCCTTCCTGCGACAAACCCGTGGCCTCAGCTATGGATTCTTCATTTATTTGCAACTACATGTCACCTACCTTGGTTTTGGCACCGTCAAAAGTCTTGGAAAATCCATGTACAACTTCCAGGTTAAAAACCTCAAAATACTAGATGAATTTAACCCAACCGAAATGGATGAGGTCATCTACAACATCTTCATGAGATAGAAAATCCTATGATCCATTCGACTCCACCCTAACCACAGGAACCATCAGCTTGTGCACAATATACCAAATGATGAAAAATGGAGGGTCTGTGCTCGAGCTAAACCAAAACAAATGGTTGAGTTTGCATGGCTAATAGTGAACCAAAACCTAAGGGCTCGGAGGGACGATACCATGAATTCCACCTCAATCTTTGATTAAACACCCAAAACCAAAGGACAAAAAACTCAAAAACCACTTCGTCTCCTAAAACCTACTCTCTGGTTACGAAGGACCATCCAAAAGATGAAATGAATGTGATCATTGATGGGCAGGATAGAGAGATAATGGTTTCATAGCATGGACGCTAGCCAGGTCATACATTAATAAGACAGTGATAGAACAGTTTATTGCAACATTCAGATCATATGGTAAGGTAAGAAATGCATAACCAAAATCGCAAAGGATAAGGAAATAATCAACCTTTCAAAATTGGTTTAATAATAACATAAATCTCCCTCGATTTGGTTTTATCCTTATGCTATGAAAATTTTATAGAATTTTCACATGGTCACATATTCACCATGCCTAAATGTTTTGTGATTTTAGGTCTTCCAAAGGTTCGTTTGATTTCACAAGATGAAAACCTTTAGAGTTCATTCAAGGTGCTTATAAAAGGATTTCAATTTTATGCTTTCCAGTCATGAAATTGAAATGGATAAACGATTCAACTATCAATAAAATAAAATTAAAACAACTGATCAACCAAGTAATCACCCAAAAACAACGATTAATTTCATCATAAATACAATTTCGACAGCGGATAAAAAAATTCTTTGCAATTTTTTGTGTTTCAAAAAACCGATGAAGCGATATGATAATTTTGCTGCCAACACTATCCTGAACAAATTTCAACCCGAAGCTAAACCTACCCAAGAGTTGCAAATTGAGGTATATGCTAATGCTCTCCCTGCTTCCATCTCCATGTTTGTAAAGAGGGTGTTCAAACATACCCTAGCTGAAAATTTGGAGGAATTCAAAACGATTGAATTTCAAATGAAGGGATGCAAAGAGGGCCAGGTCTCGCTAGTTAAGAAGGAATTTCAACCTCCACCTAGGAGAAGAATTTTTTTGACTAGACCCCCAGGAGAAAAAACAAAAAAAGGTCCTGAAAAAGGAGGTGGAGACATAGAATACCTACAACGGATGATAAAGAAACTTTCGAATGAAATCGTAGACATGAAAAGAAGTGTTGGGGAAGGAAACCAAGGTCAAAGGCCTTATAAACCCTTTTTTTAAAAGAAACCCACCTTTCAAAGTGATTGAACCCCCACATCCAACTTAAACATCGACCTGGGTAACGTAGAATCTGACTCTTTTTGTACGTACCATCAAGAGAAACATTATGAAAGAGATTGTCCCCAATGGGTGCACGTTATGAATTTAATGGCCTGTCAGTTCCTAGATGAAGTTTCTCTTACTGAACAACCAAGCAACTTAGTGGTGAACATCGTCAATCAGAAGGAATTTGAGCTGCCAAAAGAAAAAACCATGTTGTTTTGGGACACTGACTTGTCGATTCCTCTCAACGATGTATTTGAAGTCCAGGAACCACCCGCTGACGTTTTGGTTGTACAAACATGAAGTAAGGGTCAACCGCTCTCAAATGATATTATCACTATCCAATATTCGAGAGGAAAACAAACAACGGATCACTCGAAAGAACCTTTTGTATCCCAAAGAAAGCCTATAAACATACACACATGGGAGTCACCCAAGCTGGACTACAAAATAGTATAAGACTTAAAGAAGTTGAAGGATAATGTGTCGGTCATGGACATGTGTAGAATTCCCCAACAAAAGAATTTTTTGTTACAAGCCTTAAGGTCAATAGAAGCCACTATAACAAGCACTGACCTAGGTGAGGTCCCATATCCAACAAATTTAAAGAACAAACAAAATGTGAATGCTTGCTCTGTAGACAAAATAGGAAGACCTTTTGTCCCACTTTTCCTTTTAACGTTTGAAGTCTTCAACAAAAACCTGCATAATTGTTTAGTCGATTCATGGGCATCCTCCAATGCCATGCCATTGTCAATCTGCAAGAAATTGAACGTAATCCCTCTTAAAAGTGATAAACATGTCATACAACTAGACAAAACATATGTAAAATTTATTAGGGAATTTAAGGATGTCATGATCACAATGGCTACACACCCAAAATTTGTTCAAGTAATTAACATAATTGTAGTAGATATCCCAGAAGCTTATGGACTGCTACTTAGTTAAGATTGGTCTAAGAAATTGAATGGATACTTTAGCATGGATTGGGATCACCTCTGGTTGCCACTATAAGGAAAGATATGTCAAACATACTGTCACTGATTTAGAAGCCTTCAACGAACCCTCGTCGAAAAATTTCCCTGTGCTAGGAAGCTACTCCCGCGATTCTTATTTCAGAAATTTCGCTCCTCTCTTGTTTGATGTACCTCTCACTCAAAACTCTGAAATGACTTTTAAAGTGAATCTACTGGCAGCAGCAGGAGAAATCATCTTCTGTCAAGAACCTCTATTGGAAACAATAGACAAGGTATACGGAGATGAGAAAATAAATAGGCTTGAAGAAGTTGCTAAATTTCTCTCACAAGTTTGGATGTTGTACTTTGATGGGTTTAAATCACAAGAAGGGTTGGGAGCAGGATGTATCCTCATTGACCTGAAGGGGAAGAAAAATTCCTATCCTGCAGACTAGAATTTGAATGCACCAATAACACTGTTGAGTATGAAGCTCTAGTTCAGGGACTGAAGAAATCCATAGACTTAAAAATTAAAGAACTGAAAGGTTTTTGGGACTCTAAAATTATCATTGGGAAAGTGAAGAACACTTATCCATTGCAATTCACCCCACTTGATAAATTACCAACAAGAGGTGCATAGACTAATAGAACATTTTGAGGCCTTCAATATTACTTTTGTTCCTAGAACAAAGAATACTCTTTTTGATTCCCTAGCCACTACAGCCTCAAGGTTATCCTCTTTAGAAAACTATGAAGCCTTCAGGTTCACTGTGGAACTACTCTACAAACCATCAGTACCCAACAATATTTCTAATTGGAAGGTTTTTGAAGGAGATGAAAATACTATAGATTTTCTAACTAATCAAGAGAATTTTAAAGATTTGGCTTTTGATGATGAGGTATTCCAAGATCAGCTGGTAGAAACCAATTTCCACGAACAGAAGAGCGGAACAAATCACTCTAATAATAAACCAAGGTTTCACACGATATCGAAAGGGGTAGCCAATTTGGAGAACCTTTTCGACCTAAGGGAAAGATTTAAAGGGTCAAAGAACACAAAGACATGGAGTTCATGTCCCATATACAAGACTATAAACCTGGGAACCCCAGAAAACCCTAAGAATGTAAATCTAGGTAAAACAATGTCTAAATAAGATAGGAAATATTATCTCAAATGTTTTAGAGAATATCGAGATGTCTTTGCTTGGACCTACCGAGAATTGAAAACTTATAACACTCGCATTATCCAACACACAATCCTGTTAAAATTTGGAGTAAAACCCTTCCAACAAAATCTCAAGAAGTACCATCCACCTATGGAACCCATGATGTATCAAGAGTTAAATAAGTTATTAGATGCTAAGATTATCTTTCAGGTTATACATGCTGCCTAGGTAGCAAATTTGGTTCATGTCAGTAAAAATTCTGGGGAGATCCGCCTGTGTGTAGATTTAAGAAACCTTAATAGAGCATCAGAAAAGGATAACTACTGAGTTCCACCCATGGAACAGCTCTTGCAGACCGTGTCTATTTTTGAAATTATCTCCCTTCTAGATGGTTTCTCAGGTTATAACCAGGTTCTAGTTTCAGAGGAAGACCGATTGAAGACTACCTTTTGAACCAAGTGGGAAAATTTTTCTTATAAACAGATGCCCTTTGGGTTGATGAATACAGGGGCAACCTTCCAAAGGGCTATGGACGTATCTTTTGGGGGATTGATTAACAAATGTGTAGTAATATATTTGGACAATGTGATTGTGTATTCAAAGAGAAGAGAAGACCACATCCAACATCTAACCCAGATTTTCGAGCGTGTAGGAAATATGGAATATCTTTAAACCCTAAGAATACTATCTTTAGTGTCGAGGAAGGGAAACTACTAGGTCATATTATATCTCAAGTAGGAATTCATATAGATCTCGAACGAATAAAGGCAATAGCTCAGTTTCCCTTACCCCATCATAAAAGCATTATGCAATCCTTCTTTGGGAAAATTAATTTTTTGAGAAATTTCACACCCGATTTCATTGAAACTGTGAAACCCTTACAAAAAATGATTTGCAAGGATGAAAATTTTAAGTGGGATGATGAGAAAAAATATGCTTTCAACAATATCAAGACTGCAATATATCAAGCTCTGGTGCTACGAAGTCTTGACTTTAGTAAATATTGTTTCCTCTATAATTTTGTGTCAGACCAGTCCTTAGTTGTGATATTGACCCAGAAGGATGATGAAAAAAATGAGCGTTGGTATCATTTATGAGCACTAATATTCAAGGAGTTGAATCTAACTACCCTTCTATATAAAAATATGCTTATGCGGTGTACAAAGCAATAAACAATTTCAGATCTTACATCCTAAAAAATCACAGCAAATTCATCGTGCCTCATCCCGCTGTCCAATCCTTATTCACTCAATAGGATATGGGGGAGAGAAGGGGAAATTGGATGGAAGTTGTCCAATATTAATTTGATATATATATAAAAATACCAAATTAGTTAAAGGGCAAGGATTCTGTAAACTGGCCACAGAAGCCCAAGATCGAATAAATGAAGACCCCGAGTGGGAGAATGAATTAGCATTATGGTGTAGAGAATGTTTATACATTCCCCGAGGGAAAGAATATTGGTATGGAAAATTTATTTACCTCCTGCATCATGCGACTTTCCCAAAAAACCTAATCCCTAAGTAAAGGAGAGCTCTCAAGCTAAAATTTACGCAATATCACCTCGTAAATTCAGTACTTTTCCACATAAATTATGATGGAGTACTCTTGAGATGTCTCAAACGTGAATATGTAGAAAAGGTTCTGAAGGAGATCCATGATGGTCCTGTGGGTGGACACTTTGCAAGAAATACCATATCTCACAAAATATCAAGATCTGGTTATTACTGGCCAACTCTATTTAGGGATGTTGATACATACTCTAGAAACTGTAAATCTCTCCAAATGAGTGTTGGAAGAGAGAAGAGGGCAGTTGTCCCACTCCAACCAATGACTATATCCAAACAATCCAAGCAATGGGGATTAGACGTCATAGGGGATGTTACCCCAAATTCTTCAAAACAACATAAATGCATACTGACTGCTATGGACTATTTTACAAAATGGGTAGAGGCCATCCCTCTTAATCACATGAATGAAAATGTTGTAATCCAATTCATAGAACAATAGTTGATCACAAGGTTTGGGATGCCTTTCGTTATTGGATTTTACAATTCTACCCACTTTTCTTCTACTCTATTAACAGAGTTCGCTCTGGGCAAAGGAATCATAATAATATACTCTGCAAACTATTATCCACAAGGAAATGGGGTGGTAGAATCAACTAATAAGAACCTAGTGAGGATCTTGAAGAAAACAATCGTAGACAATTAGAAGAATTGGCATATCTTGCTTCATAATTCCTTATGGGAAGATAGAGTAACACCCAAGGAAGCTATAGGAAACTCTCCATACTTTTTGGTATACAGACAAGAAGCTATTCTCCCAAATGGGTTATATATTCCATCACTTCAACTTGCTCAGGGTTCAAGACGACAACCCTCATCAGTTATTCAACAAATAATTGATACCCTCCTCATGCTTGAAGAGGAAAGGGAGAAAGAAAAATTTAAGTTCGTCGCAGATAGTTAAAATATGGTTTGATAAGCATAAGGCTAAAGAGAAGAGTTTTGAAGTAGGAGACTTAGTCCTGGAATGGGATAGAGCAAACGAAACTAAGGGAAAACATTCAAAGTTTCAGAATATATGGCTCGGACCTTTTCAGGTATCTGATAAAATTGGGACAGACATGTATCAGTTGAAAAATATGAGGGGGGAACCTGATGCCCTCACAGTGAATGTCCAAGCCCTAAAAAAATATTTTTGTTCAAAAACAAATGTGTGTATTTTTCATGTTTCTTTTAGAATACATTCTAATTAGGATAAATGTGTAGGTTTAGGGTAGACTGATTGCAAATTCCTTTTTTATTTGTGTCTTTTCTTTTTATTGGTATTTTCTTGTAGTAAAGTTGTGTTTCGTAAAACATTGGTCGACCTTAATAAATATGGTGTAGCAAACTCTTCTCCTAGCTTACACTTACGTGCATCATAAGAAATGTTGGTCAATTACAAATTTCTTCAAGGACATCTATATCTTGTCTTTGCAAAAAAAGAAACCTTGGTAAGTGATGAAGTGTCCACCTGGAGGTCTGGTAAATCCCAAAGGGAAATATGGAAAGTTGGAAAGGATCACATGTACCTCTAGACAGATCTAGGAAGATTTTCACATTAACTATTTCATCCCTTAGATAATGTACGTCCTCCTCTCCAACTCACTCAGGGCATTTCTACCAGAAATAAATCAATTCTATTAAATGAGTACAAAGTCGGAGAGGGTATGCAAATAACTCTATTGTGGCTATGAACACTCACTAGTGGTGGAGAAAGGTTTGTGAAGTCAGGGTGACTCTGTCGAGGTTATGGATGCTCACTTGTAGCAGAGAAATAGCATATCAAGGGAATAATGATAACTAAAATGGCCTCGAGCCATTGAATGCCTTACCTAGATTTTGTCAAAGAGAGGTGTGGGTCATGGTCAAGAGGGACAAAGGTGGGATAACGGTTGACCTCCATAGGCAGGTATGGATTCACGAACCTAGTAAATTGTACATGCATGGATAGGAAATACTCTTATAAAAGTGAAGCCAAATAGTTTCTCAACCAACTTCTACACAAGATAATCCTGAAGGAAGGAGAATAGATTATTTTTTAGCTCAAAGAATTGCCATTTGTTGAGCGCTCAACACACCCTAAAATATTTTATGAATTTTTTTCTCTTTTGGGTACCACTTGTTTTCTTTTATTCTATTGTCGGAATTAAGTCCATTGTGTAGGATCACTAAGTTTGTTTCCATGTCTCATCATCAATCAAGTTTGATTTATTTGGACCTGTCATAGTGAAACCTTTGTATATAAAAAATAACTTGACATTTTAACTAAGAATCTGCAGCTAAAATTGTGGCCCACACGGTTATGTTTGGCATTGGCAAAATCTGAGTAGTAAACTGACCACATAGTAACGATAATCATCGATCACCGATGTATCATCAACATCGGTAAAAAATGAAGTAGATTTGTGTTGGTTGTTCGCAAAGAAGATTTAGGAAATGGATGATATCCTACCGACGTCGAAGAAATATGAGAGGGATAAAAATTGGCATGGGTCATGATGAACTTTCGATAACTGATTATCGATGCTTTTGTTTGGGGTCGGTGAAATCTCAAAGATTTAAATCATGGAAAAAATTTTCATTTACACATCGCCAATCACCGATCCTCGATGAATTTTCGGCATCGGAAAGTCTTGAGGGGGGTAATCAAGGAACACTTGTTTGAACATATCGTCAATCAACAACCCTTGATATTTTTTCGACACTGTTAGGGTAGGACATGTTTGTTAAAATGATTATCTAACGAAAATCCATGATTCTGAATAAAACTCTTAAAACAAAGAAGACAATTTCAAACACCACATGTCTTTGTTGTGTATCCATTTCGTATGGCCTAATTTCATCCATAGCGACCTTAGATTTCCCCGCGTCCTAGTCACATTTATAAGTTAGCATTTCCACATCATCATTGTATAGTAAGATGGATCGGCATCAGAAGTTTTTCCAAGAGATATCAACGAACAATATCTAAAGAAAAGCATTGAATCTCGATCCACCCATTTAAATTAGCGAAATGATGGGATGTTTTCAGCACAAAATAAGATCGGATTCTGCCATTTAATAGGCCAATTAATGTTTTTACCACATACATTGCTACCCCATGCACCGATTGAATAACGAGAATTTGAAATTTTCGATGAACCACAATGTAGCCCGCTCCTGCGCTGCCAACCTACGACTGCATTTAATCTCAAGCATAATGCGTATTTGGTGGCATATTTTGTAGAACACACCTACACCCCAAATTGAATAACTGATGTGAAAAGGTAAGTATTCTCTCTGTTTAAATCACTAAGATAGTTTTGAAGCCCAACATTCTGCACACAAGTTTCTCATTTCTAGAGCAGTCGAAGAAGCGAAGAGAGCATCTCAAGAGTTGTGCTTGATTCTCAGAATTTCAAAACTAGGTTAAGCTAGTGCAAAGAAGAGGTATGTGTTAATTTTATCATTTCAGTCATCGCATTTTTATATATCAGCATTCTATCCGCAACACGGTGTCTAATGTTGTTCTCTCTGCATGAAACAATTCCTCCAAGGAAGCCAATGACCAGATGCTCACCAAGGGCACCCAAATTGAAGGAAGCAGAGGTTGGTGAATGATATTTTCCTGGTAGTGTGAGGCAGTTGGAGTTTGCTACCAAAGAGGAACTGGTCATCAAAATATCAACTAAGAAATAATTTTCTCAGCCCCCTGCTTTTGGTGATACATAAGCAAGCACTACATCAAAGATAATTCTCCTGCAATGGGGATATTTATTCCACACAATTAACTGGGAAGATTACCTGGATTTTATTCCCCACAATGACTCGGATGTAAGGATGCTCGATGACCAGGTTTTTCCAAACATCCGACGGTCATGCCTACATATGGTAGCTTTTTGAACCCCATTCTTGCCCTGCATTGAGACCCTGGATTGGATAATCGACCATACAGATGCGATGAAGTGCCTAGTCAATGATGAGAATGGTGGATGTGTCAGTGTTTTTCTCCTGACAGAGGTCCAGAAATATTACAAGATCAGGGACTCGGAGGAGCGGTTAAGGACAGATTTTGTAGTGACGTTCTATGAATTCCATGACACCAATCGATTAATGGCCTCCTGGTGGAAGGAAGACAAGAAATTAACAAATCGGAGCAATGACTAGTATGGACCAACAAATATAAAGGAGCTATATATCTACTTAATGGCTCTAATTTGGAGATTTTACAGGGAGAAAGATTGCGCTAAGTTATCGGAGGCATGGATGCCCCTGGCATACAATGTGGCCATTTCTAGGAGTAGCTTCAACTAGGGTGCAATCATCTCCAATCAATTGAGCACCAACATATTGGAGGCTCAGACACCAAAGGAGGGAGAAGCACATGCTTTTCACATGGCTTCATATCTACTAGACGTGATCTGCAAGAGGAATTTCTTCGTTGGCATGAATCTGAGTTAACAAGTCACAGAGCTACTTGTACATGTCTACTTCAGTATCCTATGGGAAAACAGGTACAATAAATCTTATGCTCTCACTTGTGATGAATTCATAGCTCAGGTTTATTTCATTGTTTTCAAAAACGAATGCCCAAGGCTGTCTGTAGCGGTCAAGAAAATGATTTCAAAAGTAGGCCACTGGTACCTAGATGAAACCATGACCTATATTAGGGTGTTCGGGGCCACCGGTGCACCACATTTACTCCCCTCTCACGTCCCAGACCGGCTCATCATAGGATAAATATGTTATCAAACCATCCTACAGGGATATAATGCCACTTTGGTTAAGGACAAGAAATGAGCGTTCATACCCTATGGTTTCCATGTAGGTTTTTACATAGTAAAGGATACTACGCAAGATAACCAAGAGGTTTTGGGCCAACTGGAATAAAGGTTCCTAACAGGTCGATTTCGCAAACATGACCCTAAAGGCCTAGTTCTCTAGCATGCGTCACAAGTCTCTTCCTACTATCCATACGCACATTATAAGTTTGATGACGAGATATTTAAAGAATGTGATCAGGATTGGGAGGAGGTGCTACATAGACAATATAACCCAAACATGACTAGGTTCAAAGCTATGAGTATGGATGAGCAATTCGAAATGATAGAACAGATGACTCAAGAAGCTCTTAAGGTTAGAGAAGAAAATAGAGAAACAGAAGCCACAGAGGCACAAAGGAAGTGGATGTTGTTACTAGAAGAAGCCCAAAGATTCATTCAGTAAATAGAAAATGATCCTCAACTATTATAAACTATGAGGATCACCCCGTCCGACCCAATCAACATCATAGAGGATCTAAATGGATCAGAATCAACCCCACTGGAGGAAATCGTCGATCCGAAAAACCCATAGTTTCGTCACCACAGGCCAGATCGTCGGTGACTATTCCAACCCAGCATGATATTCCAAGAACGCTAGGTGAAAATGGTGTGCCTAATCCCCATTTTTATCTAATCACTATCTATGATGATGAAAAGAGTTCAGAGGTCTCACTTATAAATATGATACCAATTACAGAGGAGAAGGAACCAGGGGGAACATCTACTCCAAATCCTGAGGCATCTATGCCAAACCCCTTGCAGGGTGACCATGAGGTCGAGAGTGCCTTAGAGACTAAATTTCTCAACCTAACAAGAACCATGAAAGATAACTCCAGGGATGAACTAGGTCATGGTGAATAAGAAGAGGAATTACAATAGTTAGAGATCGACACCTCAATAATCGATCACCAAGTAAGTATTGAGACTGTGACTGTCTCTTCAATTAAGGTTGATACCTCACCATCCGATGAACCCCATATGGAGTTCGAGCCATTGGAACACATAGAAGTTTCCCCTATCAAAGAAGTACAAGAGTTAGTCCTAGAGAAAATATATACAGCAGGAAGATTGAGCAACACTCTGACCTGGGAAAACCAAAAAATCCCTAAGTTCGTGGATGAGGTCGCTGATATATAGGAAATTTCTTAAAACAGGAAGAGGAAATCCATAATGAGGAGAACAACCAAGAAAAGGAGGCTCATGCTGGATAGCACGATTTTCATCACTATAGAAGAGAATCTACTCAGCACAAAAAATGTGAAGACATCTGAGATAATCGGCGCAGGGATGGCTATCATTGATGCCACTCTAGATCAAGCAAAGCAAGATGAAAATGATTTGGTTTCCACAAAGAATGAGCTATACCATCTGCACCATCTGGAGAAATATTACCAAGACTCCACGCAAGCAACAATTTTCCTGAAGAGTGAATTCTGAGATGCATATGTAGGATTCACAAGCAAAAGACATCTCTTCACTGCATGTGTAGTCAATTTTCAAGAAGACACTCTCATAGCACTAGAAACCTGGAAGGACTTGAAGAGATGGTATGAAAATTCATACCAAGATATAGAACGAATCGATTACATCAGCACAATACATAAGGGTTGAGACACGGAGGAGCATGGCATCTGAGTGTTGATGGATAGAAGCATCTCCCGGATCAAGAAGGCAGTCAAATAATGGGTAAGTATGGCCCAAGAACCTCAGCAAGAGATACAAAACAAGTGGCCCGAGTGCAAAATAAGCTAGGAAAATATCAATCGGGAGATGAAATATATTGGCCTCCCAGAGTTCGGCTCACCCGAATACTTTGTCGACTTGCATGACATAGTCAAACAACATGCAGAACAAGACTCAACGTGAGAAGTAGATATCATGTAGGTGGCGATCATGACACCAGGTCAGGTACAAAAGTTTGTGGAACATTCAATCAAGGCTCATGTGGTTCTACAGTGTTTAAGTGCCAAAGTGATCAAATATAGAGAACGGGTGATAGAGATGAAGGAAACCCTTTCAGCCTCGATGGACTAGCACAACTTCCCGTATGCTAACACATGTGAGGATCTCTTTGTCAAGTGGTCAGAATACGAGAAGAGTCATCCACTCTATTAGAACCATGAGATGATTTCCAAAGAACAAAGATATCGAGCGCCGCATGGAAATCTTTTGTTTTACTTAACACAAACATGTAGCAGCTATTTTTAGTTAATGATTCTTTATAAATAGGGGGATTGACCTTTAAGAAGAGGTTGATGGTTTTGGGGAAAAGACTCTTTTTCTAAGAATTGTAAAGAATTATTTTCGAGCAACTTTAATTAAGAAGTTCTTTTTAGAACCAGAGACAAAAAAAATTGTTTTTCATCAAAGGCGTTATGTGATTGGATTGAGGAGGAACTACTTCCAACTTTTATTTCATTAGTTGATGTTGTAACAAGTAAGAGTTTTTGAATCTATTGATAAGATATCTTTTTCAATAATTTAACAGTTCTTTTGTTCTAAATGATGACAAGTGAATCGTTGTGTTAATATATGATTGATGGTAGAGGTAAGGAAACTATTTTTATTTCACGTACCTTATTGCATGCATATTTTCCTTCAATAATTGTATCTCAGTCAGTGAGAAATACTAGCAAGTTAACGTATTATTACTAAACTTGTAATAGGTGTGAATATCATTGTCTACATGCTAGAGCACAAGGGTTATCCCAGGCTCAACCTGATTCAGTAGTTAATAATCCCCTCTATAATTTGGTTTATACCATCACACTTTACTTCATCAGACTCATCCAATAAAAGAAAAGACAAAAAAGAGAAATGTTTAATCTGAAGGAGGAACTTTCGTAGAAATATATCTTGTCAATCACTAAATAAAGCCCATCAGTAAATTGGCTAGATCGAAATATCTAGAGAACCATTCCACCCATCAAACATTGCAGTGTCTAATTGGGCCTCTAAGGCAGGTTTGGTTCCTACTGTTGAGTTAAATGGATATTGGACCCCTCAAAAGAACTATAGAATTAATGAATGATATTTTATTTAATGGAACAGTAACCATCTTAATCATGTCCATGATATCACTTTTCTCTCATTATATTCCCATCATTCTCCCAATAAAATTTAATTCACTGTTACAGAAAAATCCCCTTGCAGACAGGTGGATTCCCTCTTGGACCCTAAATCTCTAAGATCAAGACAAAAAAGTGCTAACTTTGGCCATTGACATCCTTTTAAACCTAGCTAATCTAATCTATAGAGAAGAGGAAGAAGATGTACCTTTTTTACGATGTTTTTCCTCGCCCAATCCAATTTGAGATCTGATCCTCAAGTTCTTCAACAATTCTTGCAATCCAATCAAAGACAAAACATGCTTCCTATTCTACCACGATTAGTTTGAAACTAGATCTATCCATTAAAGACAATTCCATGTAGGTATACACAATATTGAAGGAAATGGGCCAAGCACATGTATTAATGAGAACTCAAAAGAGATACTTACAGACCATAGATGAAGTTGCAGCAACCTCTTCCAGCTCTCCTTGTCCAACCCCTTGCTCAAATGATCCACAATAAAAATGACTATGCTTTCACTAATTATTCTCCCTTTTGAGATCATAAGTTTGATGCCTTCAATGTCTCCCTTCCTTCCTTATGAGATCATAAGTTAGGTATTTCTCAATCTCTCCATATCCTTCACCATGAGAATTCCTTCTTATATAAGCTTGGAGAGGCCTAACCACCTTAGATATTATTGGGATAGGTTGAGGATATTTCTCCATCAGTTGTGGATCCTCCCTAAGATCCATCCTTGACCTCAGATTCGAATCCAACTGATTTCAAAGATAAGGGGGATCTTCCCCTGATTTCCTCAACAGCATAACACTCCCCTAGAATGGTGCACATAGCGCTACAATTCTCCCCCAAAGGAGGGAAAGGAGTGCTAGCGCTCTCTTCTAGTGGGTAGGGGAGTGCTACCCAAGATTTCCTCAAAAAATCCCAGCACTCCCCCAGAATGGTGCACAGAGTGCTACAACTCTCCCCCAAAGGAGGGCAAGGATCACTAGCACTCCCTACTAGTGGGTAGGGGAGTGCTACCCAATATTTCCTCAAAAAAGTCCAGATCTCCCCCAGAATGGTGCACAGAATGCTAAAAAACTCCCCCAAAGGAGGGAAAGGAGCACTAGAACTCCCTGCTAGTGGATAAGAGAGTGTTTCCCTTCATAATTCATTTTTAAGTGGTATTCCTCAAGGCAAAGACTTTGTACTCTTTGTCAAATTATTTCTCCTTCTTTAACCAGTATCTGAGGATGTATTCAAGTGTTCCTTGTGATGTCGTTCGAGACATGACATAGGCAAAATGACAGTATGACGTTTGTGACACTTGCGGCCAAAATGTGACACTTGAGACACTTGTAATGACGACAATAGGTCATCATTGAAGTGAGTAATTTTGATGTGTAACAAATTCCCCCCCAAAGTGCGAAGTTAGAAGATGGAAACTGATGATTGAAGTACTTTCTAGACTTTTTCGAGAAAGGGTATGGACTCAGAGAACCTGGTAGAAGCTGCACACAACCATCAAAAAAATATTATGATATGTTTCAAACCCAAGGTAGGCATACCTATGCTTGGGTGGTAAAGACTTGCAAGGTATGGCCACCATAAGATACACTGCAGATCCATAATTATATTAAAAAAAAGGTATAGCCACCAAAGATGAAATGTGGATATATACTTCCATGACATGAACTAATCGTAGCCATGAAAAATACATAGTGGATCTACGAGACGACAAGACATATCCACTAACCAATGCAAAGTGGATCTATGTGATAGTATATGTGTCAATATTCAAGAGAAAATTCGTCGCAACCTAGGTAAAGTACATATCAGAGTGATTATTCAACCCGAGGTCTTCTTATCGATCCTAATGTAGAATGAATATAACCATGTGAATATATGTCCTGATGTCGAACATGGCAGAAACCACTTGATTACCGGTCAATGAGGTAAACCATTGACAAGTGTGAGGGAAATCACCATTGATGTCAATGATTCCCAAGGTACCCTAGTACATTCCAGTGAATGTGAATAGATGAGTTGAAGTCGAGCATCCATGGAATCATCTGATCAGAGGTCAATGATGTAAACCAACTTTCGGAAACGAGGAGGCCTACCATTGAGGCATGCAGGTCCCAAGGTACTAACTAGTTTCTAAGTCTAATTTCTAGATAATGTGTTGAAGTCGATAGGAGTAGACTCGTCGAAGGAGGGCCTTGATGTATCCCCCATCAATGACATGAAACTGACATAGAGATGTAAATTGGTGGATCAAATGAACATGGACTGACACGAGTATTGAAACAAGAAATTTGTGATGGTTGACTCTTGAGGAAGATACTTCCCTTGAACACTGAGGCACAACAGCAAAAACATGACATGGACCAAAAAATGATAATGCAGTGGATACTGTGACTTTCATCGAGTGACCCAAAGGAGTAAAGAAACTCAGAGGATTGGTTTAGTGCATAGGTTCAGCGAATTAAAATGTATGCAAAGACAAAGTGTCGTGTTCGAGGGAGACCGTAAGAGTGACTTGTGATGTTTTCAAAAACTTCTTGGCTTGCTTCCTTCAAATTTTTCCCCCATCCAGATAGACGAGTCCCTCTTTTTATTTTAACGAGCTCGAGGTGTATAACACATGCTCTATATAACTCACCTTCAGTAAGTCCCTCTTCCTTTGTTTAACGAACTGGAAGAAGTAAGGGTTCGGCCCCGTATGGGCCCTTCAGTGTATATTTTGTTAATGAGTTCAAAGAAGTTAAACTCGGTGATTTTTCATGTTTAGAGAGTTTGAAAAGAACTTAAAGAAGACTCCAGGGTTGTCCTTTTTTGTAATTTTAGTTTCACGAGGCCGAAAAAATGATAAAATACCACTCACAAGACACCCTTTCGAACCTTTTAACGAGTGTGAAAGGAAGCAAGATCACTCGGCAATATTTTCATATTTAGAGAATCTAAAAAGAGCTTAAAGGAGACTCTAGGGGGTTCCTTTTTCGTATAACCTTTACGAGTCCGAAAAAGTGATAAAAGTATACTCGATTACATTCTCATGTATTTACGAGTGAGAGAAAGAAAAAAGACTAAGCTCGGTATTGGTTTCATTTTTACACAAGATTGAAACAAAATTAAACGTATGCTTGTAAATTCCCAACATAATTTCCAAAGGTAGGGATACGAGATACCCATGGATGGTTGGTACTCTACCCCCATATTGAAAATCTAGAGGCTTAACTCCAGAATGATAGTCAAAGGCTGGAGACATGCCCTCCCAAGCTTCAATTCATTCACCGACTTTGAGGTTGTCACCAATTTATGTACTAGATGGAGAAAAAGGATATAGGTGGATGAAAATAAGGTTCAAATATGAGGCCTAATGAAAGACTCTACTTGGTATGAGAGGTAGATGTTTCAATTTTTAACGAGATTGACACAGGAAAATAACTATGCTCAAGGCTCTGGATTGAATCCCCATTTTTTGTTTCATTTTTTAATGATCTTGCTACAGAGAGGAAAACTATGCTCAAGACCTATATTTCATTTTTTAAATATCTTGCCACAGAGAGTAAAACTATGCTCATAGCTTCTGTTTCATTTTTTAACGATCTTTCCACAGAGAAGAAAAACTATGCTCATGGCTTCTGTTTCATTTTTTAATGAGCTTTCCACAGAGAAGAGAAACTATGCTCATAACCTCTCCTTGATCATGTCTTCCAAGAGGATAATGCTCTGGAAGAAAGACATGTCAAGGGACAAACTTCGGTCATGTCTTCCAAGAGATATTCACTGGATGGAAGAACAATGCTCTGGAAGGAATACATGTCGAGGGTCGCGACAAGGGTAAGGAGATCAGACTCAAAAGTACCTACCAAAGAGATTACCATGTCAACTACCGGATCTAAGTCATCGAAATTTGAAGTCATGGGAGACAACACCACATAATTGACATGTGGTGGGGGCGATACCGTTGGCATATAAGAACCATTTAGGGAGTTCATTGAGTTGATGGTCAAGTCAGGGACACAAACTAATGTTGATCAATAGTCACCATTCTTCCATCGTGTGGGAAAGATATCACACGAAAAAGAGTGGACACAATAGCTTTCATGGCATAGACATAATCTCACCCAAGGAGTAAATCAAAATCCAAGGGGTCTTGGACTACCATAGCATCAATAAAGACAATTTTCCCTCCCAAAGTTATAGGAAACTAAGGAAGGATCCCTAAAGGGTGACCGATTCTTCTGTTAAAAGCGAACAGAGTCTGGGTAACTAGCACAAGATGAGGATAACCCAAAGATTTTGAAGCAATAGAGGACAAAATAATAAAGGATGAACCTTCATCTATCAGTGCATGAGGAACGTCCCAACCACAAACCTGTACAGTAATCTTGAAAGGAATGTGAGAGGGAAGATGAGGTCCAGTTAGCACACCCCAATAAAAAAGGATGGCCTCATTACTTGGAGGGTTTTTCACGGGAGAAGGAGGAATTCCCCCCAGCACGGTAGATTCTGTATCAACGAGAAAAACATGGGCATAATTGTATTTACTCTCTAACAGGAGAGTAGGATCGACTGATAATGACATCAAATCGAACACTTGGGTTTCATTCTCCAAGGGGAGAATGGGGTCGACATGTGGAAACGGATCAACCGCTTGGGTTGCACTCTCTAATGAGAGAGTGAGATTGACTGAAGATGGGATCGGATCAACCACTTTGTCAATTGGTTAAACTAAGGACGTGACCATATTGACAACATGATCAATCAGATTGACTGATGAAGGGACCGGAGCAACCACTTTGGCACTCGTTAGAGGAGGAGTGGGATTGACCACATTGGCACTCTTCAGATGAAGGGTGGAACTGACCAATGACGGGACTGGATCAATCACTTGGGTTTCACTTTTCAGATGAAAAGTGGGGTTGATCAATGACGAAACTGGATCATCTACTTTGGTTAGTGGTTCAACCAAGGATGAAACTAGATTGACCAGCTGATCAATCGGATTGACCGGGGATGGAACCGGATTGACCACTCCATCAACTAACGATGGGTTGGGGTAAATATTTCGATAACCATTTAGAATTTGAAGATTTTCCAAAAGAGAAGAAGCCTCATCCATACAAGGACAAAGGTGAGAATAATGATCACCTTCACATAACATACAAGGAAATTTGACAGTTCTCTTCTTCTTACCAACCTTAACATCACTAGTTGGTGGGGACTCACCAACATGTTTAGTAGAGGTCGATGATGTGGAATACCACATTTCTAAGACCTTGGGAAGACCAGGGCAATCCCTTAGAAAGTGGTCACCCTTACAAAGACTGCAAGGGAATTTGGGTTTCAGATTCTTCATTTTAATCTTGTCGACCTCATCAACACTCCCAGTATGATTAATAGTAGTTGGTTGCTTGGATCCAACATCTGATATGGTTGGAGGCTTGGTACTTTTCGGGTTCTTCTTATTCTTCTCTTTTTGTTTCTTCTTCTTCTTATCAACCTAGCTACTTTCTTTGGAGCTTTCATTAGGCGAAGAAGGAGAAAGGGAAGGAGACTTAATGGGTGAAGAAGGAAAAAATTTGACATGAGGTTGATGTGTGGGTGGTGTACTTACATCTGAAGCATTAGGTGCAGTTGAAACACTGGGAAGATTCGAGATCACCGGACTGGGGAACAACCAAACTGGTAATCCAATGGTGAGTCTCGAAAGACTCAGTGTGGCAATGTATGGAGGACCAATGTTTCCAAAAGAAGGAAAGGTGAAAGGTTCCCTGGGACAAGGGGTTCCTCCATTGGTACTCCCAGGAGTTGATGCCATTAACATTGACTCGACCTAAGGTCCAATAAGTAAAACAAACAACACACACTATGAATCTAAGAAGCAAATAATCAAACAAAACCTCCCACAATGAAACCACTACTTGGTCATGAAATCCAATGTTGCGAGATCAATATAGGAAGGGGTGGGGATAGAGTAGGTGGATCAGTTACGTTGGTGACCTGCTTAACGGAATTATGCCTTGGTGCAAGATTCCACGCAGTAATTATGGATTTACCCTCCAAGGAGCCCAAGTGAGTTTGACCAACATCTGTTCCAAGTACAGTGAGACTTCCCTTCACCGTCACCTCGTGTAAAAACCCTAAATATTATGGCTACTAAGGTCACCAACTCGCAGTCATCCCCTGGGAAGGTACAGTCGACAGTCTAGTCCAAACGTATGGGCAGGATAACAAGTCTGAAATCCTTCAAGAGAACTGAGGACAAGTGGACCGGTAGAACTCCAGAGGACCCCGAACAAATTCAGAGTTCACGAAGCACCGAGACCAAGTGAAGACGGTTGAACCTCAAGAAGAACCCCCAATATACAATCTAACTACTACGAATGGTTAAGCCACGAAGGGATAATCTCTGTAACTCTCTCGAATGTGACCTCGTGCGTAACCCCTATGTGAGAGGGGGATCTCAGTAATCTTATATGAAAATTGGATTTTCTCTCCCTATCACAAGATTCTAAGTTTGTTTGGAAACTTTGGAAAGTTATCCTTTCAACCTATTCCAAATCCCTACACCTTGAGCTAATGTAGGTTTGCTAACAAAAAATGTAAAAATGTCTGACAAATTTTAGTTTAGCACTTGATTTTAAGGTTGTTGTTTACTCAGGAGGAACATGGAGTGGACTAAATGATGTTTTGACTGACTCTAAACAATGCAAAGAAATGAGAATGCAAATATTTCACTTTGATGAAAGCTATATTACAAGAAGGAGAAAAAATTTATCATTCCCAAATGCATAATGTCCCAAAATTTTTATTAAACTCATAAATGTCAAGATCTTTGAGAAATGAGTCAAAGAGACTGTACACCAAAACACGA
>ML800151.1:113540-124124 GCA_009831015.1 Picea engelmannii
TTGATTCTATTGTATAAATAAATTAAATACAATTCCTTTGATGCTCTACTACTTTCAATCAGGAGAAAGAGTCATATGCAGATGCAAAAGACATGAAGAAAAAAGGCTACAAACAAAGCATGCACTCAAGGCAGTGAGGTATGAAATAAAACAAGTAGAAAATTGTTCTGACAAGAACAAAATCAAGGATTCTACAACCAATCAATCATTCAAGGAACACAATAAAATGCAGAGAATAATCCAAGAAAAGACAGGGAGAAAGAGAAATCACTCAAAATTGTCCCGACAAAACAAGCAGCTAGAAAAGGAAATTTCACATTTCTGAACAAGGTTTCAAGCTCCAATGAATACAATAGGGATTTATAAGCATCAAAAACCAATCCAAACAACTTCAGACACCAACCATAGACTCTGGGTAAAGACCTCTGTAAAACAGGCTACAAAAGACTGAGCAGAAGAAGGGAGAAAACTATCAAAAAAGAGACTAGCGCTCCTTGTCTCAAGGGTACATAGCATTGCAACACTC
This sequence comes from Picea engelmannii, assembly GCA_009831015.1. Lineage (NCBI taxonomy): Eukaryota > Viridiplantae > Streptophyta > Pinopsida > Pinales > Pinaceae > Picea > Picea engelmannii. The sequence goes on from ML800151.1 coordinate 114,067, forward strand.
CCTAAAAAACTATAGGGGAGAACTGGCCAAATATCATAACTCTAGTATGGCCTAGGGGGGAGAGCTAGTCCTCCCAGAATCTAAGAAAAAGAGCCAAAAAATGCAAAAAACTTACCCAGAATGCATAAAAATTGGTGAAATTGCTAGTGAAGGTAGGAGAAGGCTAATGGATGATGAACAAATAGTAAATGTGATCTGAAAGGTGGGAAAAGGGAAGATATGGACCAAGGAAATACAAATTTATGTCATTCCCTAGTTGAGTCACCAATTTCTGTTACAGGAAAATCCCCCTGCGGACAGGTGGATTCCCTCTTGGACCCTAAATCTCTAAGATCAAGACAGAAAGGTGATAAATTTGGTCACTGACATCCCTTTAAACCTAGCTAAGATAATCTATATAGAAGAGGAAGAAGATGTACCTTTTTTACGATGTTTTTCCTTGCCCAATCCAAGTTTAGCTCTGATCCTCAAGTTCTTCAACAAGTCCTGCAATCCAATCAAAGACAAAACATGCTTCCTATTATACCATGATTAGTTTGAAACTAGATCTATCCATTGAAGACAAGTCCATGTAGGTATACACAATATTGAAGGAAACAGGCCGAGCACATTTATTAATGAGAACTCAAAATAGATACTTACAGACCATTGATGAAGTTGCAACGACCTCTTCTATCTCTCCTTGTCCAACCCCTTGCTCAAATGATCCGCAATCAAAATGACTATGCTTTCACTGATTATTATCCCTTATGAGATCATAATTTTGATGCCTTCAATGTCTCCCTTCCTTCCTTATGAGATCATAAGTTAGGTATTTCTGAATCTCTCCATCTCCTTCACCATGAGAAGGCCTCCTTATATAAGCTTGGAGAGGCCAAGCCACCTTAGAGATTCTTGGGATAGGTTGAGGATCTTTCTTCATCAGTTGTGGATCCTCCCTAAGATCCAGCCTTGACCTCAGATTTGAATCCAATTCATTTCAGAGATAAGGGAGATCTTCCCCTAATTTCCTCAACAACATAAAACTCCCCCAGAATGGTGCACAGAGCACTACAGCTCTCCCCAAAAGGAGGGCAAGGAGCGCTAGCGCTCCCTGCTAGTGGGTAGGGGAGTGTTGCCCAAGATTTCCTCAAAACATCCCAGTGCTCCCGCAGAATGGTGCACAGAGTGCTACAATGCTCCCCAAAAGGAGGGCAAGGAGTGCTAGCACTCCCTGCTAGTGGGTAGGGGAGTGTTACCCAAGATTTCCTCAAAAAATCCCAATGCTCACCTAGAATGGTGCACAGAGTGCTACAACACTCCCCTAAAGGAGGACAAGGAGCACTAGCACTCCCTGCTAGTGGGTAGGGGATTTTTTCCCTTCTAAATTAATTTCTAAGTCATCTTCCTCAAGGCAAAGGATTTGTACTCTTTGTCAAATGATTTCTCCTTCTTTAACCAGTCTCTGAGGATGTCTTCAAGATGATAGTATGATGTTTGTGACACTTGTGGCCAAAATGTGACACTTGTAATGGTGAAATTAGGTCATCATTGAAGTGAGTAATTTTGATCTGTAACATCCACCTCCCTCTTCTATTGTTATAAATTCATTCAAAGGATTTGAATGATGATTTGAGTGAAGGTTTCAATATGAAGGCATTGTTTTATAAGGGAAAGGATCTCCCTTTTGCTTGAATAGTATCCATTTGTTATTTCCCATCATGATATCATTTTTCATTCATTACAAAGCCCCCCATATTCCTAATAACCCTATAATTCCATGTTCATTTGCAATTAATTATTAAATTCAGTATTTGGTGGATTGTATCAATGGATGGATTGTATATGCTTTTGTTGTGAATAATAGAGCCAACATATTGATTTTATTTAGGTAGAGTATTAGTGAATGGATTGTTAAACGTTTTCATATTATTATTGAAATATTGCTTCAGGACGAGTTTTTTTAGTAGGGGAAGAAATGGTAGAGGTGAAAATAGAGTTAGAGGAAACAATTGGCAAAGATGCCATAGAAGGCCATGATTCTCAATAAATTTTGACGTTGATCCGCAAGAACTAAATCAGCTTTTTCAAGCTAGGTTATTCAACCTAGTTGGCCAAGGGATTCTCCAACCCCGAACTCATAGGCCTCCTTTCTAGCCACATCAAAACTTCTCTAGTATCTGTGTTCCCCCTCACGTTTCTATGCAGCCAGAACCACCTTCCAATGATGGTTGGCAAGAGATCGTCCATCAACTTGTTTCACATCATAATGGTTTAGATGTAGTATCATTTCCATTGCCTCCTCCTCCACTGCCTTTCAATCCAAATTCCAAAACTGATCGCATTGTTTCACCTGCCCAATCCTCACATGCAAGCAAAAGGCTCAAAACCTCCATGCCTGAACTAGAGATTTATAAAGGGAAAAAAGTGGCCAATTCCCCTCACTATTATGAAAATTCCTTTGAAGCAATGTCCTCCCATATTCACCTCAAAGACAATTGATCCCATGTCATCAGCGAAATCCATCCTCAAGGATCCAATCAATGTAAGGCTGCAACAGAAGGAAAAACAACAGAAAGATCAAAGGGTAGTAGTGAAAAGAGGCAAATCGTCCCTCATGGAAAATATGGATTTTGATGTTCTTATTGGTATGGAAATAGATTTTTTTTTTGGACATCAAGCATATATTTAGACAGAATTTTTTCGAAAACATGGATATTATCCTATTTTTGGTCAACAGTCATGTTTTATTTTTCTTAATAATAAAATGTTTGATTATTTAAGTGAATGAGAGTTACAAGGAAAATGTTGGAGAATATCTTGGGTTATTATATTTCACATTATGTTGATTATTGAAGTCAATAAAAAGGGAGTAATAAGGAGGAGTCATATTTTGTTAAAATTTAACAAAGAGATTAGAGGTGCCACCTATTTAGTTATTATTTAATAGAAACATATTTATTTTATGATTATCTATTTGTCACAAACTAGTGGCTAAGATAAATAAATCTTAACAAAATAAAGGTAGTTGAACTACCATAACTTGTTTGAAAAAGAATAAAATCTCAATCAAAAGAAGAGACAAGGAGAGAGAGAACAGAAGGAGAACTTTTGATACAAGGTCTTCTCTACACTTGTGAGATATTTCTTTTTTATTCATTCATTCTGAGCTTACTAGAAAGCTAAACCATCTTGATGACAACAGGGTCTTATTGAAGGAAGCATGATTCAAAATTGAATCATATCTTTCAGGAGCTTGTTTCTAAAGGTTATGATCTTTCTTGGTAGTGTGTGTGTTCCTTCTTGTTTATGGATTAGATTTCATAACTGATAAAAGATATTTTGCAGAGTCAAGTGACAACACTTTTATGTCAAGTTGATCAAGATCTTTAGCTTTAGTTTCTTTTGTTGTTAGATTCTTTTGTATGGTTTCCATCAGAGGCTTCTAAATCTGACTTTGGTCCCACCCTTGCAGGGGTTTGTAAAGAGAATTTTTCTTTGTATCTCAGAATGAAATTAATATAAAAAAAAAAAATTATGATTCCAATGTCACATGTGTATCTTATTATTTTGTTCAGATTTTACTTGTATTATTGTCTCTTTTCCTATACACACTTATGTATATCTCCGCTTATTTTATTTTTCACAGTTACATATAACATAGAAAATCAGCCTTAGTCCCTAGTACATATTACCTGTGGATTAAGAGATTGTTTTGAATTAAAGGTTATAAACCCCGGGAAACATTCCCAACTATCTTGCCTTAGCTTAGAAAGATTTGAAAATTCTTGAGTAAGGTTATTCATACCTTTTCCTCAAAATTTATTTGGTGACCATACTGGGGAGATCTTCCATATCTATCTGGTTGATTGTATCATGATTGTATTTCATTTTTCTATTTTTTCTGATTACTCTTTGACTTATTTTTTCCATGATAGTACATGTTACTAGACAACCCAACATTGGAAATGGTCTTGATGACCAAACCAACATTTCATTGACTTTATTCAACATTATTTTATAAATTGCTAGTACTCATTCTGAACTTGAACACTCTTGGGAAATAATTGAAAGGGACATAAACATACGTGAATGCTAGGAAGTTAGGCAAAGGCAGCCCAAAAATCAACAGTAACCTCCATTTTAGATCTTGTATTCCATGTCCTTTAATCCTTGCATTTCTTGAAGGAGAAGAGGGTTGTCCCCTAAAGCTACCCCTATTTTTGAAATAGTAAGGAGGAAAATTGTCTTATCAACTCAATGAAGTGATCTTAGGTGAACCTTTTCTTATTCTGCTAGTTCATCTTTATCACCCATACCTATCACTTTCAACATGACATATGCGGGTAGTGGTAGTGGCACCGAAGGTCCCTCCTCCTCGAAACATTGTTCTTCATCAATGGCTGGTAGTATCTACAGTCATCAATTCCCTCTCCAATCCACTACCAACCCTACTAAGGTAATTAAGAAATATGGACTTTTCGAATTTGAGGAAGATGCTACAACTACTCCATGGCACGCATCTTCTCCCTTGAATCTTGCACCATCCACCCACCCATTACCAAAATTCAAGGATCATTTACCTAGGTTCTAAGGAAATGGTATTGTTACTATGAATGAACACCTGATATAATTCTCTAATGCTTGTCATAACATAGGGGCTAACGATAATGACACTTGCATGTGTTTATTTTTTAATTCTCTCGAAGGGAAATCCGAAGTAGAATTCTTTGACCTTCCTCCAAAAATCCTTTCAACTTGGGAAGAATTGATTCATTGGGTCAAATCCACTTATGGACAGCCCAAGAATCCATCTAAGAAGTTAAGGGAATACAACAATATTTCTTATAAATATGGAAAAACCATCAAATATTTTAACCTTTGTTTCACCAAACTATATAATCAAATTCCTGAACTAATCTGTCCTCAAAATCAAGTTGCTTTCATGCATTATTATAATGCATTACCTTCTCTGTATTGTCATAGACTTGAAGAGAAGGCTATCGAAAATAATGGTTCCACCCTTCAAGATTTCCTAGAATATGAAGAACAACTTGAAAGAACGGATCTTCCTAAGGGAGGCTTGGTCAAGAAAACAAACATATATGGCATTCTACAACTCATGCAAGATATGAACAATATGATGATATCTTATGAATGAAAAGGAACTTATTCTTCCTCTTCCCCTGGGGATTCTTCTTCTTCCCTAACGCCTTTTACAAACATGAATGAAAACACTTTTCAGCTAAAGGCCATAATGACGTTCATTTGGTGTAATTTCTGTGAAGAAAATCATGATGAGAATACCTACGAGGTTAAAAAGAATGCTAGAGATAAGATATTTGGAAAAATTCATGATACTATGATCATTTTTTTAAATTGGGTTGAACCAGAGGATGTTATGGTAATCAATACAAGGAATAAATATTACACTGCCAAGGGAAAATATGATATTCCCCATACTTCTTCTGCTCCAAGCTCATCTTCTCAAAGTGTTGATACACAAGTTGTCAGAACTTCGGATAATCAAGGAGTGTGTTCTCCTCTTCCCTCATCTAAGTACAATATCCTAAATCAATTGGATAATATCAAATTTGATGATACTCTTTTGGGCATGGTTGTCATCCCAGAACAATAGAAGTATCTCAAGGAATTCATAGAAGGAAAGGTTTCTACTATAGCCAATCTTTTTGAAGAATCAAGGGAAGAGGACTCAATTGTAAATAATATAGGTGTAAATAATTTTAGGAGCTCTGTAAAAAACCCTCCTTTCTATATTTCAGTAAAAGGCATGGTTAAAATAGCTCATCGTTTCTTAATTGACGGTGGGTTTGGTCCAAGTGTGATGAATAAAATTATCATGGAAGAGCTTGGCTTATCTAGCACTAACAAAAATTCTAGAAGTACGCTCTCTTATAACAGTTTGCAACAATCAACTATAGGTGAAATCAAGGATGTAACCTCAGTTTTGTGTGCACATATTGAGATAAGAACAACCCTCAACATCCAAGTAATTTATATGTCAGTGAGTAACTATTCAATTATTTTAGGACGATATTGGCAAGCCTTAACTGGTGGATACCTTTCACTTGATGGTACACATTTGTCTGTACCTCGGAACGAAAAGAACATTATAGTCCTTAGGGAAGGAAGAATTTCACCGTATATAAAGAGCATTTCCCAACCTAATGTAAATTATCTCGAAAAGGATTTGGGAGTGTACTCTATCTTTGTTGATGAAGGTGACACTATACTTGAACTAGATGATTTTGATGATGGCATGTGGCACATGCATTTCGATGTCTCATGTTCAAATGAAGGAAATGGAGTCGACGTCATTCTGTATCATTCTATAGGTAAAATCCACAATTTCTCTTATAGGTTATAATTTGCTTGCACAAACATTGTCATTGATTTTGAGGCCTTATTGTTAGGCATCGAAAATGCATATAACCTTGGTTGTGGCCACCTTACAATTTTTTATGATTTTGAACTTGTTGTGAATCTTGTATGAAAAAATTATGTAGAAAGCAATAAGTTACTTAAACGTTATACTCAAGATGTTTGGACGTTGATTTCAAATTTTTTGTCATTTAACATCACTCATGTTAAGAGGGAACTTAATTCAATGGTTGATAGGTTAGTTGTGTTTGCAACATCTCCTACCCGATAAATTTTACCTCAAAGACCTGATTGTATGTTCCAATCTCTATATCTCCCTCACATCCCTGATAACATAGAATCATGGCAGGTTTTCCCAAGTGATGAAGGAATTTGCTCTTTCATATAAAATGAACCATTTAAGCCCAAATAAATCATCTCGACTAAAGATGAAAAATTTCCTAAAGGCTTGACTCCTCTCGAAATTTCATTTTCAGCAAGTGGTGTAGGAAACAAGGAAACACATAAGGAAGAGGATTCAAAAAGGAAAGTTGGTGATACCATTTCCTTGAATATTGGGACATATGAATCTCCAAAGGTCATTAAATTAGGTGCCCAATGTTCTGATGAATAAAAATAAAAATTCACATAATTACTCCGTGAATTTCAAGATGTTTTTTCCTGTCCATACGAGGATATTCGTGGTTTTGATCCTTCTCTCATACAACATGCCATTCCTATCAAGGAAGGGGTAAAACCAATTAGGAAAATAAAAAAACCTATTAACCCAGTGCTCGAAGCCACTATTAGAAAAGAATTGGAAAAATTGTTGAAAGCTAATATAATCTTTCCAGTTAAGTATTTCGACTGGGTTTCAAATACGGTCCCTGTTTGGAAAAATACCAGCGAGATCAGATTATGTGTTGATTTCCAAGCACTGAATAGAGAAAGTTTTAAAGACCATTTTTTTCTTCCCAATACGGAAATTATTATGCAACATGTTGTAGGGTCTCAAATGATGTCCTTACTTGAAAAATTCTCTGGGTATAATCAAATCAAGATAAAAAGGACCGATAAGTATAAAACCACATTTACCACATGCTGGGGAACATTTTCTTATAAACATGTTAGCACTCTGTAAATTTGTCCGGCTGATAGAAAAATGACAGAGGTAATTGTTTCAACCAACTTTGGAGTTGGGTACTATCCTACTCAGCTCAGAGAGGGCTCTCTCATGTCACTTGATATTTCTTTGGAAATCAATGGCTAGATTTGGTTTTTTTTTTAGGGGTTTTTATAAATTTGTGGGTAAGGAAGGGGAGGGACACTTAGGGCTATGGAATCGAAATTATGAAAGTGAATGAAAACAATGACTGATCGGTAGAAATTTCCTGAGGATAAAGGCTAAATGAGGTGATGAATCTGAGTTATAAATTGTATTTATGCAGAGTGTAAGAAGAAGGAGAAAACAAGTAATTACATTAGAGCATTACTAAAATGAATTATGAATTAGTTAGGAAGAAAATTACACAGTTTAAATTTCTTAAGACAAGAGCATCACAAGATGAATTATGAGCTTTTAACTATCCAATTTAAACAGAAGAAAGTGAAAATGGAATTTAAGAACACAAGAAATACATACAATGAGAGAAGACAAAACTCATATCACCACCATTAAAATATTTTCATAGAGACTTCAAAAGCTTCTGCATATGTATTCAATTCAGCTCCAGAAAATTACAATTTAGTTCAGAAAAACTAAGGAGGTGCCCTTGCACTTCTTCCAACCCTGATACATATGTATTTATTAAAATTTATACAAACAGTGAGTCCTTTTGTTCCAAACTGGTTACAAATAAAGAAATGTTTCGTTTGAAAACCATTTACAAAAAACAGGCTTCAAAACACCACCTGTAATTCTCAAACCGTAATAGTTGTGTAAAATTTGAGAATGGTTTTTGTATATAAGATCATTATAAATAAAAGACTCTCTCTATTTCTCTAAATTCATCTCCAACTTTCTGTAACACGTTTCGCAAAAACATGTCTCGAACAGGAAATCATGAAAACTGAAAAATAGGGTTCAAATATTTCTTTGAATATCCCAATCTGTGACACCTATGTAAAATATGGGAGAGGTTTTTGTATATAATATTGTCTTTAATAAAAACCTCTCTTAGTTTTGTGAAATGTTTTCCATATGTCCGATATATGCATTTGAAAAATATGTCTTCCAACAAGAAAATATTGAATCCGAAAAAATAAGGTTCAAAGATGTCCTCGATTCTCCCAATATGTAACAAATATGAGAAATATGGGAGATTTTATTGTTATTTGGTCGGTTCTAAGTAAAAACCTCTTTTGGTTTCTCAAAATGTGCTCTGGTTTTCCCATAATTCACCTTGGAAGACGACTGGTCAAAATTACTTGAAATCTGGAAACTGAGACTTGAAAACTGATATGCGTGAAACTGATCGAATTCGTCTGCAAATGGTCTAACCCCCAACTTAATTTTGCTAACCATTTCACAGCAATTTCTATAGCGCTTTTCTTTTGAAAATTTTGGGAGTGTGAGGGAGTGTTTTTAAGGTAACCCGCCTTTCACTCCGGAATGCACCCGGTGGCACCATGTGGTCCTGAGCCGAAACCACGGTTTTATTTTCGGTCCGCTTTCAAGAATTAACCTTCGCACTAGTTCTCTACTCGAAATGATCCCCGGTCGTTGATCTGTAGAGCCCATGATCTGTGACCCATCAGGTCCCATCAACTTCGCACTCCCGCTAGGTTTAGCCTCCTCCCACTATATTTGGCCCTGTCTTCCAGTTTATCATGCTTCTGCATTAGTTTAGCGCCTCTCTAAGTCTTGGAAACTGGATTTATCATAGAAATTGTCATAGTGATAACAGAACACATGCCTTTTGGCTTATCTAATGCATGTTCCACCTTTCAAAGAGCTATGTAGATACATTTTGACGATCTAATCAGTAATATTATCCAAGTTTATCTTGATGATTTGACTGTTTATTCTAAAAACCAGTTGGATCATTTTGGTCATCTTAGAAAAATTCTCATGCGCTGCAAAAAATTTGGCGTTTCTTTGAATCCTTCCAAGTCTATTTTTGGTGTCACGAAGGGTGATATTTTTGGTCACATTGTTTCTTATTCAAGGATAAGTATAGATCTTGAGAGGATTACTGCCATTCTAAACTTTCTTTCCCCCACCTCCAAGAAAAAAGTTCAAGCTTTCATGGGAATTATTAATTTTGTTCGTAGATTTGTTCCTAATTTTGTTGTCATAGTTAAACCCATCCATAATATTTTGAAGAAATATCATTCTTTTTCTTGGACATATGATGTCAAGAATGCTTTCCTTAGGATTAATAAGGCGATCAGTTATGCGTTAGTTTTGGCGAAACCAAATTTTGAGAAAGATTTTATAGTATATACCAATGCCACTGAGGAAGCAATTTCTCCTATCCTCTTACAATGTGATGAGTAGAAAAATGAAAAACATGTAGCTTATGTGAGTCAGAGTCTATCAGATGACGAGGTCAAATATTCTTACATTGAGAAAAAATTCTCCATTTTATTTTGGGCAAACATTTGTAGCTAAAAGTCCCTTTTCCTGCTGTCAAGTTTCTACTTTCATAAACTTATCTTTCAAGAAAACTTGCACATTGGCTTGAAAAAATCAAGAG
>ML800151.1:132116-144179 GCA_009831015.1 Picea engelmannii
AATGCAGAAACAAAACACATAAGACACACAATACAAGAGAGACACAGATTTACGTGGTTCACCCAGTGTGGGCTACGTCCACCAGAGAAATTGCCAGGTCCTTCCTTTATTATTATCCAGCAAATGAAGGAATACAACCTACAGCAAAACCCATTGTAACTTCCTCTTCTTTCTCTCACAGTATCCTCTCTCAGAATACAATATTCACCATCAATCCATAGCCGTAATATATTTCCCTCATAAAAGAGGGTTGCCTTCTAGGGAAAAAAACCCTAACATAATCTCTACCGTTAGATCTGCGACCTTATAATGAACGGTCCAGATTTACAATGAAATTACAATATACTTTTATAAGGCAATTTTTGCTTCGGGGGCTTCGCCCCTGAACCCCCACTGGGGGCCCGCTTGCCCCCAGACCCCCCAGCCGGGGGGATGGACCCCTCGGACCCCGCAGAGGGGGTACCCCCCCTCTGCACTCCCCCGCGTGGAAGAGTGTACATACTTCTGGGGTGTAAATACTTCATGGGGTATAAACACGGCGGAAAGAAAGGACCTCTGAGTCAGGAAGATAATCAGGCTCCACAACCAACAGGAACTTGATGCCCTCACAGTGAATGTCCAAGCCCTAAAACAATATATTTGTTCAAAAACAAATGTGTGTCTTTTTCATGTTTCTTTTAGAATACATTCTGATTAGGATAAATGTGTAGGTTTAGGGTAGACTGATTGCAGATTCCTTTTTTATTTGTGTCTTTTATTTTTCTTGGTATTTTCTTGTAGTAAAGTTGTGTTTCGTAAAACATTGGTCGACCTTAATAAATATGGTGTAGCAAACTCTGCTCCTAGCTTACACTTACGTGCATCATAAGAAATGTTGGGCAATTACAAATTTCTTCAAGGACATCTATATCTTGTCTTTGCAAAAAAAGAAGCCTTGGTAAGTGATGAAGTGTCCACCTGGAGGTCTGGTAAATCCCAAAGGGAAATATGGCAAGTTGGAAAGGATCACATGTACCTCTAGACAGATCTAGGAAGATTTTCACATTAACTATTTCATCTTGTAGATAATGTACGTTCTCCTCTCCAACTCACTCAGGGAATTTCTACCAGAAATAAATCAATTCTATTAAATGAGTACAAAGTCAAAGAGGGTATGCAGATAACTCTGTCGTGGCTATGAACACTCACTTGTGGCAGAGCAAGGTTTGTGAAGTCAAGGTGACTCTGTCGAGATTATGGATGCTCACTTGTAGCAGAGAAATAGCATATCAAGGGAATAATGATAACTAAAATGGCCTCAAGCCATTGAATTCCTTACCTAGATTTTTTCAAAGAGAGGTGTGGGTCATGGTCAAGAGGGACAAAGGTGGGATAATGGTTGACCTCCATAGGCAGGTATGGATTCACGAACCTAGTAAATTGTACATGCATGGATAGGAAATACTCTGATAAAAGTGAAGCCAATTAGTTTCTCAACCATCTTCTACACAAGCTAATCCTAAAGGAAGGAGAATAGATTCTTTTTTAGCTCAAAGAATCACCATTTGTTGAGCGCTCAACACACCCTAAAATATTTTATGAATTTTTTTCTCTTTTGGGTACCACTTGTTTTCTTTTATTCTATTGTCGGAATTAACTCCATTATGTAGGATCACTAAGTTTGTTTCCATGTCTCATCATCAATCAAGTTGGATTTATTTGGACCTATCATAGTGAAACCTTTGTATATAAAAAATAACTTGACATTTTAACCAAGAATCTGCAGCTAAAATTGTGACCCACACGGTTATGTTTGGCATTGGCAAAATCTGAGTAGTAAACTGACCACATAGTAAATATAATCATAGATCACCGATGTATCATCAACATCGGTAAAAAACGAAGTAGATTTGTGTTGGTTGTTCGCAAAGAAGATTTAGGAAATGGATGATATCCTACCGACATCGAAGAAATATGAGAGGGATAAAAATTGGCATGGGTCATGATGAACTTTTGATAACTGATTATCGATGCTTTTGTTCGGGGTCAGTGAAATCTCAAAGATTTAAATCATGGAAAATTTCTGCATTTACACATCACCAATCACCGATCCTCGATGAATTTTTGGCATCGGCAAGTCTTGAGGGGGGTAATCAAGGAACACTTGTTTGAACATATCATCGATCAACAACCCTTGATATTTTTTCGACACTGTTAGGGTAGGACATGTTTGCTAAAATGATTATCTAATGAAAATCCATGATTCTGAATAAAACTCTTAAAACAAAGAAGACAATTTCAAACACCACATGTCTTTGTTGCGTATCCATTTCGTATGGCCTAATTTCATCCCAAGCGACCTTAGATTTCCCCACGTCCTAGTCACACTTATAGGTCAGCATTTCCACATCAGCATTGTATAGTAAGATGGATCAGCATCAGAAGTTTTGCAAGAGATATCAACGAACAATATCTAAAGAAAAGCATTGAATCTCGATCCACCCATTTAAATTAGCAAAATGATGGGATGTTTTCAGCACAAAATAAGATCGGATTCTTCCATTTAATAGGCCAATTAATGTTTTTCACCACATACATTGCTACCCCATGCACCGATTGAATAATGAGAATTTGAAGTCGTCGATGAACCACAATGTAGCCCGCTCCTGCGCCGCCAACCTACGACTGCATTTAATCTCAAGCATAATCCGTATTTGGTGGCATATTTTGTAGAACACACCTACACCCCAAATTGAATAACTGATGTGAAAAGGTAAGTATTCTCTCTGTTTAAATCACTAAGACAGTTTTGAAGCCCAACATTCTGCACACAAGTTTCTCATTTCTAGAGCAGTCGAAGAAGCGAAAAGAGCATCTCAAGAGTTGTGCTTGATTCTCATAATTTCAAAACCAGGTTAAGCTAGTGCAAAGAAGAGGTATGTGTTAATTTTATCATTTCAGTCATCGCATTTTTATATATCAGCATTCTATCTACAACACGGTCTCTAATGTTGTTCTCTCTGTATGAAAAAATTCCTCCAAGGAAGCCAACGACCAGATGCTCGCCAAGGGCACCCAAATTGAAGGAAGCAGAGGTTGGTGAAGGATATTTTCCCGGTAGTGTGAGGCAGTTGGAGTTTGCTACCAAAGAGGAACTGGTCATCAAAATATCAACTAAGAAATAATTTTCTCAGCCCCCTGCTTTTGGTGATACATAAGCAAGCACTACATCAAAGATAATTCTCCTGCAATGGGGATATTTATTCCACACAATTAACTGGGAAGATTACCTGGATTTTATTCCCCACAATGACTCGGATGTAAGGATGCTCGATGACCAGGTTTTTCCAAACATCCGACGGTCATGCCTACATATGGTAGCTTTTTGAACCCCATTCTTGCCCTGCATTGAGACCCTGGATTGGATAATCGACCATACAGATGCGATGAAGTGCCTAGTCAATGATGAGAATGGTGGATGTGTCAGTGTTTTTCTCCTGACAGAGGTCCAGAAATATTACAAGATCAGGGACTCGGAGGAGCGGTTAAGGACAGATTTTGTAGTGACGTTCTATGAATTCCATGACACCAATCGATTAATGGCCTCCTGGTGGAAGGAAGACAAGAAATTAACAAATCGGAGCAATGACTAGTATGGACCAACAAATATAAAGGAGCTATATATCTACTTAATGGCTCTAATTTGGAGATTTTACAGGGAGAAAGATTGCGCTAAGTTATCGGAGGCATGGATGCCCCTGGCATACAATGTGGCCATTTCTAGGAGTAGCTTCAACTAGGGTGCAATCATCTCCAATCAATTGAGCACCAACATATTGGAGGCTCAGACACCAAAGGAGGGAGAAGCACATGCTTTTCACATGGCTTCATATCTACTAGACGTGATCTGCAAGAGGAATTTCTTCGTTGGCATGAATCTGAGTTAACAAGTCACAGAGCTACTTGTACATGTCTACTTCAGTATCCTATGGGAAAACAGGTACAATAAATCTTATGCTCTCACTTGTGATGAATTCATAGCTCAGGTTTATTTCATTGTTTTCAAAAACGAATGCCCAAGGCTGTCTGTAGCGGTCAAGAAAATGATTTCAAAAGTAGGCCACTGGTACCTAGATGAAACCATGACCTATATTAGGGTGTTCGGGGCCACCGGTGCACCACATTTACTCCCCTCTCACGTCCCAGACCGGCTCATCATAGGATAAATATGTTATCAAACCATCCTACAGGGATATAATGCCACTTTGGTTAAGGACAAGAAATGAGCGTTCATACCCTATGGTTTCCATGTAGGTTTTTACATAGTAAAGGATACTACGCAAGATAACCAAGAGGTTTTGGGCCAACTGGAATAAAGGTTCCTAACAGGTCGATTTCGCAAACATGACCCTAAAGGCCTAGTTCTCTAGCATGCGTCACAAGTCTCTTCCTACTATCCATACGCACATTATAAGTTTGATGACGAGATATTTAAAGAATGTGATCAGGATTGGGAGGAGGTGCTACATAGACAATATAACCCAAACATGACTAGGTTCAAAGCTATGAGTATGGATGAGCAATTCGAAATGATAGAACAGATGACTCAAGAAGCTCTTAAGGTTAGAGAAGAAAATAGAGAAACAGAAGCCACAGAGGCACAAAGGAAGTGGATGTTGTTACTAGAAGAAGCCCAAAGATTCATTCAGTAAATAGAAAATGATCCTCAACTATTATAAACTATGAGGATCACCCCGTCCGACCCAATCAACATCATAGAGGAGCTAAATGGATCAGAATCAACCCCACTGGAGGAAATTGTCGATCCAAAAACCCCATAGTTTCGTTACCACAGGCCAGATCGTCGGTGACTATTCCAACCCAGCATGATATTCCAAGAACACTAGGTGAAAATGGTCTGCCTAATCCCCTTTTTTATCTAATCACTATCTATGATGATGAAGAGAGTTCAGAGGTCTCACTTATAAATATGATACTAATTACAGAGGAGAAGGAACCAAGGGGAACATCTACTCCAAATCCTGAGGCATCTATGCCAAACCCCTTGCAGGGTGACCATGAGGTCGAGAGTGCCTTAGAGACTAAATTTCTCAACCTAACAAGAACCTTGAAAGATAGCTCCAGGGATGAACTAGGTCATGGTGAACAAGAAGAGGAATTGCAATAGTTAGAGATCGACACCTCAATAATCGATCACCAAGTAAGTATTGAGACTGTGATTGTCTCTTCAATTAAGGTTGATACCTCACCATCCGATGAACCCCATATGGAGTTCGAGCCATTGGAACACATAGAAGTTTCCCCTATCAAAGAAGTACAAGAGTTAGTCCTAGAGAAAATATATACAACAGGAAGATTGAGCAACACTCTGACCTGGGAAAACCAAAAAATCCTTAAGTTCGTGGATGAGGTCGTTGATATATAGGCAATTTCTTAAAACAGGAAGAGGAAATCCATAATGAGGAGAACAACCAAGAAAAGGAGGCTCATGCTGGATAGCGCGATTTTCATCACTATAGAAGAGAATCTACTCAGCACAAAAAATGTGAAGACATCTGAGATAATCGGCGCAGGGATGGCTATCATTGATGCCACTCTAGATCGATCAAAGCAAGATGAAAATGATTTGGTTTCCACAAAGAATGAGCTATACCATCTACACCATCTAGAGAAATATTACCAAGACTCCACACAAGCAACAATTTTCCTGAAGAGTGAATTCTGAGATGCATATGTAGGATTCACAAGCGAAAGACATCTCTTCACTGCATGTGTAGTCGATTTTCAAGAAGACACTCTCATAGCACTAGAAACCTGGAAGGACTTGAAGAGATGGTATGAAAATTCATACCAAGCTATAGAATGAATCGATTACATCAGTGCAGTACATAAGGGTTGAGACATGGAGGAGCATGGCATCTGAGTGTTGATGGATAGAAGCATCTCCCGGATCAAGAAGGCAGTCAAATAATGGGTAAGTATGGCCCAAGAGCCTCAGCAAGAGATACAAAATAAGTGGCCCGAGTGAAAAATAAGCTAGGAAAATATCAATTGGGAGATGAAATATATTGGCCTCCTAGAGTTCGGCTCACCCAAAGACTTTGTCGACTTGCATGACATAGTCAAACAACATGCAAAACAGGACTCAACGTGAGAAGTAGATATCATGTAGGTGGCGAGCATGACACCAAGTCAGGTACAGAAGTTTGTGGAACATTTGATCAAGGCTCATGTGGTTCTATAGTGTTTAAGTGCCAAAGTGATCAAATATAGAGAACGGGTAATAGAGATGAAGGAAACCCTTTTAGCCCCGATGGACCAGCACATCTTTCCGTATGCTAACACATGTGAGGATCTCTTTGTCAAGTGGTCAAAATACGAGAAGAGTCATCCACTCTATTAGAACCATGAGATGATTTCCAAAGAACAAAGATATCAAGCGCCGCATGGAAATCTTTTGTTTTACTTAACACAAACATGGAGCAGCTATTTTTAGTTAATGATTCTTTATAAATAGGGGGATTGACCTTTTAGAAGAGGTTGATGGTTTTGGGGAAAAGACTCTTTTTCTAAGAATTGTAAAGAATTATTTTCGAGCAACTTTAATTAAGTTCTTTTTAGAAGCAGAGACAAAAAAAATTGTTTTTCATCAAAGGCGTTATGTGATTGGATTGAGGAGGAACTACTTCCAACTTTTATTTCATTAGTTGATGTTGTAACAAGTAAGAGTTTCTGAATCTATTGATAAGATATGTTTTTCAATAATTTAACAGTTCTTTTGTTTTAAATGATGACAAGTGAATCATTGTGTTAATATATGATTGATGGTAGAGGTAAGGAAACTATTTTTATTTCACGTACCTTATTGTATGCATATTTTCTTTCAATAATTGTATCTCAGTCAGTGTGAAATACTAGCAAGTTAACGTATTATTACTAAACTTGTAATAGGTGTGAATATCATTGTCTACATGCTAGAGCACAAGGGTTATCCCAGGATCAACCTGATTCAGTAGTTAATAATCCCCTCTATAATTTGGTTTATACCATCACACTTTACTTCATCAGACTCATCCAATAAAAGAAAAGACAAAAAAGAGAAATGTTTAATCTGAAGGAGGAACTTTCGCAGAAATATATCTTGTCAATCACTAAATAAAGCCCATCAGTAAATTGGCTAGATCGAAATATCTAGAGAACCATTCCACCCATCAAACGTTGCAGTGTCTAATTGGGCCTCTAAGGCAGGTTTGGTTCCTACTGTTGAGTTAAAGGGATATTGGACCCCTCAAAAGAACTATAGAATTAATGAATGATATTTTATTTAATGGAACAGTAACCATCTTAATTACGTCCATGATATCACTTTTCGCTTATTATATTCCCATCATTCTCCCAATAAAATTTAATTCACTGTTATAGAAAAATCCCCCTGCAGACAGGTGGATTCCCTCTTGGACCCTAAATCTCTAAGATCAAGAAAGAAAAGTGCTAACTTTGGCCATTGACATCCTTTTAAACCTAGCTAAGCTAATCTATAGAGAAGAGGAAGAAGATGTACCTTTTTTACGATGTTTTTCCTCACCCAGTCCAATTTGAGCTCTGATCCTCAAGTTCTTCAACAATTCTTGCAATCCAATCAAAGAATGGTGCACATAGCGCTACAACACTCCCCCAAAGGAGGGAAAGGAGTGCTAGCACTCTCTTCTAGTGGGTAGGGGAGTGCTGCCCAAGATTTCCTCAAAAAATCCCAGCATTCCCCCAAAATGGTGCACAGAGTGCTACAACTCTCCCCCAAAGGAGGGCAAGGAGAACTAGCAATCCCTACTAGTGGGTAGGGGAGTGCTACCCAATATTTCCTCAAAAAAGTCCAAATCTCCCCCAGAATGGTGCACAGAATGCTAAAAAACTCCCCCAAAGGAGGGAAAGGAGCACTAGCACTCCCTGCTAGTGGATAGGGGAGTGTTGCCATTCATAATTCATTTTTAAGTGGTATTCCTCAAGGAAAAGACTTTGTACTCTTTGTCAAATTATTTCTCCTTCTTTAACCAGTATCTGAGGATGTATTCAAGTGTTCCTTGTGATGACATTCGAGACATGACATAGGCAAAATGACAGTATGACGTTTGTGACACTTGCAGCCAAAATGTGACACTTGCGACACTTGTAATGACGACAATAGGTCATCATTGAAGTGAGTAATTTTGATGTGTAACAGATTCCCCCCCAAAGTGCGAAGTTAGAAGATGGAAACTGATGATTGAAGTACTTTCTAGACTTTTTCGAGAAAGGGTATGCACTCAGAGAACCTGGTAGAAGCTGCACACAACCATCAAAAAAATATTATGATATGTTTCAAACCCAAGGTAGGCATACCTATGCTTGGGTGGTAAAGACTTGCAAGGTATGGCCACCATAAGATACACTGCAAATCCATAATTATATTAAAAAAAAGGTATAGCCACCAAAGATGAAATGTGGATATATACTGCCATGACATGAACTGATCGTAGCCATGAAAAATACACAGTGGATCTACGAGATGACAAGACATAGCCACTAACCAATGCAAAGTGGATCTATGTGATAGTATATGTGTCAATATTCAAGAGAAAATTCGTCGCAACCTAGGTAAAGTACATATAAGAGTGATTAGTCAACCCAAGGTCTTCTTATTGATCCTAATGTAGTACAAATATAACCATGTGAATAGATGTCCTGATGTCGAACATGGTAGAAACCACTTGATTACCGGTCAATGAGGTAAACCATTGACAAGTGTGAGGGAAATCACCATTGATGTCAATGATTCCCAAGGTACCCTAGTACATTCCAGTGAATGTGAATAGATGAGTTGAAGTTGAGCATCCATGGAATCATCTGATCAGAGGTCAATGATGTAAACCAACTGTCAGAAGCGAGGAGGCCTACCATTGAGACATGCAGGTCCCAAGGTCCTAACTAGTTTCTAAGTCTAATTTCTGGATAATGTGTTGAAGTCGATAGGAGTAGACTCGTCAAAGGAGGGCCTTGATGTATCCCCCATCAACAACATGAAACTGACATAGAGATGTAAATTGGTGGATCAAATGAACATGGATTGACATGGGTATTGAAACAAGAAATTTGTGATGGTTGACTCTTGAGGAAGATACTTCCCTTGAACACTGAGGCACAACAGCAAAAACATGACATGGACCAAAAAATGATAATGCAGTGGATACTATGACTTTCATCGGGTGACCCAAAGGAGTAAAGAAACTCAGAGGATTGGTTTAGTGCATAGGTTCAGCGAATTAAAATGTATGCAAAGACAAAGTGTCGTGTTCAAGGGAGACCGTAAGAGTGACTTGTGATGTTTTCAAAAACTTCTTGGCTTGCTTCCTTCAAATTTTTCCCCCATCCAGATAGACGAGTCCCTCTTTTTATTTTAACGAGCTCGAGGTGTATAACACATGCTCTATATAACTCACCTTCAGTAAGTCCCTCTTCCTTTGTTTAACGAACTGGAAGAAGTAAGGGTTCGGCCCCGTATGGGCCCTTCAGTGTATATTTTGTTAATGAGTTCAAAGAAGTTAAACTCGGTGATTTTTCATGTTTAGAGAGTTTGAAAAGAACTTAAAGAAGACTCCAGGGTTGTCCTTTTTTGTAATTTTAGTTTCACGAGGCCGAAAAAATGATAAAATACCACTCACAAGACACCCTTTCGAACCTTTTAACGAGTGTGAAAGGAAGCAAGATCACTCGGCAATATTTTCATATTTAGAGAATCTAAAAAGAGCTTAAAGGAGACTCTAGGGGGTTCCTTTTTCGTATAACCTTTACGAGTCCGAAAAAGTGATAAAAGTATACTCGATTACATTCTCATGTATTTACGAGTGAGAGAAAGAAAAAAGACTAAGCTCGGTATTGGTTTCATTTTTACACAAGATTGAAACAAAATTAAACGTATGCTTGTAAATTCCCAACATAATTTCCAAAGGTAGGGATACGAGATACCCATGGATGGTTGGTACTCTACCCCCATATTGAAAATCTAGAGGCTTAACTCCAGAATGATAGTCAAAGGCTGGAGACATGCCCTCCCAAGCTTCAATTCATTCACCGACTTTGAGGTTGTCACCAATTTATGTACTAGATGGAGAAAAAGGATATAGGTGGATGAAAATAAGGTTCAAATATGAGGCCTAATGAAAGACTCTACTTGGTATGAGAGGTAGATGTTTCAATTTTTAACGAGATTGACACAGGAAAATAACTATGCTCAAGGCTCTGGATTGAATCCCCATTTTTTGTTTCATTTTTTAATGATCTTGCTACAGAGAGGAAAACTATGCTCAAGACCTATATTTCATTTTTTAAATATCTTGCCACAGAGAGTAAAACTATGCTCATAGCTTCTGTTTCATTTTTTAACGATCTTTCCACAGAGAAGAAAAACTATGCTCATGGCTTCTGTTTCATTTTTTAATGAGCTTTCCACAGAGAAGAGAAACTATGCTCATAACCTCTCCTTGATCATGTCTTCCAAGAGGATAATGCTCTGGAAGAAAGACATGTCAAGGGACAAACTTCGGTCATGTCTTCCAAGAGATATTCACTGGATGGAAGAACAATGCTCTGGAAGGAATACATGTCGAGGGTCGCGACAAGGGTAAGGAGATCAGACTCAAAAGTACCTACCAAAGAGATTACCATGTCAACTACCGGATCTAAGTCATCGAAATTTGAAGTCATGGGAGACAACACCACATAATTGACATGTGGTGGGGGCGATACCGTTGGCATATAAGAACCATTTAGGGAGTTCATTGAGTTGATGGTCAAGTCAGGGACACAAACTAATGTTGATCAATAGTCACCATTCTTCCATCGTGTGGGAAAGATATCACACGAAAAAGAGTGGACACAATAGCTTTCATGGCATAGACATAATCTCACCCAAGGAGTAAATCAAAATCCAAGGGGTCTTGGACTACCATAGCATCAATAAAGACAATTTTCCCTCCCAAAGTTATAGGAAACTAAGGAAGGATCCCTAAAGGGTGACCGATTCTTCTGTTAAAAGCGAACAGAGTCTGGGTAACTAGCACAAGATGAGGATAACCCAAAGATTTTGAAGCAATAGAGGACAAAATAATAAAGGATGAACCTTCATCTATCAGTGCATGAGGAACGTCCCAACCACAAACCTGTACAGTAATCTTGAAAGGAATGTGAGAGGGAAGATGAGGTCCAGTTAGCACACCCCAA
Source organism: Picea engelmannii (assembly GCA_009831015.1). Classification (NCBI taxonomy): domain Eukaryota; kingdom Viridiplantae; phylum Streptophyta; class Pinopsida; order Pinales; family Pinaceae; genus Picea; species Picea engelmannii. Next base: position 143,370 of record ML800151.1, read on the forward strand.
TAAAAAAGGATGGCCTCATTACTTGGAGGGTTTTTCACGGGAGAAGGAGGAATTCCCCCCAGCACGGTAGATTCTGTATCAACGAGAAAAACATGGGCATAATTGTATTTACTCTCTAACAGGAGAGTAGGATCGACTGATAATGACATCAAATCGAACACTTGGGTTTCATTCTCCAAGGGGAGAATGGGGTCGACATGTGGAAACGGATCAACCGCTTGGGTTGCACTCTCTAATGAGAGAGTGAGATTGACTGAAGATGGGATCGGATCAACCACTTTGTCAATTGGTTAAACTAAGGACGTGACCATATTGACAACATGATCAATCAGATTGACTGATGAAGGGACCGGAGCAACCACTTTGGCACTCGTTAGAGGAGGAGTGGGATTGACCACATTGGCACTCTTCAGATGAAGGGTGGAACTGACCAATGACGGGACTGGATCAATCACTTGGGTTTCACTTTTCAGATGAAAAGTGGGGTTGATCAATGACGAAACTGGATCATCTACTTTGGTTAGTGGTTCAACCAAGGATGAAACTAGATTGACCAGCTGATCAATCGGATTGACCGGGGATGGAACCGGATTGACCACTCCATCAACTAACGATGGGTTGGGGTAAATATTTCGATAACCATTTAGAATTTGAAGATTTTCCAAAAGAGAAGAAGCCTCATCCATACAAGGACAAAGGTGAGAATAATGATCACCTTCACATAACATACAAGGAAATTTGACAGTTCTCTTCTTCTTACCAACCTTAACATCACTAGTTGGTGGGGACTCACCAACATGTTTAGTAGAG
>ML800151.1:145913-156644 GCA_009831015.1 Picea engelmannii
CCCCCCCCCCCCCCCCCCCCCGGGGCCATGAGGGGGGAAAGTTTTAAGATTTTAAGACTAAAAAATGCCAAAAACCATGCAATTTCGCTACTTCAAATGCAAACTAGTTTCACTACCCAAAAGAAAGAATGCATCTATCTTATTTATTTGATTCTATTGTATAAATAAATTAAATACAATTCCTTTGATGCTCTACTACTTTCAATCAAGAGAAAGAGTCATATGCAGATGCAAAAGACATGAAGAAAAAAGGCTACAAACAAAGCATGCACTCAAGGCAGTGAGGTATGAAAGAAAACAAGTAGAAACTTGTTCTGACAAGAACAAAATCAAGGATTCTACAACCAATCAATCATTCAAGGAACACAAGAAAATGCAGAGAATAATCCAAGAAAAGACAGGGAGAAAGAGAAATCACTCAAAATTGTCTCGACAAAACAAGCAGCTAGAAAAGGAAATTTCACATTTCTGAACAAGGTTTCAAGCTCCAATGAATACAATAGGGATTTATAAGCATCAAAAACCAATCCAAACAACTTTAGAAACCAACTATAGACTCTGGGTAAAGACCTCTGTAAAACAGGCTACAAAAGACTGAGCAGAAGAAGCGAGAAAACTCCCTAAAAAGAGACTAGCGCTCCATGTCTCAAGGGTACATAGCATTTCAAAAATCCCTAAAAAACTATAGGGGAGAACTGGCCAAATATCATCACTCTAATATGGCCTAGGGGGGAGATCCAGTCCTCCCAAAATCTCAGAAAAAGAGCCAAAAAATGCAAAAAACTTACCCAGAATGCATAAAAATTGGTGAAATTGCTAGTGAAGGTAGGAGAAGGCTAATGGATGATGAAAAAATAGTAAACGTGATCTGAAAGGTGGGAAAAGGGAAGAGACAGACCAAGGAAATACAAATTTATTTCATTCCCTAGTTGAGTCACCAATTTCTGTTACAGGAAAATCCCCTTGCGGACAGGTGGATTCCCTCTTGGACCGTAAATCTCTAAGATCAAGACAGAAAGGTGATAAATTTGGTCACTGACATCCCTTTAAACCTAGATAAGATAATCTATATAGAAGAGGAAGAAGATGTACCTTTTTTACGATGTTTTTCCTTGCCCAATCCAAGTTGAGCTCTGATCCTCAAGTTCTTCAACAAGTCCCGCAATCCAATCAAAGACAAAACATGCTTCCTATTATACCATGATTAGTTTGAAACTAGATCTATCCATTGAAGACAAGTCCATGTAGGTATACACAATCTTGAAGGAAACATGTCGAGCACATTTATTAATGAGAACTCAAAATAGATACTTACAGACCATTGATGAAGTTGCAACGACCTCTTCTAGCTCTCCTTGTCCAACCCCTTGCTCAAATGATCCGCAATCAAAATGACTATGCTTTCACTGATTATTATCCCTTATGAGATCATAATTTTGATGCCTTAAATGTCTCCCTTCCTTCCTTATGAGATCATAAGTTAGGTATTTCTGAATCTCTCCATCTCCTTCACCATGAGAAGGCCACCTTATATAAGCTTGGAGAGGCCAAGCCACCTTAGAGATTCTTGGAATAGGTTGAGGATCTTTCTCCATCAGCCGTGGATCCTCCCTAAGATCTAGCCTTGACCTCAGATTTGAATCCAATTGATTTCAGAGATAAGGGGGATCTTCCCCTAATTTCCTCAACAACATAAAACTCCCCCAGAATGGTGCACAGAGCGCTACAGCTCTCCCCAAAAGGAGGGCAAGGAGCGCTAGCGCTCCCTGCTAGTGGGTAGGGGAGTGTTGCCCAAGATTTCCTCAAAACATCCCAGTGCTCCCGCAGAATGGTGCACAGAGTGCTACAATGCTCCCCAAAAGGAGGGCAAGGAGTGCTAGCACTCCCTGCTAGTGGGTAGGGGAGTGTTACCCAAGATTTCCTCAAAAAATCCCAATGCTCACCTAGAATGGTGCACAGAGTGCTACAACACTCCCCTAAAGGAGGACAAGGAGCACTAGCACTCCCTGCTAGTGGGTAGGGGATTTTTTCCCTTCTAAATTAATTTCTAAGTCATCTTCCTCAAGGCAAAGGATTTGTACTCTTTGTCAAATGATTTCTCCTTCTTTAACCAGTCTCTGAGGATGTCTTCAAGATGATAGTATGATGTTTGTGACACTTGTGGCCAAAATGTGACACTTGTAATGGTGAAATTAGGTCATCATTGAAGTGAGTAATTTTGATCTGTAACATCCACCTCCCTCTTCTATTGTTATAAATTCATTCAAAGGATTTGAATGATGATTTGAGTGAAGGTTTCAATATGAAGGCATTGTTTTATAAGGGAAAGGATCTCCCTTTTGCTTGAATAGTATCCATTTGTTATTTCCCATCATGATATCATTTTTCATTCATTACAAAGCCCCCCATATTCCTAATAACCCTATAATTCCATGTTCATTTGCAATTAATTATTAAATTCAGTATTTGGTGGATTGTATCAATGGATGGATTGTATATGCTTTTGTTGTGAATAATAGAGCCAACATATTGATTTTATTTAGGTAGAGTATTAGTGAATGGATTGTTAAACGTTTTCATATTATTATTGAAATATTGCTTCAGGACGAGTTTTTTTAGTAGGGGAAGAAATGGTAGAGGTGAAAATAGAGTTAGAGGAAACAATTGGCAAAGATGCCATAGAAGGCCATGATTCTCAATAAATTTTGACGTTGATCCGCAAGAACTAAATCAGCTTTTTCAAGCTAGGTTATTCAACCTAGTTGGCCAAGGGATTCTCCAACCCCGAACTCATAGGCCTCCTTTCTAGCCACATCAAAACTTCTCTAGTATCTGTGTTCCCCCTCACGTTTCTATGCAGCCAGAACCACCTTCCAATGATGGTTGGCAAGAGATCGTCCATCAACTTGTTTCACATCATAATGGTTTAGATGTAGTATCATTTCCATTGCCTCCTCCTCCACTGCCTTTCAATCCAAATTCCAAAACTGATCGCATTGTTTCACCTGCCCAATCCTCACATGCAAGCAAAAGGCTCAAAACCTCCATGCCTGAACTAGAGATTTATAAAGGGAAAAAAGTGGCCAATTCCCCTCACTATTATGAAAATTCCTTTGAAGCAATGTCCTCCCATATTCACCTCAAAGACAATTGATCCCATGTCATCAGCGAAATCCATCCTCAAGGATCCAATCAATGTAAGGCTGCAACAGAAGGAAAAACAACAGAAAGATCAAAGGGTAGTAGTGAAAAGAGGCAAATCGTCCCTCATGGAAAATATGGATTTTGATGTTCTTATTGGTATGGAAATAGATTTTTTTTTTGGACATCAAGCATATATTTAGACAGAATTTTTTCGAAAACATGGATATTATCCTATTTTTGGTCAACAGTCATGTTTTATTTTTCTTAATAATAAAATGTTTGATTATTTAAGTGAATGAGAGTTACAAGGAAAATGTTGGAGAATATCTTGGGTTATTATATTTCACATTATGTTGATTATTGAAGTCAATAAAAAGGGAGTAATAAGGAGGAGTCATATTTTGTTAAAATTTAACAAAGAGATTAGAGGTGCCACCTATTTAGTTATTATTTAATAGAAACATATTTATTTTATGATTATCTATTTGTCACAAACTAGTGGCTAAGATAAATAAATCTTAACAAAATAAAGGTAGTTGAACTACCATAACTTGTTTGAAAAAGAATAAAATCTCAATCAAAAGAAGAGACAAGGAGAGAGAGAACAGAAGGAGAACTTTTGATACAAGGTCTTCTCTACACTTGTGAGATATTTCTTTTTTATTCATTCATTCTGAGCTTACTAGAAAGCTAAACCATCTTGATGACAACAGGGTCTTATTGAAGGAAGCATGATTCAAAATTGAATCATATCTTTCAGGAGCTTGTTTCTAAAGGTTATGATCTTTCTTGGTAGTGTGTGTGTTCCTTCTTGTTTATGGATTAGATTTCATAACTGATAAAAGATATTTTGCAGAGTCAAGTGACAACACTTTTATGTCAAGTTGATCAAGATCTTTAGCTTTAGTTTCTTTTGTTGTTAGATTCTTTTGTATGGTTTCCATCAGAGGCTTCTAAATCTGACTTTGGTCCCACCCTTGCAGGGGTTTGTAAAGAGAATTTTTCTTTGTATCTCAGAATGAAATTAATATAAAAAAAAAAAATTATGATTCCAATGTCACATGTGTATCTTATTATTTTGTTCAGATTTTACTTGTATTATTGTCTCTTTTCCTATACACACTTATGTATATCTCCGCTTATTTTATTTTTCACAGTTACATATAACATAGAAAATCAGCCTTAGTCCCTAGTACATATTACCTGTGGATTAAGAGATTGTTTTGAATTAAAGGTTATAAACCCCGGGAAACATTCCCAACTATCTTGCCTTAGCTTAGAAAGATTTGAAAATTCTTGAGTAAGGTTATTCATACCTTTTCCTCAAAATTTATTTGGTGACCATACTGGGGAGATCTTCCATATCTATCTGGTTGATTGTATCATGATTGTATTTCATTTTTCTATTTTTTCTGATTACTCTTTGACTTATTTTTTCCATGATAGTACATGTTACTAGACAACCCAACATTGGAAATGGTCTTGATGACCAAACCAACATTTCATTGACTTTATTCAACATTATTTTATAAATTGCTAGTACTCATTCTGAACTTGAACACTCTTGGGAAATAATTGAAAGGGACATAAACATACGTGAATGCTAGGAAGTTAGGCAAAGGCAGCCCAAAAATCAACAGTAACCTCCATTTTAGATCTTGTATTCCATGTCCTTTAATCCTTGCATTTCTTGAAGGAGAAGAGGGTTGTCCCCTAAAGCTACCCCTATTTTTGAAATAGTAAGGAGGAAAATTGTCTTATCAACTCAATGAAGTGATCTTAGGTGAACCTTTTCTTATTCTGCTAGTTCATCTTTATCACCCATACCTATCACTTTCAACATGACATATGCGGGTAGTGGTAGTGGCACCGAAGGTCCCTCCTCCTCGAAACATTGTTCTTCATCAATGGCTGGTAGTATCTACAGTCATCAATTCCCTCTCCAATCCACTACCAACCCTACTAAGGTAATTAAGAAATATGGACTTTTCGAATTTGAGGAAGATGCTACAACTACTCCATGGCACGCATCTTCTCCCTTGAATCTTGCACCATCCACCCACCCATTACCAAAATTCAAGGATCATTTACCTAGGTTCTAAGGAAATGGTATTGTTACTATGAATGAACACCTGATATAATTCTCTAATGCTTGTCATAACATAGGGGCTAACGATAATGACACTTGCATGTGTTTATTTTTTAATTCTCTCGAAGGGAAATCCGAAGTAGAATTCTTTGACCTTCCTCCAAAAATCCTTTCAACTTGGGAAGAATTGATTCATTGGGTCAAATCCACTTATGGACAGCCCAAGAATCCATCTAAGAAGTTAAGGGAATACAACAATATTTCTTATAAATATGGAAAAACCATCAAATATTTTAACCTTTGTTTCACCAAACTATATAATCAAATTCCTGAACTAATCTGTCCTCAAAATCAAGTTGCTTTCATGCATTATTATAATGCATTACCTTCTCTGTATTGTCATAGACTTGAAGAGAAGGCTATCGAAAATAATGGTTCCACCCTTCAAGATTTCCTAGAATATGAAGAACAACTTGAAAGAACGGATCTTCCTAAGGGAGGCTTGGTCAAGAAAACAAACATATATGGCATTCTACAACTCATGCAAGATATGAACAATATGATGATATCTTATGAATGAAAAGGAACTTATTCTTCCTCTTCCCCTGGGGATTCTTCTTCTTCCCTAACGCCTTTTACAAACATGAATGAAAACACTTTTCAGCTAAAGGCCATAATGACGTTCATTTGGTGTAATTTCTGTGAAGAAAATCATGATGAGAATACCTACGAGGTTAAAAAGAATGCTAGAGATAAGATATTTGGAAAAATTCATGATACTATGATCATTTTTTTAAATTGGGTTGAACCAGAGGATGTTATGGTAATCAATACAAGGAATAAATATTACACTGCCAAGGGAAAATATGATATTCCCCATACTTCTTCTGCTCCAAGCTCATCTTCTCAAAGTGTTGATACACAAGTTGTCAGAACTTCGGATAATCAAGGAGTGTGTTCTCCTCTTCCCTCATCTAAGTACAATATCCTAAATCAATTGGATAATATCAAATTTGATGATACTCTTTTGGGCATGGTTGTCATCCCAGAACAATAGAAGTATCTCAAGGAATTCATAGAAGGAAAGGTTTCTACTATAGCCAATCTTTTTGAAGAATCAAGGGAAGAGGACTCAATTGTAAATAATATAGGTGTAAATAATTTTAGGAGCTCTGTAAAAAACCCTCCTTTCTATATTTCAGTAAAAGGCATGGTTAAAATAGCTCATCGTTTCTTAATTGACGGTGGGTTTGGTCCAAGTGTGATGAATAAAATTATCATGGAAGAGCTTGGCTTATCTAGCACTAACAAAAATTCTAGAAGTACGCTCTCTTATAACAGTTTGCAACAATCAACTATAGGTGAAATCAAGGATGTAACCTCAGTTTTGTGTGCACATATTGAGATAAGAACAACCCTCAACATCCAAGTAATTTATATGTCAGTGAGTAACTATTCAATTATTTTAGGACGATATTGGCAAGCCTTAACTGGTGGATACCTTTCACTTGATGGTACACATTTGTCTGTACCTCGGAACGAAAAGAACATTATAGTCCTTAGGGAAGGAAGAATTTCACCGTATATAAAGAGCATTTCCCAACCTAATGTAAATTATCTCGAAAAGGATTTGGGAGTGTACTCTATCTTTGTTGATGAAGGTGACACTATACTTGAACTAGATGATTTTGATGATGGCATGTGGCACATGCATTTCGATGTCTCATGTTCAAATGAAGGAAATGGAGTCGACGTCATTCTGTATCATTCTATAGGTAAAATCCACAATTTCTCTTATAGGTTATAATTTGCTTGCACAAACATTGTCATTGATTTTGAGGCCTTATTGTTAGGCATCGAAAATGCATATAACCTTGGTTGTGGCCACCTTACAATTTTTTATGATTTTGAACTTGTTGTGAATCTTGTATGAAAAAATTATGTAGAAAGCAATAAGTTACTTAAACGTTATACTCAAGATGTTTGGACGTTGATTTCAAATTTTTTGTCATTTAACATCACTCATGTTAAGAGGGAACTTAATTCAATGGTTGATAGGTTAGTTGTGTTTGCAACATCTCCTACCCGATAAATTTTACCTCAAAGACCTGATTGTATGTTCCAATCTCTATATCTCCCTCACATCCCTGATAACATAGAATCATGGCAGGTTTTCCCAAGTGATGAAGGAATTTGCTCTTTCATATAAAATGAACCATTTAAGCCCAAATAAATCATCTCGACTAAAGATGAAAAATTTCCTAAAGGCTTGACTCCTCTCGAAATTTCATTTTCAGCAAGTGGTGTAGGAAACAAGGAAACACATAAGGAAGAGGATTCAAAAAGGAAAGTTGGTGATACCATTTCCTTGAATATTGGGACATATGAATCTCCAAAGGTCATTAAATTAGGTGCCCAATGTTCTGATGAATAAAAATAAAAATTCACATAATTACTCCGTGAATTTCAAGATGTTTTTTCCTGTCCATACGAGGATATTCGTGGTTTTGATCCTTCTCTCATACAACATGCCATTCCTATCAAGGAAGGGGTAAAACCAATTAGGAAAATAAAAAAACCTATTAACCCAGTGCTCGAAGCCACTATTAGAAAAGAATTGGAAAAATTGTTGAAAGCTAATATAATCTTTCCAGTTAAGTATTTCGACTGGGTTTCAAATACGGTCCCTGTTTGGAAAAATACCAGCGAGATCAGATTATGTGTTGATTTCCAAGCACTGAATAGAGAAAGTTTTAAAGACCATTTTTTTCTTCCCAATACGGAAATTATTATGCAACATGTTGTAGGGTCTCAAATGATGTCCTTACTTGAAAAATTCTCTGGGTATAATCAAATCAAGATAAAAAGGACCGATAAGTATAAAACCACATTTACCACATGCTGGGGAACATTTTCTTATAAACATGTTAGCACTCTGTAAATTTGTCCGGCTGATAGAAAAATGACAGAGGTAATTGTTTCAACCAACTTTGGAGTTGGGTACTATCCTACTCAGCTCAGAGAGGGCTCTCTCATGTCACTTGATATTTCTTTGGAAATCAATGGCTAGATTTGGTTTTTTTTTTAGGGGTTTTTATAAATTTGTGGGTAAGGAAGGGGAGGGACACTTAGGGCTATGGAATCGAAATTATGAAAGTGAATGAAAACAATGACTGATCGGTAGAAATTTCCTGAGGATAAAGGCTAAATGAGGTGATGAATCTGAGTTATAAATTGTATTTATGCAGAGTGTAAGAAGAAGGAGAAAACAAGTAATTACATTAGAGCATTACTAAAATGAATTATGAATTAGTTAGGAAGAAAATTACACAGTTTAAATTTCTTAAGACAAGAGCATCACAAGATGAATTATGAGCTTTTAACTATCCAATTTAAACAGAAGAAAGTGAAAATGGAATTTAAGAACACAAGAAATACATACAATGAGAGAAGACAAAACTCATATCACCACCATTAAAATATTTTCATAGAGACTTCAAAAGCTTCTGCATATGTATTCAATTCAGCTCCAGAAAATTACAATTTAGTTCAGAAAAACTAAGGAGGTGCCCTTGCACTTCTTCCAACCCTGATACATATGTATTTATTAAAATTTATACAAACAGTGAGTCCTTTTGTTCCAAACTGGTTACAAATAAAGAAATGTTTCGTTTGAAAACCATTTACAAAAAACAGGCTTCAAAACACCACCTGTAATTCTCAAACCGTAATAGTTGTGTAAAATTTGAGAATGGTTTTTGTATATAAGATCATTATAAATAAAAGACTCTCTCTATTTCTCTAAATTCATCTCCAACTTTCTGTAACACGTTTCGCAAAAACATGTCTCGAACAGGAAATCATGAAAACTGAAAAATAGGGTTCAAATATTTCTTTGAATATCCCAATCTGTGACACCTATGTAAAATATGGGAGAGGTTTTTGTATATAATATTGTCTTTAATAAAAACCTCTCTTAGTTTTGTGAAATGTTTTCCATATGTCCGATATATGCATTTGAAAAATATGTCTTCCAACAAGAAAATATTGAATCCGAAAAAATAAGGTTCAAAGATGTCCTCGATTCTCCCAATATGTAACAAATATGAGAAATATGGGAGATTTTATTGTTATTTGGTCGGTTCTAAGTAAAAACCTCTTTTGGTTTCTCAAAATGTGCTCTGGTTTTCCCATAATTCACCTTGGAAGACGACTGGTCAAAATTACTTGAAATCTGGAAACTGAGACTTGAAAACTGATATGCGTGAAACTGATCGAATTCGTCTGCAAATGGTCTAACCCCCAACTTAATTTTGCTAACCATTTCACAGCAATTTCTATAGCGCTTTTCTTTTGAAAATTTTGGGAGTGTGAGGGAGTGTTTTTAAGGTAACCCGCCTTTCACTCCGGAATGCACCCGGTGGCACCATGTGGTCCTGAGCCGAAACCACGGTTTTATTTTCGGTCCGCTTTCAAGAATTAACCTTCGCACTAGTTCTCTACTCGAAATGATCCCCGGTCGTTGATCTGTAGAGCCCATGATCTGTGACCCATCAGGTCCCATCAACTTCGCACTCCCGCTAGGTTTAGCCTCCTCCCACTATATTTGGCCCTGTCTTCCAGTTTATCATGCTTCTGCATTAGTTTAGCGCCTCTCTAAGTCTTGGAAACTGGATTTATCATAGAAATTGTCATAGTGATAACAGAACACATGCCTTTTGGCTTATCTAATGCATGTTCCACCTTTCAAAGAGCTATGTAGATACATTTTGACGATCTAATCAGTAATATTATCCAAGTTTATCTTGATGATTTGACTGTTTATTCTAAAAACCAGTTGGATCATTTTGGTCATCTTAGAAAAATTCTCATGCGCTGCAAAAAATTTGGCGTTTCTTTGAATCCTTCCAAGTCTATTTTTGGTGTCACGAAGGGTGATATTTTTGGTCACATTGTTTCTTATTCAAGGATAAGTATAGATCTTGAGAGGATTACTGCCATTCTAAACTTTCTTTCCCCCACCTCCAAGAAAAAAGTTCAAGCTTTCATGGGAATTATTAATTTTGTTCGTAGATTTGTTCCTAATTTTGTTGTCATAGTTAAACCCATCCATAATATTTTGAAGAAATATCATTCTTTTTCTTGGACATATGATGTCAAGAATGCTTTCCTTAGGATTAATAAGGCGATCAGTTATGCGTTAGTTTTGGCGAAACCAAATTTTGAGAAAGATTTTATAGTATATACCAATGCCACTGAGGAAGCAATTTCTCCTATCCTCTTACAATGTGATGAGTAGAAAAATGAAAAACATGTAGCTTATGTGAGTCAGAGTCTATCAGATGACGAGGTCAAATATTCTTACATTGAGAAAAAATTCTCCATTTTATTTTGGGCAAACATTTGTAGCTAAAAGTCCCTTTTCCTGCTGTCAAGTTTCTACTTTCATAAACTTATCTTTCAAGAAAACTTGCACATTGGCTTGAAAAAATCAAGAG
>ML800152.1:16268-36437 GCA_009831015.1 Picea engelmannii
CGACGTGAATGGTGCTTCCTGTTTTATACTTGATGTTGAGGTGGAATTGCTGCAAGTATGTAGACCAAGTCTTGCTGTAAATTAGAATGTCATCCAGATACACCACTACAAAAGTATTGGTGAATGGTCGCAGGATATTGTCCATCATCCTCATGAAAGTGGTTGGAGCATTTGTGAGACCAAAGGGCATGACCAACCATTCAAAAAGGCCTTCCTTTGAATTGAAGGCGGTCTTCCATACATCTGTTTGTTCTATCGGGACCTGGCGGAAGCCAGACTTCAGATCAATCTTACTGAAGTATTTGGCCCCCGTGAGTTGATCAAGGAGGTCATCGATTCGAGGAATTGGGTATCGATTTCTGACTATGATTTTATTCAGAGCCCGATAATCAATACAGATTCGATAGGTTCCATCTTTGTTCTGTACCAACACGATTGGGCTCTCGCAAGGTGACGATCTGGTGCGGATGTGCCCCTTGTGGAGCAGTTCTTGGATCTGTCGCTTGATCTCCTCATTCTCTAACAAAGAGCGACAATAGACTGGCCCATTGGGTAGTGATGCGTCGGGGGTCAGATCGATGGGGTGCTTGACCTGGCAGTGCAGAGGTACCCCTGTAGGTGAGGAGAAGATATCTGAGTATTCTTCCATGACCGCATCTACTTTCTTCTGCTGTGTGGAGAGGTCGGCCGCAGAGACCCTGGATGTGGCTATGATCTTTTGCTTATTCTGAGAGAAAATCACAAAGAAGACAAAATTCCCCGTCTGAGAGATGACCTTCCTGCATTGCTTAGCAGAGATCAAGGAAATACTACTAGGTGGGACTGCCTCGGGTATCCTGTACAATTTCCTGTTCAAAGTAATAATAACACTACGAGGCCTGGACTCATATACAACATGGCATTTCCATAAATAACGTTGGCCCAAAAGAACATCACAAACTTCGAGAGGAGCAACATCACACAATACCTCGTCTTTGAAGGGCTTGAAGGCATATGACAGTCGGTACTGTTGGTTGATGCGGAGATCGCTTCTTTGGCAGAGCCATCCAATGGTGTATGGTTGTGGGTGCGACGTTGTCGGCAGGGCCAACTGCTTGACAACCTCTGGTTTGATGAGGTTCTTCTGGATACTGCTATCAACGATGAAGTGCTGCGGGGTGCCTTTTACCCACATCTGTGAATGGAAGAGGCGCTCTCCTTCTTCTGGCTCATTTGGTTCACCGGGCTGGAGCTTGGTGGTAGTAACAATGGAACTGGGTTCCGCGTCAATGATCCGTCTTCCCCTTTCTGGTTCTGGTTCAGAGTCATAATATGCATTTGATTCAGAGGCTTTCACTTCGGCCACCAACGACTGCTTTGAGCGACAATCAGCAGTGTTATGCCAAGGGCTCTTATGGAAGTCACACCACTTCTCGGTATCTTTCTTTGTCTTTCCAGTGTCCTTCTTTGCTTGTGGCTTGGACTGGTTGTCCTAATACTGTCCATCTTTTCTCTGTTCTTTGTTTGGTGGGTTGGGGCTTCCCTTTCCTGGCTTTTGTTGTGAGGGGTTCCCAGGCCCAAATTGCCGCATCTTTTGTTTGAGCTTCTGCTCGATTTTGACGGCATATTGGTAGGTCGCGGCCAAGGATGAGATGTCCAGAAATTCCATTTCGGTCTGGATGTATCTATGCAGAGAATCACGGTACTTTAGCACCAGATGTCGCTCCGAATCTTTGATACCCAACTTGGTGCACAAGGTATGGAAGATATTTGTGAAATCTGGCACTACTTGGTCTCTTTCTTGCCGCAGTGTGGTCCATTTGGTATACAGGTCGTCATAACTTCCGATGGGGTGGTATTGTTCCTTAATAGCATCCCTGAAGGATTCCCAGGTGGCCGTGACTGAAAATAATGAGGTTTCCTCTGTTTCCTTTTGCTCACAGAAAGTTTCCCCCAAATATTTTACATGGGGAACGGCTTTGAGGAGCGCAAAAGTAATCTTTTCTTTATTCAAAAAGTTATGGACAGAAAAATACCCTTCTAGTAGATTCAACCACTTGTCTACAACATCTGTGTCTATCTGACCTTCAAATATAGGAATATCAAAGTTTATTTGTACCTTGAAGGGGGCCGCGCCTCCGTTCGAAGGAGATGTGTCACATGTTGGTAGCCGGTGAAGGATTTGCGTGAAACTATCCATCATCTCGTTCCTCTGTTGTGTGAGGGTTTCCTTAATCAACAGTTTAAAAGGATCTCCTGTCCTGTCATCTTTCTTTTCTCCTGCCATGGGAGGTCGCTTGGGCATGCAATAACATATTTCCTCAAGAGAAACAAGCTCAAGACCCAACTCTTTGTACTCCGACCTCGTTGGGGACATGCATTAAGACGACAAGGAGCAGACCTCTTTGATACCACTAATTCAGATTTTATGAGCAGAATGAAATAAATAAATATTATTATGAGGTGCTTAACACAAAATAACAAAGATACAGTAAAACCGATTTTCTATTCAATAATGAAATAAGCTGAAACTGTAAAACGCAGCGGAAACAAGCTTGCTGGAATAGTGGCGGCTTATCTCTGAGAAGAGATGTGACGACAGCGTGCATTCGCAAGAAGCATGTTATAGTGAGGCTCTGAAGGCCTTTTTACAATAAGTAGGAATGCCCAAAACCCTAGACATCCAAAAACCTAACCCTAGGAGATGAAGTGCCAAAAGTCATGTGGGCCCCGTTTGGGTAAGTTAGTACATCAACTTCTCGGGGTCGTAACTTTTGCATACGATCTCTGTTTTAGGCGTGTGATAGCCCATTGGAAAGGTATTGTCGAGAAGATTTATTTTGGGGGATCAATCATGCTTTTGACTTACATGGAGGAGATCGATCCTGAAAAACCTTCATTTAGGCCCTCAAAATGGCCCCGGAACTTAAAACTGCTAAAAATAGTAAATTGCCAAAATTGTCAGAAAACTGTTTTGAGCCAGTTGGAAAAGGTGGGTGGCCACCGATATCCATCTGGATCATACAACCTTCTAGAAATAAGGGTACTTTTTTGGGAAACAACAAGACTTAAAATACCTACAAGATCTACATTCCTGGACAACGTCAGATTGAGATTAGTCGTGATGTTACCTTTGATGAAGAAGTAGCCTTCATGAGGTCTAGAGACTCTCATATAGAGATTGATAGTGAGGAGAAGAAGGCTACAAAGGATGTGAGTATAGATCCCTCTAGTCCAGTTGTTCATCCTTCAGACTAATAGGATGAGTCAGTAGAGTCAACAGAGCCAGTGGATCTACCTAGAGATGTTGTCGTGATCAAGAAGAGGCCAACATGGTTTCATGACACTTTGCACGATGCAAATGGGCATGCAGCTCCTAGTGGTACTTTCAGGGAGAGAAAACGACCTCAAAGGTTCTCAATTTATATGGCATTGATCAGTCACATCATTGATTCTGAACCTTCTAGTTATGAGGAGGCATTAGGCCAACAGGTTTGGAAGGATGCCATGATGGAAGAGTATCAATCCATCATGAATAATTATGCACGGGAGATAGTTTTGAGACTAGAGGGGAATTTAGTGGTGACTTCCAAGTGGATCTATAAGATCAAGCATGTAGTATATGGTAGCATCAAGAAGTCCAAAGCGAGGGTTTTGGCGAGAGGATTCTCTCAGAAAGAGGGAGTGAACTATGAGGAGACTTTTTTTCCAGTCGTCGGGTACACTTCCATCAGGACTATTATTTCTCTTGCTTCAGTTATGGGTTGGAGATTACATCAGATGGATGTGAAGACCGCGTTCCTCAATGGTGTGATTGAGGAAGAAGTGTATATAGAGAAACCTCAGGGCTTTGTGATACATGGGAAGGAGTCTCATGTTTGCAGATTAAAGAAATCTTTGTATGGACTCAAGCAGGCACCCAGGGCATGGTACTACAGGATTAACGAATACTTGATGAGTTTGGGCTTCACTAAGAGTGATGCAGACCCAAACCTTTACTACAAGGCTATTGATGGTGATTCGTTGATCTTGGTACTGTATGTTGATATTCTGTTCCTTATGGGGGAAGAGAGGCTCATTGTTAGTTGTAAGAGGGAGTTGGATTCAGAGTTTGAAATGAAGGATCTTGGGTTGATGCATTATTTCTTGGGATTGGAGGTGTGGCAGAAACCAGGTGAGATCTTCCTCGGACAAGGGAAGTACACAATTGTGATATTTCTCGCAGATTTGGTATGATGGACTGCAAGTCCATGGCTACACCCATGGTGACAAATATGAAGAAGTTGAGTGATTCTGCTTCAAATTCAGAGTTAGTGGATCCGACTATGTACTGGCAGTTGATTGGATCCTTGATGTACCTAGTTAATACCAGGTCAAATATTTTCTTTGCAGTGAGCACCTTGAGCCAGTTTATGGTTCAACAGAGGCACTTCCATTGGGATGCAACAAAGCATGTGTTGAGGTACTTGCATGATACAATTGGATATGGTCAGAGATATGTCTTAGGTGGTGAAGTGAGGCTGTAGGGATATACTAATTCTAATTGGGTAGGGAGTGCAATAGACCAAAAGAGCACCTCGAGGTGTTGCTTTCGCTTAGGATCAGTTGTGATATCCTGGTTTAGCATGAAACAAAATTTTGTAGCACTTAGTACAACAAAAGCGAAGTATATTGTAGTTAGTGTCGCAAGTCGCAAAGTAGTATGGCTTTGGAAGCTTATTGCAGGACTATTTGATCAGGAGATAGAGATGACCTTAATACATTATGATAATCAAAGTTGTGTCAAGATTTCAAAAAATCCAATATTTCATGACAGGTCAAAGCACATTGAGATCAAATCTCATTTCATCCGAGACATGGTACAGAAGGGAGCAGTAAAGCTCCAATACATATCCATAGATGAGTAGATTGTGGACATTCTCACCAAGTATCTATCTAAGGTGAAGTTTTTATAATTCATATACAAGCTTGGTGTGATGCGGAATGTCTCCCTCGTTGATAGGGAGCATTGATGTTTCTCCAGTTAGCAGCATCAGGCAGACATTCTCCCAGATTGGTCATGCTAATTTGACCAAGGGAGAATGATACATTCACTCATGGGGCCATGATGATTTGGTTAGTGGTGAATGGCCTAGGTGCAGTCTTTCTCCTATTAGTCATGCTAATTTGACGAGGAGCAAAAAATACTCGAGATGCTCTCACATTGCCTGCTCTAGGATGAAGTGATATATATTTTATAGGGTAGGTTTGAATTGTTTACAAGTCTAGTCTAATGTTGAATATGTAGGCTCAAGGGACCTCTTGTGATGAGGGGCTTCTCGGTGAATCTACTCAACATTAGAGCCCTATATTAATTAGACATGCATGTGAGGAGATGATGAATCAACAAGGCTCATGAACAACTTTTCTAATGAAGAAGAGACGCCAAGAAGACAAGACAAAACATTAAGAATCCCATAAAGCATTAAAGAAGATATTGAAGACAAAAGTATAAGCTGACCCCAAAAGTAAATTAAGGGTGACTTGAATTGTATAAATAAAGGCTTGATCATTTCATTTGACACACCAACACAACTCTTCTCATCAAGTGCGCAGGTCCTAGTTGCAGTTGCCAGTTGCATAAATTTTGAGGTGCACTATTGTTTTGGAGATATTTTGGGGTGCCCTATCTTTGAGGGTTCTTCCTCATACAAGGGTGAAACTATCTTGTGCTAGGGGTTCTTAATTTTGATGGTGATGTACTTATTGGCTGGAATTATTCTTAAAACAAGTTGTTGGGTTTTCTCCCAAGGTTGGATTTCACATGATAAAATCTTGTGTCTACTGTGCATGGCTATCTTTCTATGATTTTGTTGTTTCCGCTGCAAATTTATTTTGGTTGAGATTTTCAGTGTGTAATTATTCTATGATAACAATGGCATAAAATTGTGTTTAAAATCATAAGGAAATAACTATCAGATATGAAAATTGAAAATTTAACAGATGATTATTAGGCTATGTTAAATACTAGGTCACTAGGAAGAGAAGGGGTTCCATTCTTTTGATATTGTTATTGTTCCATAATTGAGAAGAACATCTCAGAGTGGGATATTGAATCATAATAAAGGAGGTAAAATATTCTTCACCATTCATTCAAGACACAATTTCCATGACAACTCCATAGTGATTTCACATTTCTTTGTACTTGCATTTCATAATTGGAAAACATAGAGTAGAGCATAGACCTAACCTTCTTGTTGGGTTTTCTCCTATATTAGGTTTCTCGTGTCACATCTTGTGTTCATTTTTGTGTATGGTGTGTTCATTTTCTTGTTTCTTTCATTTTAGTTTTAGTTATTTCCATAACTTTGATGCTAGAAATAAAAAATCTGAGATCTAAGGTAATACACTACAAAATAAAGATTCCAAAATATTGTAATACATGTTGTGACTAACTGGTCGAATGGAATATCCATGGTATATTATAGAACATGGGAGGACATTTTCATCACTTAGAAATGGAGGGAGTGAAATGTTGGCTATCCCTTGAATTCATTACATGAAAAAGGAAAAGAGAGTTGGCTAAGATGTGTGGAGTTTTGTCACCCCCTCCTTTATTAAATTGACTTGACTAGAGTAGGGTAGAGAGGAGGCCCCCTTTAAAAACTATTTTATTTTTCCCATGGGGTTGATCATCGGTGCGAGGTGAGGGTATGGTGGGCTACTCAATTATTGTTGATAACAAGAGTTCCTTTTTTAAGGGTAGTTTCTTGGTTCATCTTTTCATCTGTGTCAGAATTGTTATCTTGAAGAGCATGGAAGAGGGATGCTTCATGAAATTTCCGGAGAAACAGTTTAGATTTATGGATGATACAAGAGATGGAAGGAATGGATATGGTATTAGGTCCTTTTAGATTCTTGATGACAATTAGAGAGTCCCCTAGAACATATATTGTTGTGTGAGTGAATTAATGAGCTAAGTAGAATGAGACCTTGCCAAGATGCTTGTGTTTTTATTTTTTTGTTTGATGCAATGCCCATCCCCAATGTAAATAAGTTATCTATTTATGATCTAAAAGACTATCTTATGGTCTTTAAGATAATATCACGAGGATAAATCCTCTTGCGTTTTTATAGAGGCGGTACTCCTCTTTCTTGATGCATGGAAGACTGTTCTTCTGAACTTAAATGCATGCAATAGAAAATCCCAACAAATCTTCCAATGAAACCATTATGTATAGAGTCTTATATACAAATGTATTTGTCAAGAACATCAAATCATTCAAGAAAAAGAGATAAATATGTCTACAAATATTGTATCTATAGGGTTTGGAGTCTTCTTTCAACAAATATTATGTCTCCCTTTTACGATAATGTGAACCCAGAATCAACTATGACTTTACAAGATGAAGGCAAGTAAAATGGACAAGTCGTAAAAGAACTTTACATGATCATTTCTTTGGAACTCAAAAAATATTTTGTTAGGCAATACATTTGAAATCACATGATTTAGACTCAAAGTCTAAGAAATCACTAATGTAATGCCTCAAATAGTTCTTTGTGGGAGAAATAAATAATAATATACCAAACGTAACAAGTTTAACTATGTCTAAAACAAGAGGGATGAAATAACCTCAACAAGATCTCAATGACAATTAAATAAACTTAATTTTCCTTTTTACAAGAAGAGATTTTGCTCCTCTGGACCTGAAATATCATGAAAAATGAATGGAAGAATTTAGAGAAAAATCTAATCAGACTCAGATCTTCCTGTTACCAAACATACACGGAAAACCTAGTGGAAAGAATAAAAAAGAAAGAAACATGAGGAACAAAGTTAAGCAGGCTAATTCACAAAATCTTGGAAAGTAAAAACTTGCTTCATGTGAACTCTTCGCCATTGCAAAAACTCATAACTGCCAACAATAACCAATAGACCAACCTCTTGAATGTCTTTCACCTCTTCTTTTATAATCTTCTCTTCATATTCTTGAAACTTGTTTTTAGTTAGGGTTTTAAGTGTCCCTTTGTAAATTTGAACTCTGATATTCATGCCATCAACTCGGACCCACTTTAGAAGCTCAAGAATTTCTTTAAACAATTTTCCAGAAATAACTCGTCGTTAAGCTAGAAAATAGTCCCTACTATAATTTAATTTTTATGGCATGGTAGTCATGATTTCAGCCATGGAAACCAATTCCAAAGTGTTCTTCTTGTCTCTAGATTTCCAATGAGCTATTGTTTTCTCAAATCGGACGTCAAGATCAAAATTTATGGTCTCTGGAAGATGAAGGCTCAACAACCATTGATCTATGCACGTGAATTTTGAGCCCTTGATTAAAAATCTACCCATTTATCCCACATGTATTAGGGAATAGTTCTCATACATGTTTATAAGAAAAATGTGTCCCCATATTATTTTTGTGTGAAATAGAGAGAACTATGGAGCCCTTCGTAGCTTGTGCATAGTGTAACTTTTGTTGCCATGTCATTGCCCAACAATCATGCCAAATCACTTGCCCAGTCATCTATGTGTCCAATAAGTATCATCAAGTGTCACTCGAGGGTAGGTCCACTTTACTTCCATGTGTCACAATGTGATAGGTCCACCTCACTGCCATGTGCCCCAATATGGCAGGTCCAAATCGCTGCCACATGTCCCAATATGCCAAAGGAGAGGGAAAGGGATAAAACTTAGGAATATAATGAATAATGACATGAAATAATAAAATCAGAAAATAAAATTACGTAGAAATGGGGCAATCCAGAGGTAGGCATGACTAAGTGTTGAGACTTGTGGGGTTGCAGACTCACAGGGGTGCAGGGGTAGGTTGATGTAAAAAAATCATAACACAGGATCCCACATCCGCATTCAGAAGTAAAAAATAAACTAATTATAAGACTCGATAAAGACTAAGTGTAAAACACAGTGAAATGACTAAGTCGTGAGTGTGCAAATTGGGTAATGCAGAAATGGGAAGTGCAAATTGAGTATTGCGGGTTGCAGGACTAGGAGTATTTGTGGGTGAGGGATAGCTTGGTCTCTTGCAACGAGACTTCCGCAACAAACAAAAATGACTAAGTGTTGGGATTATTGGGTGGGGAAAAATAACTATGTATGGAGTATGGGTAGTAGTGAAAATGACTAAGTATGGGAGAGTATGAAGAGTAGTGTAGAGGAATATAGAGAATAATAAAAAATGACCAAGTATGGAAAGTGGAAAGTAAGGGAAATGGCTTAAATGGCTAAGTATGGGGCAACATAATTTGGGGAGGAATTTGCATATCTTGGACATATAACCTATGTTTTAGATTCCATAAAATGCTAGACGAAGATGAGACATAGGGCTATTCAATGAGAAGATGGACATAAGCTATTTATTTCTTTTAGTATATTTTTATTTTCTTCTATTTTTGTTTCAAAGAGAAACCATCCCTGTTGGACTTTCATGATGAAGAACTACAATACCAAATATGATTTAAAACTTGTTGTGTCTTCAGGATCAACGGGTGAGGGTTATTTGGAACTTTCCAAATTTGAAAAAAAATAGTCTCCATTTGAAGAATACATAGGTTCACAAATTTACCCCAAATCACTTAGTTGATGGGTTTCAGGAAAACACATCAACATATGGATCCAATTGTGGGACAATGACCCCCTGTGGGTTGTTGAGGACCCATACTTGGACCAACTGCCTTATCCATTGGGATATGGAGTCATCCCCAAACCATTATCTCAATCCAACAAATGCTTATTAGGCAAACTTTAATGAAAGACAAAATTATATACATGAGAAAACAAAATCTACCTATCCTAAGCTATTTGGAGTGAAGGGATACTTCCAAGTGTAAGTAGACTTCCAATGTAGCCATGCACATAACCAATCAATCTGATTACTCCCATCCCTGATTGAGAGTGTTGTTTCATTGGCCATGTTCTGGAGATATTCTTTCATCATACAATGACCATATTGCCATGGTGAGGTTGAAAAGATAAATTTATTGCTGAACATTTGTGGGGAACTGTAGGGTTGTCTTTTGTTTTTCACCAACAATCTCATTGTCTTCATAAATAAATTATACCACCCATGGAACCTCTTTTTGTAAATTCCCTTCTTTTTTTGATTCTTGGAATATCTCTTCTTCATTAAAATCCACTCCAGATGAGAAATCAATAGCTTGAAGTTTTGATGTAAAGTGGTAATCATTAACATCACTTTTTTTCATCCAATGTAGACATTATCTTTTTAGCTTAATATAAACTGGCCGTGGCACTTGAAAACCCACTACAAGATTTTCACTATGACCATATTGGCTGAAATCTTCATGTACATATAGTGGAGGTTCTTCAAATCCATCTTTAAACTTATTATGATCATTACTCTCAAATTGAGCATATGAGAGTTCAAAATTTCCCTCCCATGGAGCATGTAGCAGATAATATTCTTCTTGAATTGAGACATTAGGGTTCTCACTTTCAGTTTCAAGAACACAATATGATGTAAAAAAAAAATCACACATTTCATCAAATTTTTCTTCTAAATCCTTTCCTCCATTGTCTTGGATAAATATTGGGAAGTTTAAGAGATTAGCATCGATTTCATGAATATTTCTTTCAATGACTTGAGCTCGCTGCATTAACTCTTTCTAGCTACACTTTCCCTCTTGATTCAATAAAAATATCATATTCATGAATAAGGCATTTTCATAACAACTAAAAATGATGACATCATTTGGAAATATTTCTTGAGGAATCTTATGAAGGACTTTCATAAATCTGAAAGTGAAATCTTTGACTGTCTCTTCCTCATTCATATAGATTTCAACCAACTTTAAGAAAAGAGAATGTGGATATTTCCTTGGGAAACATTTCTCGACAAATAAATTTTCTAACACATCCCAACTAATGACGGTTCCAGACATCAATGAGTAAAACCATTCACTAGCATTTCCTTTTAGAGTTAAGATAAACAGTCAACATGCACCATCATCTTCAGCCACATTATAAATATCACAAGCACTATCAAACTTAACCAAATGCTTTTTTGTGTCTTTTGAAGTATTTCCGAAGAACATAGGAAACTTGTCCATGGAAATATTTGGCAAGGGATGAACTTCTCCTTGCAAATTGAGTGGACCTCTATGCAACAATTTCTTTCTTTGGGTACCTTCTTCCTTTATTTTGGCTTGAAATTTTTTTGTTGGGATTGGTGGGGAAGGAAAAATATCATCACAACATGAAAGAAACTCCTCGAAGGAGTCCTCATATAGATATTATTGAAATTGTGGAATCTTTTTAGTGGAGTCATCGGGGAGTTCATCCTCCTGAATCTTGGATGGTTCTTTGATTCTCCATAAAATGTAAAAAATGACTTGTGTATGAAACTTCATTAACATGTCTTCAAGGCCATCTGATGCTCCTTGAACGAGGTTTTCAAGAACTCAGTTCATCTTAAACCATTCAACTAGAAATCTACCAAATCTGTTTCCAAGGATTGAACCAAATATCTTCTAGTTTTTCAATAATATCCGATCCTAAACAATATCAAATTTCTTGAAAATGAATCATTCCAATTTCTGGTCTACAAAACTAACCTTTTTTTGTCCCCAATTGAGTGGAAAAAAATGTTGGTATAAAATATTGTCTTACGGTCTTTAAGATAACATCATGAGAATAAATCCTCTTGCGTTTTTATAGAGGTGGTACTCCTCTTTCTTGATCTATTATCCTTCATATGAAAAATGTTGTATCAGAAACACTGTTGTTCGTGTTGTCTCAAGAAGGTTATTTCATGAAGGCTATCATGAAGATGTATTTCCATATGGGCAGCAATCAAAACATATAGAAACAAACTTAAAGAGACTCAGAGGAGACAAACTTGAAGGAAGTCAGAAATCAAAAGGAAACATGAACATGCTTATGACACTTTGTAGAAAGCAAAGAGAGATGCAGTAGACAGAAGCATGGACTCCAACATTGAAGATAAACATGAGGAATTAAGCATTTATAGATACAAGGTGAGACTCATGGCTAGAGGGTTCTCCCAGTAGGAGGGAGAAGACTACGATGTCAACTTGTTCTAGTAACCAAATATACCTCTACCTGAGCCATTATATCTCCTACAGTATCCATGGGTTGGAGTTTACATCATATGAATGTAAATATTGTTCTTCTCAACAGAGTAATTGAAGAAGAAGCGTATGTAGAGAAACCTCAAGGTTTTGAGGTATATCAGAAAGAGACCCTTCTATGAAGATGGAAGAATACCTTGTAAGGATTCAAGCAAACTTAGTGTAGAGACTCTCATGTACAAAAGAAGCATGGTGAAAACTTCCTATGATAGAGGAACTATATTGAAATGGTTCTTCAAAAGTCTGGGATGATGGATTGCAAATCCATGGAAAACTCCCATGATGATAGATCTAAAGCAGTTGAGAGACTTTGATCCAGTATACCCATCTCTGTATCGACAATTGATTGGCTCGTTAATGTATTTGGAGAATACTCATCTAGATATTTTTCTTGTGGGACGTTTGAGTTATGATATACAATTGCATGGATTTATCGATTCAGATTGGGCAGGGAGTCAGATGGCAGAAGAAGTGCTACTTGGATATGTTTTAGTTTGAGCTTTGCCACGATGTTATGGGCTATCAGGAAACATAAGTCTGTTGCACTCAACACTGCAAAAGAATAGTATATTACAATTTTTGATGCTTGTACGGAAGTAGTGTGTCTCTGTAAGTTGGTTTCTAGACTATCTGATCAAGTGTTGAATTCGACCATGATATATTATAATGATCAGAGCTATGTGAAGCTTTTAGAGAACCCAGTGTTTCATTTCAAGTCAAAGCACATTGACATAAAGAATTATATTCTTCGGGATAAAGTCCAGAGGGGAGAAGTGGTTCTCCAATATATCTCCACAAATGAGTAGATATTAGATATTTTGGTAAAGCCTCTGTCCAAGATGAAAAAATTGTGTACTTAAGGGACAATCTGGGGCTCATGGAGATGACTTCCTTATTGAAAAAGGAAGAGATTACTCCTGGGTTGGGAGGAAGAACTGATATGTTATTGATTTATGGGCAGTCATTTTCCATTTCGGAAAATGGTCCAGGTTGGGCAGTCACCTTCCAGTTCAGAAAGTGGCCCAAGTTTTCTGATAGACATGCATTTTCCAGTTCGGAAAATGGTCCAGATCGAATAATCATTTTTGTAATGAAAATGGTCTGATAGATTGCTAATGTACCATAGACAATGATTCCCCTTGTGTCTGGTGTGTGGGAATGGTCTAGGACAATCATTCTTCTTGGAAGTCACTCTGAGTAGTGGTCAAGTAGAATGGTCTACCTCACCAGGCAGTCATTCTTTCGAAGTTCACAGTTGTGAGAAGTTTCGAAGAATGGTCTGTTTTGGAGGTTGGTGTAGGACAATCATTTCCATAGGAAATGGTTCGGATAATCATTCCCTAGGGTAGACTCATTCTCTCCATGTTTCATTATGTTTAGTGCTAGAGGAACGGTCTAGTTAGGTGAATGGTCCAGGTTCAACAATCAGGGACAAGCATTCCTTAGGGCCGACTCATTCTCTCAATCTTGCACTATGATTAGTGTCGGAGGAATGGCCCAGTTAGGTGAATGGTTCAGGGTCAAAAATTAGGGACAATTATTATTCTATGCTTGGGAAGAATAGTCCAGATAGCCCATGGCTGATGTTTTACTTTTTGAGGGCAAATGATCTTCCATATCTCACAAATGTGAGTGGAAGAATGGCCCAGATGACTCAGTTTGTATCATGATATTGTTATGCAGGTTGATATTAGATGATATGTTTCTTGTGGAGATTATATGTCTCTGGAAAATAGTTGTATGCTACTATGGTGGATGTGTTCCACTGGTTGTGACTATGTGTCATTGGTTAGTAGTTGTGTGCTACTAGGTGTGGTTGTGTACCACTAGATAGTAGTTGTTTACTACTATGGATAGACACAATTGTGTTCTATTGGATGGGATTGTTTTGATTATCATGGAGACTCTCACTAGTGTTGGAGATGGTTGCCAACTAACTAGATAATCAGTATGTTGATGGAAAGAAATTCTCTAGGCGGAGAATGGTCCAGGTAGGACTAATTACTAGTGGACAAACATTCTCCCTATGGAGAGTGGTCCAGGTTGATAGATTGTTGATGTACCATAGACAACTATTATTCTAGGACATATGTATGGATTAGAAGAATGGTATGTCTCCCTAAGTTCACAGTAGTTACTAGAGTGGAGAGATTAGTACATGACATACATTTTCCCCGATTTCACAGTAGTGGCCAGAGGGAAAATGGTCTAGGACAGTCATTCTTCTAGGACGTATGTCAAGATTAGAAGAATAATCGTTGTAGCCCATGGCATGGCCTCCAACATCTGTTGGAGCAATTATTCTTCTAGGACATATGTCTGGATTAGAAGAATGGTTCTTGTATCACTCTGTGGAGTGAGTGACTTATTTATCATCATGCTCGATTACTCATATAGAGTATGGCTTCGAGAGATGATGCAGTTGATGCTATTAGATGATACTGATAGTGATGATGTTGCTCGTGAGTTGATATACGTGATCATGAAATAGTCTGTGTTGCTATGATGATGCCACTGGTTGAATGGTATGTTTGTGCTCAAGACCATTACCTTTAATACCTTCCTAGCTAGGAGGGAATGTTGATATTATGGTAGCTATGGGAGGTATTAACCTCTACGTGTAACCTTTGATGAGACTAGAATATTTCGGGAAGCAAGAGAAACTTTAAAATGTTAGATAATAACCCTAGAAGACAAGTCGACTCAAGAGAATAATTAATATTGTGTTAGTAGTCTCCAGGAAGAGAAGTCACGCCAGTTAGGTCACTTGGAGGACTATAAATAAGAGGGCGCTAGAGCTCATTTGTCACTCTCACTCTCACAATTGCATAAGGATTAGTGGTGTGGAAGTTTGGAGAGGGAGTGCAGCTGCAGCTATTGCAAATGACATCTTGGTTATGGTTTGAACTTTCTGCTTGGTTTCTGGTTATTCTTGCTTGGTGCGCTACCCTTGGAGAAAGGTGTGCTAGCCTTGGTTGGCTATTGGTTTGCTACTAGAATTATTTTATTTGTCAAGGTTAAGGTGCTTGAGGGTATCCTTTATGCCTATGGTTGGGTGACAATATTGTTATATTGTCTATGGAAAAACGAGCACATCCCTTCATTTCTAACAATATCTATAGGGTTTGAAGTCTTATTTCAACAAATAATTTTCCTCCCTTTTAAGATAATGTGAACCCGGAATCAACTATGACTTTGAAATATGAAGGAAAAGCAAAATAGACACGCCATCAAATAAATTTACATGATCATTTCTTTGAAACTCAAAAATGATTTTGTTAGGTAGTACATTTCAAATCACATGCTTTAGATTCAAAGTCTAAGAAATCACTAATGTAATGCCCCAAATAGCTCTTTATGGGAGAAATAAATAATAATATCCCAAACGTAACAAGTTTAACAATGTTTGAAACAAGAGGGACGAAACAACCTCAACAATATCTCAATGAAAATTAAATAAACTAAATTAAATTGCATTTGTCTTTTTACAAGCAAGGATTTTTCTCCTCTAGACATGAAATATCAAGAAAAATTAATGGAAGAATTTAGAGAAAGAGTTGATCAAACTTTGATCTTCATGTTGCCAAACATACATGGAAAACCTAATGGAAAGAATCAAGAAGAAAGAAAGACGAGGAAGAAAGTTAAGCAGGCTAATTCACAAAATCTTGGAAAGGCAAAACTTGGTTCTTGTGAACTCTTCACTGCTGCAAAAGCTCCTAACTACCAACAATAACCTACAAACCAACCTGTTGAATGTATTTCACCTCTTCTTTAATAATGTTCTCTTCATCTTCTTGAAACTTATTTTTAGTTAGATTTTTATGTGTCCCTTTGTAAATTTGAACTATAACACCATGTTTCCCCCATTTTGTAAATATAACTATAAAAGCCAAGAGACTATGGAAAACTCAATATGTGTGAATGTTTGATTTGATGGACCTTTGTATAAAAGGTCAATGAATGTAAATTATGTTATTTACTAGAAAAATGGATAAGTGTTTCATGACTGCTAGAAGGGGGGTGTACTGAGAAAGACCACGAATGCTATGAAAAGAGATGGTGAAGGGGACCAGGAATGGTTGCGTTAACCTTCACCAAACCAGTACCTTACTGGATTTAAATTGCTTAGGTCCAGAACATTCCTCTGACCCAAAAATGAATTACGGTCAGAATGGTAGGTGGGAAGATCTCCTCAAGAGTTAATGAGGGGATGGGGCAGAGCACCCATCTGTAAGGCTTCCAGACCTGACCACGGACTGGGAATTTGAGCCACACACAACCTTGATGAAATAAGAAATAAAGGAAGGTGTGGTGGATGGGGGTGAAGAGCGCAGAGACGAGAATCTAAGCTCCCGGGTTCAAGAAAGAAGGAGGAGATAAGCATTTTGGTCGCATAAAATGGTTGAGAAGGTTATGACACAAGCTGATAAATGAGGAAGATCCTCCTTGCTTGATATCATGTAAACCATTGTCAATATCATGTGGGAGAAGGAGAGTAACCTTCATCCCTATCTATTTATGTGTCGGAAGAAGTGATTCAATCTCAAGCATCTTGGTCTAGCTCAGGGGTGGCTAGTGGTAAATTCGTTAGGAGTGACTGAGCCTATGGTTGGGTGGAAATAGACACTCCTTCCAGCAGTTGCTTCACGTTATCTAGTTCTGATAAGTGTTTTCATACTCTATGCATTGAATTGGAAATTAAGGGGTGCATGCATGTATTTACATATCTATAAATGGTTTATGTATTGAAATAGTTAAGTTATGTGTATACGTTGACTTCCTTGAGAACTTATGCTTCTGCTTTTCCCATATTCTCCAGTTTAACCCTCGAAGGTGTCTTCCCCAGGGAGCTACCTCATAGCTTCGGAGTCAGATCACACCTCTTGGAACTGCTACCATCTCGGTAATCCCATGAGTTTACACCACCCTATTTCAGAACTTAAAGTTATGTGAGTTAGGAAGGTGTTTCCTTCAAACTAGTAGCTTGAGAGACCTTGAACTCGCGCCCATGACCTTAACCAAAACCTGGCTAAGAGTAGAGCTCATAGCCCGAGAGTCATCTGAAGGTCCATGTGACCTGGGTCTAGGAACCTTTCCCTAAGCTCGAAAGGAGCTATCTCATAATAGTTTTAGAGTTTAGGGAGTTCGATGCCCTCAGATGTCAAACTTCACGATAGTCAAAGTTACTCGAACTCCCTGAGTAACAAGAGTCATAGATGAATCAAGAACCTGAAAAAGGAGATGAATGTGAGCCTTTCATCAGGAGGAAAACCTATCTCAGTTATTGGATCGACTCAAAGATCCACTGGATTTAACAGATCAAACACTCGTCTCTCAATTAGATCGATGGTTTAGAATCATTGTGGAGCGCAAAGGTGAAATTAACGGACGTGCTAGTTCATAGCCTGCAATCAGCCCACGCCATTGATCTGGTCAGGGTGAAGGATCAACGACCACGATTAGACAGAGTCAAGAGAGTTCTTTCCATATTGTGGAGATTGGGCCCCACAATCACTGTGAACCGTCGATCTATGAACAAAGATCGATGGCTGGGAATCACTGCGGAGCACGAAGGTGAAATTTACGAATGTTCTAGTTCACGGCCCGCAATCAACCAACACCGTTGATCTTGTTGGGGTGGAGAATCAATGACCACGATTAAATAGAGTCGGGTGAGCACTTTTCCGATTGCGGAGATTAAGCTCTCTGAGAAAGAGCGAGCACGTTGGGGCCCTGCAATCACTATGAACCATAGATCTGTGAACAAATCAGTATTGTCTGGATCTCGACCATGAAAATCTGAGGAAGGTTGAAAGACGATTAGATTGAAGCGACGAGGCACAGTGACGCCATCCATGTTGACGTGGATTTAATCGCGATAGGCCACATGCCACTTGGATTCATGTGCATCACACACCCTACAACCCCTTTTGAACGTGATACGCGTCATCCCAGACAAGGGTACATGTCGCCCCTGACCCAGCCACGTGGCAGCCCTTGGTACATGCCCACCTCGCCCACGTGGTTGGTGAAATTATTGGGATTCCGAGAGTCCGGGACTTCAGGACTCCGAAGGATTTGAGATGCTTCGAAAATCCCCGAAGTGTCAAAGTGCCAAAGTTGATTGTTAACTTCGGAGAAGAGCACTCCAGAGGAACACGAGGAGTGAAGTCCCGAAGACCTAAGGTCCTGATGTGTCGAAGTCCATCGGAACCGTCTATTGGAAGGGGATGCATGGCGCTTGATATGTAACTCTGGGTACAGAGTACTTCAGAGAGAAAAGGATTTGGAACATTCAAAACTCCCAAACGCCGAAGTCCTGAAGTGAATCAGGGTCGTCAAAATCTCTGAGGACACAGGGCATCAGATTGTGAACTTCAGAGATTTGCCACTCCAGAGGATTCACGCAGTGGATGTCTTGGCACCTATTGTCTTGGCATCTAGTCATAGACCATAGTCACATGCGAGTATATATGGATGGAAGGGGCTAGGCCTGGAATTCAAATCTTGAAGGCCGAACACCAAATCTCCCGTGAACCTGTGAATTAGTAAAGGACTAAGCCTAGACGTTGCATTTGTTGGCGAATGTATTTCTGCCATAAAATTAAGAATGCTAGAAGATCTATAATATCAGAGAACTCAGGGAGAAACACATTGAGTCGAACCCATGTAGAAGCCTCGTGGCCTCAACCAATGAACACCTGAATAAATTGTGATAGGATAACTGCCATCTCTAAGCTCGGTTAGGAGCATGGAGACCATGGATGGATAGCTCTGGAAGAGCATAATGGAATAGAGACCTTGAATGGGGGTTTTGATTTTTTTAAGAAGAACGAAATTTCGACGCCCCACCATGGGTGTGTTACAAATTTGTATCAGAGCGTGGCTGCAACACTTGGCCTACTTGGGGTTTTTATCCCCCACCTTTAGGGATAACTAGGAGATCATGTCTCTAGGCCCACAGGTCCTAGACATGGAGTACTGAGAGTCGGATCGACTTTAGCATGGCCCTGGAGGGCCCACCTTTTCATCATTTCAGAGGCTCTATCTTGTTATCAACAACGACATCCATCACCATCGTCTTGGTCTTGTGTCATAGATGGCTCTTGCTCCATGATGTAATGAGTCTAGGTATCATGGTATGTGTCACTTTGATCATCAAAACCCTTGAATATGTGCATCCGTTTCCTTTTATTTCTAACAAATTCTTGGATCTTACGCTTGCCCACTTGACCATGTCTGGGGGGATTGACATGATGCCCTAGTAAGCCTGTGTTTGTAGGTTTTGGTTTGCCACTAGGGAGGGATTCTGAAAATCCATCGTCTGCTCCCATCATAACACCAGTTTTTCATCTTGCTTCCCGCCCATCTATCCCTTACACTTGTCCCGACAATGGGTTGACCTATTTATAGGATTGCACCTTACCTCATGGGAAGAAGGGGCTAAAGGCCCAGAAGGTAAAAGCAAGATGGCAAAAGATAAAAGCCTAAGAATAAAACCTCGAGATGCTTAGGGATCCATGAGAAAGAAATAAAAGGCTTCTCAGCAAGAAACAAGAGGGACCCATAAAAACAACAAAACAAGACCTAGTCAGAGGATAGGGGGTCTCATCACGAGCCAACCTATTAGGTCCATGGGTACCTAGAAGTATGAAATTACCACCATCTGGTTACCATGCTAGAGTAGTGACTCTTGGTTGCATGGCCAAGGGAAAGGGGGTCTCATCACGAGCCAACCTTCTCATTTATGTAAAAGTACTTGTGGGTAACGCTGTCACCACTGGTCACCACGCCAGGGAAGTGTGCCTTGATTAGCCTCTTGAAGAAAAAGAAATAATGAATAAAAGAATAAAGAATAAAGACATGGGCTTAGAAATATTTGCATCCAGGATAGGTTCAACTTGCCTTCTACAAAGGCACCCATGGGTAAAGCTTTGCACCCTCTGCTCTCACTGCACCCACTTGCCTGGACATCCCTTACCCACATCACCCACTTACATGGCTTAGATGAGGTCTCTTCCAAAAACTTTCCTTTTCCAATGGACACTAGCCCAATAGGATGCCCTGTCATTTTCT
>ML800152.1:56489-76022 GCA_009831015.1 Picea engelmannii
ATATTTACATCAAACACTATTGGGTCCATTACCCAAACCTTTGTGCTACGGGTCTTTCTTCAAGGGTTGACATTAATGACAACCAACCTTAATCAACAAAAGGGATGTCCTTTATATGCAATTCAGATGTTGGAATTTGTTGAGGATGAAAAACCAAACCTAGAGGACCACCCCATATTAAGAGAGTATAAATATGTTTTTTCCAGAAGAGACATTGACATCTCGATAGAACTTGCACTAGGAGCAGTGCCAATGTCTAGAACACCCTATAGGATGAGTACACCCGAGCTAGTTGAGCTCAAACTATAGCTAAAGGAAATGATGGACACATGCTACATCCATCTCAGTGTGTCTCCATGGGGAGAACCAGTCTTGTTTCTGAAGAAGAAAGATGACACACTATGGATGTGCATAGATTATAGACAACTCAATAAGACAACCATAAAGAACAAGTACCCCTTACCAAGAATCGATGACTTGTTCGACCAATTAGGGGGTGCTTCCATTTATCAAAGATTGACTTAAGATCTGTATACCATCAATTCTGAATCAAGGATGAAGACATCCACAAAACAACCTTAGGACCAAATATGGTCACTATGAATTTGTGGTGGTGCCATTTGGATTAACCAATGCCCCTTCCACTTTTATGTGTTTGATGAACAATGTACTCAACAAATTCCTAGATAGATTTGTATTGGTTTTCATTGATGATATCTTAATCTACTCCAAGAACATAGAGGAGCATGAAGAACATCTTATACTTGTACTTCAAGTACTAAGAGAGAATCAACTCTACGCTAAGTTTAGCAAGTGTGACTTTTTCCAGAAGCAAATACATTACTTGGGCCATGTTATTTATGAAGAAGGGGTGGCAGTAGACCCTGAAAATATTAGATCTATTATGGAATGGCCTACCCCAAAGGATGTATCTTATATCAGATCCTTTATGGGCTTAGAAAAATATTATAGAAGGTTCATAAAAGGATTTTCCAAGATTGGTTCTCCAATCACTGCCCTCCAAAAAAAGGGGGTTAAATTCACTTGGACATCAGAATGTGAAGAAAGATTTCAGGAACTGAAATACCTTCTGAACCATGCAACCATGCTGAAGATTACAGATCCTGATAATGACTTCCTCGTGTGTACAAATTCCTGCAAGGAATGACTTAGAGGAGTCCTTATGCAAGAATGGCGTGTAATTTGATACGAATCTAGAAAATTGAATGAGCATGAAATCAATTATCTGACCCGTGATATAGAGTTAGATGCCATCGTGCATGCTTTAAAAATGTGGAGGCATTACCTCCTGGGTAGGAGGTTTGTACTTATGACAGACCATTGTGGGTTGAGGCACCTGTTTGATCAACCAAAACTCGATGCCAGGCAATCTAGGTGGATGGCTCTCCTTATTGAGTTCGATTTTGAAATCAAACACATCAAAGGGAAGGAAAATAGGGTGGTTTATGCCCTTAGCATAAGTTTGAAAATGATTTACCTGGCAGCAGTAAGCACCTGTGAAACGAATGTTAGGGAAAGAATCAGGAATGCACAAGAAACATATGAATTCTTCAAGACCGTGACCTCATACCTAAATCAAGAGCCCACAGGGATAAAGTATGAAGGCTATCAGATTCTTGATGAAAGCCTACTAACCTACAAAAACAAATTGTATATTCCAAGTTGTGACGACTTGAAGAGGTTCATAATGGATGAACTACACAAGAGACCATATATTGGTCACCCAGGATATTAGAAAATGATGATGACCACTAGGAAACAATTCTATTGGCCTAGACTGAAAAAGGACATAGCTGACTATCTAGCTAAGTGCCTAGAATGCCAACAAGTTAAGGCAGAACACCGACACCCAACAGGGTTGTTACAACCTCTATCAATTCTAGAATGGAAATGGGAAACCATCGCCATGGATTTCATCACCAAATTACCAAAATCATCCAAGAAGAATGATGCCATCATGGTAGTGGTGGACAAATTGAGAAAGTTTGCTCACTTCATTCCTATTAAGTCGACTTGTAAGGCATTAGATATTTCCAACATCTTCATGAAGGAGATATTCAGACTGCATGGCATTCCTAGAGAGATTGTATCCAACAATCTTTTGGAAATCCTTGATGGTTGGTCTTGAGATTAAATTGTTGTTTAGCATAGCCTATCACCCCCAAATTGATGGAAATACAGAAAGAGTAAACCAAATATTAGAAGACATGTTAAGGATGCATGTAATGCATCAGCCTAAGAAGTGGGAAGACTACGTTCCATTGGTAGAATTTGCCTACAACAACGGTTATCAAGAGTCATTGAAGATTAGCCCTTTTGAAGCCCTCTATGGTAGATAGTGCAAGATTCCAATCATTTGGATTAATCCAGTGGATAGAATTACAATCAAATCAGACATGCTGAAAGAAATGGAACAACAAGTGATTCAGATAAAACAAAATCTGAAAATTTCCCAAGATAGACAGAAGAGCTACGCCGACAGAAACATAACTCCCAAAGAGTTCAATATAGGAGACCATGTTTATCTCAGAGTTAGGCCCAGGAAGAGTTCCCTGAGAATGGGATCTTGTGCCAAGCTGGCAGCTCGGTATTGTGGACCCTTTGAAGTCTTAGATAGAGTGGGACCTGCAGCCTATAGGCTAGCATTCCCTCTCACAGTAAAGGAACATAATGTTTTCCATGTTTCATTATTGAAGAAATATGTACATGATTCTAATCACATAGTTGACTGGTTTGTGATCCAGTGGAGTCAGAGGGACAATTCCTACCAGAACCTCAATGCATACTAGACAGGAAGAAAACCCCACTTAGGAACYGAACCATTGCACAAGTCAAGGTGTAGTGGAAACACTTTGGCCTGGATGAGGGTACGTGGGAAATGGATGATGCCATGAGATAGGCATATCCATTTTTGYTCACTTCTATACATACATAGCATGTTGACAGATAGAACATCGAGGACGATGTTCCTTTAAGGGGGAGGGAATTGTAACACCCTATTTCCCCCAGTTTGTAAATATAACTATAATGGCCAAGAGACTATGGAAAACTCAATATGTGTGAATGTTTGATTTGATGGACCTTTGTATAAAAGGTCAATGAATGTAAATTATGTTATTTACTAGAAAAATGGATAAGTGTTGCATGGCTGCTAGAAGGGGGGTGTACTAAGAAATACCACAAATGCTATGAAAGGAGATGGTGAAGGGGAATGAGAATGGTTGCTTTAACCTTCACCAAACCAGTACCTTACTGGATTTAAATTGCTCAGGGTCAGAACATTCCTTTGACCTAGAAATGAATTACAGTCAGGCTGGTAGGTGGGAAGACCTCCTTAAGAGTTAATGAGGGGATGGGGTAGAGCACCCATATGTAAGGCTTCTAGACCTAACCACAGAATGGGAATTCAAGCCACACATAACCTTGCTGAGACAAGCAATAAAGGAAGGTGTGGTGGACGGGGTGAAGAGCACAGAGATGAGAAGCTAAGCTCTCGGGTTCAAGAAAGAAGGAGGAGATAAGCATTCTGGTCGTAGGAAATGGCTGAGAAGGTTATGAGACAAGTTGATAAACAAGGTTGGTCTTCCTTGCTTGGTATCATGTAAGCCATTGCCAAGATCATGCGAGAGAAGGAAAGTAACCTTCGTCCCTATATATTTATGTGCTGGAAGAAGAGATTCAATCTCAAGCATCGTGGTCTAGCTTGGGGGTGGCTAGTGGTAAATCCGTTAGGAGTGACTGGGACTATGGTTGGGTGGAAATGAGAACCCCTTCCAATAGTCACTTCATGTTATCTGGTTTTGATAAGTGTTTTCATACTCTATGCATTGAATTGGAAATTAAGGGTTGCATGCATGTATTTACATATCTATAAATGGTTTTTGTATTGAAATAGTTAAGTTATGTGTATACATTGGCTTCCTTGAGAACTTATGCTTCTGTTTTTCCCGTATGATCCAGTTTAACCCTCGAAGGTGTCTTCCCTAGGTAGCTACCTCATAGCTCCGAATTCGGAGCTAGCCTCTTGGAACTGCTACCATCTCGGTAATCCCACGAGTTTACCCCGCCCTGTTTCAGAACTTAAAGTTCTGCGAGTGAGGAAGGCGTTTCCTTCAAACCAATAGCCTGTGAGACCTTGAATTCACACCCACGACCTTAACCAAAACCCGACTAAGAGTAGAGCTCATATCCTGAGAGTCATATGAAGGTCCATGTGACCTGGGTCTAGGAACCTTGCTTTAATCCCGAAAGGAGCTAGCTCATAATAGTTTCAGAGTTTAGGGAGTTCGACGCCTTGGGATGTCAAACTTCACGATAATTAAATTTACCCAAACTCCATGAGTAATAAGAGCTGTAGATGAATCAAGAACCTGATAGAGGAGATGAATGTGAGCCGTTCAGTGGGAGGAAAACCTATCTGAATCATCGGATCAACTCAAAGATCCACTGGAGTTAATGGATCAAACACCAGTCGCTCGATTAGATCGATGGTTGGGAATCATTGTGGAGCACAAAGGTGAAATTAATGAACGTGTCAGTTCACAGCCCACAATCAACCCACATTGTTGATCTCGTCAGGGTGAAGGATCAACAACCACAATTAGACCGAGTCGAGCGAGCGCTTTCCATATTGCTGAAATTGGGCCCCGAAATCACTGTGAACCGTCGATCTATGAACAAAGATCGATGGTTGAGAATCATTGAGGAGCGTGAAGGTGAAATTTACAGACATGCTAGTTCACGGCCCGCAATCAACCAACGTCGTTGATCTTGTCAGGGTGGAGAATCAACAACCACAATTAAACAAAGTCGAGCGAGCAATTTTCAGATTGCGGAGATTGAGCTCTCCGATAAAGAGAGAACATGTTGGGGCCCCACAATCACTATGAATCACCAGTCTGTGAACAAATTAGTATTGGCCGGATTGCATCTGTGAAAATTTGCGGAAGGTTGAAAGACTATCAAACTGGAGCGACGAGGTGCAGTGATGCCATCCATGGTGACGTGGATTTAAGCTTGATGGGTGATGTGGATTTAAGCTTGATGGGTCACATGCCACTTGGATTCATGTGCATCACACACCCTACAACCCCTTTTGAATGTGACACGTGTCATCCTAGACGAGGTTACGCATCGCCCCTGACCCAACTACGTGTCAGCCCCTGGTACATTCCCACCTCGCTCATGTGGTTGGTGAAATGACTTGGATTTTGGGAGTCCGAGACTTCAAGACTCCAGAGGATTTGAGGTGCTTCAAAAATTCCCGAAGTGCCGGAGTAGATCCTAGTCGTTGGCACAGAAAGGCACGTGGCAGTAGACCATTAAATCCAGAGAAGAGCACTCTGGAGGAACACGAGGAGTGAATTGCCAAAGACCTAAATGTAGATTTTAACCTTGTACAATATTTACTGCAAATATATTTTCATCTTAAGAATAGAAAAGATACAATGGAAAATATAAACATTACACAAAGATTTTTCCCCCGGAAACCCAAACCGGGAAAACCAACATATTCTATATTCATTCATTGTGATACACTGTTTATAATACAATATACATATAGGAGGCAAAGGCATCCAAAACCCTAACCCAATGACCTGGATTAGTCAACAACCCTAATTCCTTAACCGAAAATAGAAAACCATCGCCAAAGAAACCATGTGCCGAAAAACCACCTAAATATGTGACACATTTTCCGAGCCCCCTGCACCCCCAAAGGAGGGGCCTAGAAACCACCCTGCGCGCCCGACGCAACGCTCAAAAACTTCTACTCATGCAAAGAATATAACACATACCCAACACTAAAGTCCCGAAGTCCATTGGAATTGTCCGTTGGAAGGAGACGTGTGGCGCTTGATTTGTAACTCCGAGTATGGAGTACTTCGGGGAGTACTTCAGAGATTTTCCACTACGAAGGATTCTCACGGTGGTTGTCTTGGCACCTATTGTCTTGGAATTTGGTCATAGCCCGCATTCATATTCGAGTATATATGGATGGAAGGGGATAGGCCTAGAATTTAAATCCCAAAGGTCGAATGTCGAATCTCCCGTGAACCTGTGAATTAGTCGAGGACCAAGTCCATACGTTGGATTTGTTGGTGAATGGATTTCCACCATAAAATTAAGAATGTTGGAATATCTGGAATATCAGAGAACTCAGGGAAAAATACATTGAGTCGGACCCACGTAGAAGCCTCATGGCCTCGACCAATGAACACCCGAAGAACTTGGGAGAGGATATCTGCCAACTCTGAGCTCGGTTCAGAGCATGGAGACCGTGGTTGGATAGCTCTGGAAGAGCATAATGGAATAGAGAACCCGAATGAGGGTTTTGATTTTATTAAGAAGAACAAAATTTCAATGCCCCACCATGGGTGTGTTACATGAACTCTAATATTTGTGCCATCAACTATGAACCACTTTAGAAGATGAGGAATTTATTTCAATAATTTTTTTTCCAAAAATAACTCATCACCAATCTAAAAAATAGTCTCGATTGTAATTCAATGTTTATCACATGATAGTCATGATTTATTCCATGGAAACCAATTCCAAAGTGTTCTTTGTGTCTCTATCTTTCCAACGAGCTATCATTTTCTCAAATCGGGCATCGAGATCAAACGTTATGGCCTTCGAAAGATGAAGACCCATTAACCATTGATCTATGCACGTGAATTATGAGCCCTTCATTAAAAATCCACCCCATTTATCCTACATGTATTAGGGAATAGTTCTCATACATGTTCATAATAAAAATGCATCCCCATATTAATTGTGTGTGAAATAGAGAGAACTATGCATTTCTTAGCTTGTGCACAATGTAACTTTTGGTTGCCACATCATCATCCAGTCATCATGCCAAATCACTTTCCCAGTCATCTATGTATCCAATAAGTATCATCCAAGTGTCACCCATGCGTAGGTCCACTACAATGCCATGTGTCACAATGTGATAGGTCCACCTCACTGCCATGTGTCACCTAGGGATAGATCCACCTCACTACCACATGTCCCAATATGATAGGTCCAAGTCACTATCACGTGTCCCAATATGCCAAAGGAGGGAGAAAGGGATAAATCTTAGGAATATAATGAATAATTACATGAAATAATAAAATTGGAAAATAGAATTACCTAGAAATAGGGAAATGCAGAGGTAGGTAATGTGGGTTGGTAAAACTTGGTAAAAAAGACTTAGTAAAAATGATTAAGTGTTGAGACTTGCAGGGTTTTAGACTCATGGGGGTGTGGGGGTAGGATGATGTAGAAAAATCATAATATGGGCTCACGCATTCAAAAGTAAAAAATAAACTAAGTATAAGACTCATTAAATACTAAGTGTAAGACTCAGTAAAGACTAAGTGTAAGACTCAGTAAAATGACTAAGTCATGAGGGTGAAATTTGGGTAATGCGAAAATGGGAAGGGAAAATTGAGTATTACGGTTTGTAGTACTAGGATTATTTTTGGGTGAGGGATAGCTTGGTCTCCCCCAATGAGACTTCCACAAATTTTTTTTTGACTAAGAGTTGGTATTATTGGGTGGGGAAAAATAACTACGTATGGAGTATGGGTAGTAGTGAAAATGACTAAGTATGGGAGAGTATTGTAGAGGAATATGGAGAGTAATGAAAAATGACCAAGTATGGAGACTGGAGAGTAAGGAAAATGACTTAAATGGCTAAGTTTGGGGCAACATAATGTGGGGTAAAATTGGAATATCTTGGGCATATGACCTATGTTTTAGATTCCATAAAAGGTTGGACGAAGCTGAGACATAGGGCTATTCAGTGAGAAGATGACATACGCTATTTATTTCTTTTAGTATATTTTTATTTTCCCCTCTTTTTGTTTAAGAGAGAAACGATGATTGTTGGCCTTTCATGATGAAAAATTGCAATACTGAAGCTGATTTAAAACTTGTTGGGTCTTCATGATCAACAGGTGAAGGTTATTTGGCACTTTCCAAATTTGAAAAAAAAATAGTCTCCATTTGAAAAAGACATAGGTTCACATATTTACCCCCAATCACTTAGTTTATGGGGGTTAGGAAAAATCATCAACATATATTATCCCTCGAGTTCTATGATCACCCCACACCTACCACCCCCAACCCCCAATATTTATTTTAAATAACTTAAGATCAATGATAAAGGAACTTGATCGTATAGGAATTTTGGGTTAACGAGATGAAATAAGAAAATATTGAAGACAATGATATATATTCTAGTTAGTTTTTATGTGGTCTCATTGTTCACAAAGACTCTTATAGAAGAAGCCATTAGTGCTATCAAGGATATAACTAATGAAGAGACAACTAGTTTGGTTAACGTTTGCCAAAAATCCACTTATTTCACGTTCTGAGGGGTTTTCTGTGAACATAATGAGGGTGTCACAATGGGATCTCCTCTATCACATGTTCTTGCCAATCTATATATGGAACATTTTGAGAAACACACCATCATATCATTTCCACTCAAACCCAAAAAGTGGAAACGATATGTTGATGATACCAATATAGTGTGGCCTCATGGAAAAGCGAACCAAGAAATATTTGTTGAGCATCTGAATGGTAAAAAAAAAATCAAGGTTCACAATGGAAATCATAAATATGAATAGCATATCCTTTCTATATGTGCCAGTATCCAAGAAATAGGATGGATTTCTAGCTCACCAAGTTTACAATAAGAGTACACATGCATAAAGATACTTACATGCTAATTCACATCACTTTCTGGCACAAACGTTTGGCATGATCAACACTATGGTGAATAGGGATATGAAGATCTTTGATGAAGAGCATTTGACTCCAGAGTTAGATCACCTGGATAAAGTTTTTAAATGGAATTGTTATGATGAAAAAAAATTCAATAAGGCTTTCATAAGGGTAAGATGACACCATTCAAGACAACAGGTAAGTGAGGGTGAACATATGAAAAAGATATTGTGTTGTCATACATTAAAGGTACAACAAATAAGTTGGAAAAATTATTTAAAAGAAGAACATCATGGTCAATTTTACACCTCCTAACTCCATTAAGAGAATGGTGGATCTTGCAAAGGATCCTATTAGGTTCAAATCATGCAAATGAGTTTACTATATACTTTGTTCTTATGGGAAAGCCTATATCGGAGAAACTAGAAGGTCGATGGATGTGAGACTTAAAAAAAATCACAACGTCGATCTAAGACATAACGAACTTCTAAAATCAGCCTTGGTAGAGCATCCACACCATACTAGTCACCACATCTATTTAGAGAATGCTAGAATCATTTCCAAGATTGGGAATTATGCCAAAAGAAAAATGAAGGAAAGGATAGAGATCAAGCTGAACCCTGAAAATATAAACATGGATGAGGGTAGAAAGTTGAGTGAAACATGGAAACCGGTGCTACAACTTCTTCAAGTTTCTTGGTAATGAAACTCTTCTCATGAATACAATTCTTATTAGGTTCCTCCTTGTACTTAAAAGAAATGGTAATGATATGGTCCCCTTAATTTTTGTGTCTAATATAATAAGATCCGACTCATTATGTGACCACCTCAAAAAACATGTGATTACCATTTATGTACTAATAATATGTGAGAGAAATTAGCATCCCTATGAGCTTAATAAACCCCTGAAGATGATCCCTGGGTGGAATCAAAACATTGAGAATGTTTAATTAAAAAAAATAGAAAATGTAGTTTCCCATTGCTCTTTTTACACGTTTACCGCGTGAAGAAAAATGGTTTATAATATGATTCTATATATCACTAATACATATGGTGTAGAAGTCCGATGGTACAGATAAAATCGACCATACCATTGGACATTACTAAGTAATTATCAATTTTTATTTATTTTTCTTGGTGCCCCAACATTTGCTAGCCTTTCGATAGATTCTAATTGTCATCGGCATTCCGACTCCTATTCAACCATTACCGCAAGGGCCATGTGGTGCCCCATTGTTAAACATTGATTGCAGATGCATGTTTATAAAACCATGAGCTATAACAACTCACTCAAGGAACTGTAAATACATGTAAAGTTAATTACAATTGACTTATGTAACCTCCCTATTGGAACATATATATTTTTCTAAACTTTAGACTTAGATAAGTTTCATTCTTGTTTAAATAAGGACAAACACACACTTGAATATCATCATTGATGAAGTCTTCCGTTGAATCCAATGATTTGAAATCCTTAAAAGTTATGGAGCCAACCACTCGTTAAAAGGTCAAATCACTAAAGGCTACCTTCGAAATGTCGAGTTTCGGGGTTTCGCGATATGTAAGAACTCCAAAGTCGCGATATACGAAATCGCGAAACTGTCTTAAGCTTTAAAACTATGTTAATTAAAGGATTAAAAGCAATTAATGTTAATTAATTATATCGCGATTTCGTGATTCAGGG
The DNA here is from genome assembly GCA_009831015.1 of Picea engelmannii. NCBI lineage: Eukaryota > Viridiplantae > Streptophyta > Pinopsida > Pinales > Pinaceae > Picea > Picea engelmannii. The sequence continues at coordinate 66,910 of ML800152.1, forward strand.
ATCCTGCCTCGAGCGACCACCAAAAGTTCCGATATGCAAAATTGCAAAACCCTTGAAGTTAATCATGATTATTTAAAAAGTTAAACATGATTAACATTAATTAATAAATCACAATTTCATGTTTCAGAGATCATAGCTTGAACTAATATGGGATAACCCGAGGTCCGAAAACATGAAATGGATTAAGTTTAAACATGATTAATTAACAGGATAAACTTGATTTATTAACACATTAAGCAATCTTATCTCCTCTTAAGTTTACGTTGATTTGCAATACGGGTAAATTCAAATTATATATATGATTTTCCTGATCATGAAACATCGACCATTAATGGCATTAATAGTTGATCTAGGGAAATGATTTCAAATAAGATCCTGCATTATCGCCCAAATATTTTTATTAAGGCAATTAAACGCATTGTCAGTGAAGGTATATGCAAATTGATGCGCTTAAGGAAAATAGGATTTTCTCATTTTTTACATTCGTGTTTTCACAGAGATGGTTTAGCGAAATAATCAATCTTTTGCATTTTCTGTGACAGATAATAGAACTCTGAGACCTAATACCATGCCTCCAAGAAAAGCAACTAAAGTGACCGGTGAAATTTCAAGCCAGAATACATATGCTCTTTCCGACACCTCGCCCAGAAGCATAGACACCGTCAAATCCTAGACGCAAGTATTCAACATCTTACAATATGAATTGGTAATTTTCCCAGATGATTCAAGCGACAATGAGAAGGAGGACCTATCTACCAAATACAAAATTGTTTCTCAGTCAGAGCTACATAAGATAACGATAAGGCCTAGGCTCTTTCCCTACAATGATATGGTCGGTTGGGCGCTGGACCACGTAGATATCCCAACCATAACTATTTTCAATTCACAAAAGGTCACAATTGGGTCTTTCAGGCCAAAACATCTACAGGTGATGTACAAATTGTCTCCGGTGTCCAATTTCATTAACAATGCAAATTTCCTAGTAGAGTTAAACAAGAAGGAATGTGACTAATACGGAAAAAACCTTCTCGATTTAATTAAAGACTGGTATTCTCACCCAAAGAAGTTCAGAGCCGATTCCCATGGTATATACCCAGTTTCCGCATTGGAACCTCACATAATGTACATAGAAATGATGATGTGTAGGCTCTATGGGAAGGAAAACACAACCCATTTCTTTCTACCGTGGGTACCTATTATGCACTCAGTAGCAGAGGGACACTCTTTTGGTTGGACAAAGATATTGTCGAACAGTTTGGTTCAAGAGATTGCAAGATATCAGTTACTAAGAGCCAAAGGGAAACCGACCCAATTTTTCATGTCAGCTTATATTATAGACGTCGTCTGTTTCATGACCCCTTTTCCGCTGATGGAATGGAGCTGGACTCCAAATAGTGTTGAACCCATACATATTTATCATTCGAAGCTTTGGAAAGAAAATGCAAAAGACTTCTTTAATGAGATCTGCAACTGGGTAGTGGTGCCGATGCACACCACCATATATGGCTATCCACCTCCCAGAATTTCAGACAAAATTGTGACTAACTTGGGTAGAATAACAGACTGGTACATCGAGGACCACTTCTCCTATATTAGGGTTTTTGGCTGTTTAGTTCCTCCTTATGATCTACCACAATTTTTACCAAACCGACTAGTGTGCCAAGAGGTTGCACGACAAACTGTGCTCGGTGGGATTAGTAAGGATCTCAAAACAGTACATAAAATGGTATGGCCCTCTATTCCGCTATAGATTGGTACATTTTCCTTACTGGATTTCGGTCACTCTAAAGTAGAGTTTGCGGCTTTGGAATAAATAAAGCTGGTCAACATTGAATTCAAGAAGCACGACCCACAAAAGGTCGTGGGTAATCACATGGCCAAATGCAATTTGAAAAGGTATGGACTCGAAGATTCTCCTTAAGACAAGATTTTCCGAGGAGTGAGATCCTATCCAGAGGTCTTGAGTCGGGTTCGATCTCTATCACCTGATAAAATTATTGAGTTTAACGAATTCTAGAGGCATCGAAGAAGTATCCTCCCTAAAGTATTACAAGGAGGAACCCCAACGTCTCCAGATGCACAACAAATGGAGACCTGAAGCTCAGAAGCAGTAGGTTCGAGTGGACAGGGAACCCGAGAAAGCCTAGAGAAGACTGAGTTTTCGAATCAGGAAGGGGATACTATATTGACAGATATACCAAGCAGTCAAGCTAAAGATCAAGCAGAGACACTGACAAAGGACGGAGAAGAAGGGCCACTGTTTACACTAGATAAATCAACTACATACGCAACTGGAAAATAGTCGTCCACCAAAATCGGCAGCCCTATCTAGTTCATCACACCGTTACAATTCACTAAAGGGAATCCAAATGCAAAGGTAGTATTTATAGAGGACCTCACGCCCATTTCGGTTGAAGAATTGTCTCCTTCCAATTTCTTTTTCAGCAAGAAAAGGAAGGCTGTGGTGAAGAGAGAAATACACCAAAAGGAAGGTTCAGCTGTCAAAAGACACAGGGTGCTAATTGATGGAGAATCCTTGGAGGAGGTAGACTTTTCTGAAGAAGTAGAAGGTTCACTGGGGGCTTTTGTAATAGCCAAACAATTTTCAGTCGGAAATTTAAAAGAACGACTGAAGCAGAAATATATGCAAATAAGCCAATTGCAGAATCAAATGAAGACCGTAGAAAAGAATGTCCGGAGTGAGGTCAACAAGAGATTCAAGCAGATTAGTGCCAATGACAAACAGGAAATCCAACAACTCAAATCCAGCCTCAAGGAGATGCATAGGAATACACAAGTGAGCTAGGGACGGGCCACCCAACAAGATGAGTTGGTAAGGCAACTACAAGCCAAAGTAAGTTCTATCGAAAACATGATTGCAGATATAACATTGTTCCAAGCTCAGGCATTGGAAGTGAGAAAGGAACTAGAAGTAGCACAACAAAGCCTTCTCACTAAGGTTGAAACTGTCCAAGATCATTTTCAGGTGATAGATCAAGCATTAAATAACATTTGTTTAAGAGAGAGAGAAGCTATTATTGCCCGAAATACCTTCCAAGAAGTAGTTGTGTCATTAGCAAGAGAAGGAGTATCTATGGCTTCCAGGTTGTCTGTTTCAGAATAGACCAGAGGTAATATAATACTAAAGACCTGGGAATCTAGCATAGTCGAAGGCAGGAAAATGGCTAAGGAAGTGAAGGAGTTTTGTGAAGAGGCTTTCCACTCAGTCAACAAAGAATCATTAGGCCTTGATAAAGAAGATAGCTCTGGAGTATTGGGACAGATTGACATAACAAAACATCAACTTGACATTAAGACAAATATGGAAGAGGCTCAGGCCGAAATCTCACAGATAAAATAGGTTGATATTATTCAGATAAATAGATGGCTAGTGAAGCCTAGTCTGCAATTACAATCTATAGTTTCAGAAGATAGAAAAATGGAAGAAAGATTGCCTCAATTGGAAAATAAATTATATATTTTTGAGGCTAATAATTTAACAGAGCCCTCCAGGCTGGTGGCGCAATTTGTGAGCAGATGCATCAAATGTATTGAGCAAGGAAAAGGTAGCACCGCTGAAAACAAATGAGGTGACTTATGCACGTTATTTGTTTTGGAGCTGGAGAACTAGAGAGAAAAACGCCTCTACCAGCATAATGAGGAGACCAACATAAATGCAAGCGAAACGTTTCATATTTCATATTATGTAAATTTACTATTTTAGAAATAGAAGAATTCCAACTGCTTAAGGTTGAGAAATTTTTGTATAAATACATATTTCAAAGAATGAAAACATGTTGCTTCTTTCCATATTGTAACTAAGAAAACTCATTCTTTGTGGGTATTAATACAAGTGCAGATAGAGATTCCAAATTTTGTGTTGTTCGAGTTATGTGCTCTCTTTGTGTTTCATATCTTCTGTTCTATTTAAGTTACTTCTGAATAAGTGACTAAGTAGCACAACAAAGCCTTCTCACTAAGGTTGAAATTGTCCAAGATCATTTTCAGGTGATAGATCAAGCATTAAATAACATTTGTTTAAGAGAGAGAGAAGTTATTACTGCCTGGACTACCTTCCAAGAAGAAGTTGTGTTGTCAGCAAGAGAAGTAGTAGCTATGGCTTCTAGGTTGTCTGTTTCGGAACATAGTAGAGGTGATATAATACTAAAGACCTAGGAATCTAGTATAGATGAAGGCAGACAAGGATGATTTTAGGGGCTAAATTTCGCTCATGGGCTAATTTTCCATGGTTTTTCCAAAACGAGATTCCCTATTTTAAAAATGATTCGCCCAAATGCTATAGAATAAAATTATTTTACCTTAAAAATCGTCAAAATTTTATAAAAAGTGTATAAAATACTTAGAAATTTGAATATTTTTACAAAACTATCGCCAAACATGTGTAGTTGACATATGAAGGATTAGTAAGATTTTCCAAGGTTTCTACATTTTAAAATAAATTTCCATCCTTTAAATCATCCCTAAAGGCATGAAAATGGCTAAGGAAGTGAAGGAGTTTTGTGAAGAGCCTTTCCACTCACTCAACAAAGAATCATTAGGCCTTGATAAAGAAGATAGCTCTGGAGTACTGGGACAGATTGACATAACATAACATCAACTTGACATTAAGACAAATATGGAAGAGGCTCAGGCCGAAATCTCACAGATAAAACAGATTGATATTATTTAGATAAATAGATGGCTAGTGAAGCCTAGTCTGCAATTACAGTCTATAGTTTCAGAAGATAGACGAATGGAAGAAAGATTGCCTCAATTGCAAAAGAAATTATATATTTTTGAGGCTATTAATTTAACAGAGCCCTCTAGGTTGGTGGAGCAATTTGTGAGCAGATGCATCAAATGTATTGAGCAAGGAAAAGGTAGCACCGTTGGAAACATATGAGGTAACTTATGCACGTTATCTGTTTTAGAGCCGGAGAACTAGAGAGAAAAACGCCTCTGCCAGCATAATGAGGAGACCAATAGAAATGAAAGAAAAACATTTCAGATTTCGTATTATGTAAATTTACTATTTTAGAAATAGAAGAATTCCAACCGCTTAAGGTTGAGAACTTTTTGTATAAATACATATTTCAAAGAATGAAAATAGGTTGCTTCTTTTCGTATTGTAACTGAGAAAACTCATTCTTTGTGGGTATTAATACAAGTGCAGACAAAGATTCCAAATTTTGTGTTGTTTGAGTTATGTGCCCTCTTTGTGTTTCATATCTTCTGTTCTCTTTAAGTTACTACTGAACAAGTGAATGATTACAATTTAGTACAACATCTACTGTGATTACATTTCATTTAGTATTTGATTAGCAAGCAATTTTTCCTCTGTATTTGCTATCAACAAATACAAGACCTTCCTGTTATTTTGATCACTATATCTTATATCCTTTTAGGAGTACATTCTAAATTTTCTTCTACTATAAACAAGGTAAGACTCTTCTGTCATTGATGCCTTAGTTTGTTTAATAGTTTTGTAATTTTCTTCTCTCTCAATTTGATAAATTGACTCAGATGACGAGATACGACCTCTGTTCTGTTCAGATATCAATTTCATTTGAGGATTTAAATCTTACACAAATAAAGGAAGAAAAAGCACCTTTAAAACCAACTTTCCTTAATTCTTGATGTCTGACATTATTCTTTGAGCCTTAAGTTTAATCTCAGGAACAACATCTTTTTAGCACCGTTGTTAGGGACGGAGAAACAAATCTATTTTTCCCTGGGAGAATGACATGGTAAGTTTCTTTATTTGATAGTGAACAATATTAAGGCTATTTAAAAATTTCACTTGGTGACCCCACCACTAATAAACTGGAATTCAGTCGAAGGAATACTAGAAAAAACCCTAACGATAAGAAGACTACACATGTGTCCGACCCTGAAATTTTTTTAAAACCAAGGGGATACCTTAAGCAGACCACTACTTCTACAAGTAAGGTTTATCAACCTAAACCTAAACAGTCTAATGCTAAGGTTCCATCTGAACAGTTAACTCCACAAGAAGGTTCCACCCAAATCTATTTCGGAGAAACATTGGCTGATAGGGTTGAAGCCGAAATCGTAAACACTGAGTTGGTTTTACTCGAGATAAAGACTGAAACTGATTCAATTTCCTCCTTTTCTAATAGAGGAAAAAGACCCATCTCGATACCTTCTTTGATTGATATTCCATCAATCCCCGAAATAAAATTTCCAACTTCCCGAAGTTTTGAAGAATATATCTTACCCTCTGATTCAACCCCTGTAGGTTCTACCGTTTATATATCCTGCAAGTTTGAAGAACCTATCCCTCATCTCTCTTTCCCCCCCTTTTCCAATTTTCTGTCTCTTGGCGATAAGTTCCCAGAACCCCTTTCGCTTCATCCCAAAGTAGCCCAAAAGTCACTATGCATCTTTGAAAATCCTCTCTATAATCTCCAAGTTTCATCCCCTAGATTATCAATGGCTACTGCCGGAGGAGGTGGTGGCAGAGGTGGAGGAGGATTTTGTGGCGGAGGTGTAGGAGGAATTGGTGTTGGAGGGGGAGGAGGAGGTGGTCAAGGACCACCCCTACCTCCTATAATTTTTTCTAAAGTAGCCGCTAGGTATGCTCCTTTAGTCCTTCCAATTCCTCTCCACGATTTACCCAAAAACCATATGAAAAGTCTGCCAAAGTTCACAGGAGAGGGAGACTTAACGACCAATGAAGATGTAAATTTTTTCGATCAATTTTCCAATATCCTAGGCCTTGAGTGATCCAAAAATGAAGGTATTACTGATAAATTTGCAAGTTAGTTTACTGTACTTTTTGCATCGGATTGTTAAGAATATGAAATACATAAACTTATTATCTTGTTTGCAGAATATCAATTATGAATTTTACTTGATGCTTATTAATGAATAAAGATATCAACCATTAATATCCATGCTGCAAATGAAGAGAATATAACAACAAAACAGAAAGAGAAATAGAGACAAGAGGTTGATAACGAAGTTCACCAATCGTTGGCTACATCTCTAGGCCCGCTTCCAAGTGGAGGACCTCTTTATTTCTCTTTAAAATGCTCAAAGTTCTCTTACAATGCTCTTTTCTATTACATTACATGCTCCATGTCTACTGTGCAAGACCTCCTTTCTTAGATTCACACATGCACCATCAAACTCTTCTCAAAAACATGGCAAAATTGGCGCCTCTCAAATCATGAGAAAAGACCAAAATTTACAAACTACCCCTTCAAAACCCTGCATCAAAAAGTATTATACAAGCTTCAAAAATCCTGGTTCTTATAGTTTTCAAGGCTCAGATGAGGAATCCCAACTTCCCTCAAGATGTGGCCTCTTTTTGGGATCAAATCCCCCTTCAAATGGCCTCAAAATCCTCAAAAAACCAATTTATGGGCATAAAATCAGGCAAAAATCCATTCTGTATAGTTTAAAAACCACTTTTAATTAAAAATACACAGAGTAGCCCCTTTGGGCTATGCGCGCGCCCCTTTAGTTTGATCATATGGTGATCATATGGCCAAGTGTTAGCCCAAAGGGCTAAGCACTGGCCTTGGATAAGCTCCAGCCCCTGGTCTTTAGGCACGTTCCATGGGACATCCATTTAAAAGAATATTCTCCATGAGATTTGGAAGGAGATAGCCCCTGGTTTCATTGCATACATAATATAACTATGGGCTAGGGCTTAGCCCTAGCCCTTTTTCTGCCCACTTAGCATTACATTACAATTTAAATAAAATTAAACTTGTTACATTTAAAAAGTAATACGTGTGGAGCATTGGTGTTAGGGCTCTCCTCAAAGCGCTTTGCTTGGTTTCTTGGTCACGGGTTCAAAACCCATGGACTTTAAAATTTTTGAAACTTTCCACAACTGCTAACTGGGTGCCATGTGGTTGCCCATGCCTGGGCCACGTGACACCACCACATTTGACCAAAAATTGCCATGTGTCTAATTCTAATTGGATCTTCCATCTACATCTTCCCAATCAACTGTTGCCACTTGTCACACTGCCATTGGTCCAAGTTTGCATCATGAGGTGTCATTGGTGATGTCATGCTATCATCATGCTAACGTCAACATTGACTTTTTTCTAGTCCTTTGACTTTTTTAGCTGTTTAAGAAAATGGTCAGAGTACGATAACTCTCGCATACAACGTCTATTTGAGAAAGTAAATATACTACTGGAGTCAGCGCGACTAGACAGGTGCAATGGAATTAGTTTCATCCAATTATGAGAACTTTTATTTTTGAGCATTTTCTGAGCCTAGGGAGCCTCCTGGATCATTCCTCCCCACTTTAGAAGCTTTTGGACCACCAAAAGTCTGCTTTTACTCAGGTAAGAAGTGAGGGTACTACCTCCCCACTTTGTCCTGTATCATCCATCCTCTCTGCTGGGATAATGATCACCTGACTAATCACGACAAACATGAAAACTGAGATAACATTGTTTATCAAAGTAATCATTTCATTTATCACACAATCATCTACATTCTTTGTCGCACATTGCAGCCATACACCACTGAACAACAACAAACTAATCAACAATACTGAGTATGCAAATGAAAATGAAAAAACATGCTTCCCATTTTGAACAGGAACAATAATCAAGTTATGCAGCTGAACATTATGTTGTACCTCCGGTGACACTTCATGACTGTTTGAAACATATGGAATCATCTCATGTTTAGCATCATGAACTTCCTGTTTTGTTACAGACATAAGTGTTAAACCTTTGCTTGCATTTACCATTTTTTTTAACTGCCCTATAGCTGCAAAAGATCTGTCAGTTTTCATGCGATGAGCACGAACAATGTACTCTTTCCCATCTTTCTTGAAGCAATATTTATTTTCCTCCTTGTAGAATATGGCTTTCCTATCATAAAGGTATGGGATTCCCAATACAATCCCACATATGTCCAGTGGAACTATATCAATCTTTACTTCATCAACATCATGAGAAGTGATTGCAAACTTGATTTTACATTGCTTGGTTACTTGTAAATTGTTATCACCACATATCCATCCCAATGGATATGGTTTAGGATGTGACTTAGTTTCAAGTCCCAATTTATTTACAACATCTTCACTGATTAGATTGGCTTGTGATCCACTGTCTACA
>ML800152.1:78786-101891 GCA_009831015.1 Picea engelmannii
GAGCTTTAAGAAAGAAAAATTCAGAAACAGTTCTCGAATTCACTCAGAGATTTAATAAATTGTATAACAAAATTCCAGCTGAGGTTAAACCTTCCCAACCTGCAGCAAAGGTGACTTTCACAGAAGCTTTCGAGCCTGACTTTGCCTTACTATTGACGGAAAGGAGATCTGCAGACCGTACAAGAATGCAAGACGATGCTATAGAAATCGAGTCAAATATGATGGGATCAGGAAAGTTGAAAGCTAAAACTGAAACGTGAAATAAAGAGACCAAATGATTCAGAGAACAAGAAGGACCTTCCCGATCTGGAAGTTCGGCAGAAGAAAAAATAGATGATATGGCAAATATAATCAAAGAATTATCAAATAAAATCTCGAGGATGGAGTTGGACCAATCTAAAATGGATCAGTTCATTAGAAAAGATTTCAGAGGAAATTCCAACCCTCAAGCGCAACAAAAAAAAAGAAAAAATGAAGATCAAAATATTCAGACCCCTTTTAAAAACGAAAATTTTATAGGAGGAGATGACATGCGAAACTTTGAGGAGTTAGAGGAAGACATGAATAATCTTAGCAATGACGATCAAGAACATCATTTGATGAGGAAAGATTATGAAAGGTCCTTAGGCATGGAATACCTGTTTAATGATGGTAGCATAAATATACAAAAGATTATGCTTATCAAGGAATCACCGATAATATAATGGCCAAGCTTCAACATAAGTATAATTTAAGGCCTAAATATAAAAATGTCACAAATGCCCAACCGAAGAAGATCTTGACAAGAAGTAAAACGAGTGAGGCAGCTCAATCATTAGCTGAAACATAGACTGCCAAAACGAAAGCAGTTGAAACACAGACTGCCAAAATGAAAGAAGCTGAAATACAGACTGCCAACACGAAAGAAGCTGAAACGAAAGCGACACAAACTAACAGATCATATAAAAAGGAGATAGAAATCCCAGCTAGAGAAGCCGAAAGGACAACGGGAAGTTTCAATATAGAAAACAAAATTAATAAAATCAAGATCCCTGTACCTCTGGTTGAACTGGAAAAAAACCCTACATATAGAAAACAAATTGCCAAAATGATCAATTTCTCAGATATTGAAAGTTAGGCGGATGTTATAAATTTAAAGGATGATAAATCAACTATAATGTTTGGTCTACATTTTGAGAATGCTAGAGATTTTGTCGCTCCTTTCTATATTACGCTGACTGTGCATGATCATTTGCTCCATAATTGCATGTTAGATTCTGGAGCCTCCCACAATGTGATGCCCAAAGCTATTATGGAAAAACTGGGCCTTGAAATTACCATACCATACAGAGATTTGTATTCTTTTGATTCGAGAAAAGTTAAATATATGGGTATGATTAAAGATTTAGTGGTTAATATTGCATAGATTCCAGTGAAAAGTATTCTTATGGATGTGGTTGTTGTTGATATCCCTGCAAAATATGGTATGTTTTTATCCAGGCTTTGGGGCACCAATCTTGGAGGATCTCTTTAACTCGACATGACATACGCTACAATCCCGATCTTCGGTGGATACTTTACTCGCCTATAAAGAGAAACAAGGTTGGCATATACCGTAAGTGACCCGCATAATCCAAACAATTACCCTGTATATGTCACCGATCAGGATTTAGGAAACTGTATATTATCTCTCGATGATGATTTAGAGGAATGTATAGAAGAAAATTGTACAGAAAAATAAAAGATAGAAAAAAAAAAAATGTAAATAGTGTTGGAGTTTGGAAAATGTATTTCTATGGTGCTTCATCTTGTGAAGGAGAAGGAGCTGGAGTGTTGTTTGTGGCACCCAGAGATGTGTTCATTATTCTCTTTTCCTACAGATTACAGTGGGACATCGATTATACTAATAATGTGTGCGAATATGAAGCCCTGGTTTTAGGATTAGAAGCTACCAGAAAGTTAAAGATTCAAAATCTGGTAGTTTATGGTGATGTGGAATTGATCGTGAAACAAATAAAACAACAGTACCAGGACAAACACCCAAGGTTGAGGTCCTACAGAAATTGTGCCTGGGATCTGATTGAGAATTTTTTCTCATCATTTAATATCCACCATATTCCTATAATGGAGAATCAACAGGAAAATTCATTGGCCAAAGCAACCACAACGTTTGTACCTCCTACTGTCCTCAAAATAAAGTATCAGATAGAAATGAGGCACAGACCCTCCATACCAAATAATGTTCAAAACTGACAAGTCTTCGAAGATGCTGAGAAAATCATGTAATTCCTAGAAATGGTGGACGAATTTTATGAAACGCATATTGATAAGGAAAATCAAAATGAACCTGCTTGGATTATGCAGGAAGGTGAAGATCCCCAGGAGTTCCAGGATAAGATCACTAATCACCGCATGTTGGTATTGAAAAATAATCAGATCCCTAAAGGTATGATTCCTTTGGAAATATTATTCGATCATGATGATATTCCCTTAAAGTCTACTTTACAACCTCAGCTTGAAGAGGTTGAAGATTGTAACATAGGCACTAAGGAAGCTCCTAAGATGGTAAGGATATCTAAATACCAACCCCCTGAAATGAAAGGAAAATATGCTGAGTTACTCAAGCAGTACAAGGATGTTTTCACCTGGTCTTATGATGAATTAAGAACTTATGACACCACCGTAATTGAACACAAAATCCCCTTAAAATAGGGCGTTAAACCTTTCAGGTAGAAGCTCAGATAGATAAACCCCATACTACCGCCTGTGATAGAAAATGAGGTGAAAAAGATCCTAGATGCGAAGATCATTGTTCCACTCAGGTATTCTGAGTGGGTGAATCTGGTTCCGATTAGGAAGAAAAACGGTGAAATCAGACTATGTAGATATCAAAAATTTAAACAAATCATCTCTCAAGGATAATTATCCATTACCTAAAATGGATCACGTATTGGAAAAAGTGGTCGGAGCAAATAGAATGTCTATGATTGATGGATTTTCAGGCTATAATCAAATTACAGTCCATGAGTATGACAAAGAAAAAACTCCATTCACTACCCAATGGGGGTACCTTTATGTATGACAAAATTCCATTCGGTTTGATGAACGCGAGAGCCACGTTCGAACGAGATATGGACATCACCTTTGTTGGCGAAAGAGATAAGTTCATGGTGATCTATCTTGATGATCTAACAATATTTTCTAAATCTGATGCAAAACACCTGGTGCACCTCAAAGAGACGTTTGAGAAATGTCGAAAATTCGGTTTGTCTCTGAATCCCAAGAAATCTCATTTTTCTATGTAGGAAGGTAAACTCTTGGGCCACATAGTATCTAGAGATGGAATTAAAATCGACCTGAAAAGGGTTGAAGTTATATATACAATAAATATTCCTAGGAATAAAAAAGAGATTCAATCATTTTTAGGAAAACATAATTTTTTAAGAAGATTTATCCCAAACTTCGCTGAAATTGTAAAATTGATTACATATATGCTCAAGAAGGACAATGAAGTTAAATGCACAACCGAAGTCAAAGCATCATTTGAACATATCAAGAAAGTTATAGGCAAAGCACCAGTGCTGGCTAGTCCAAATTATACGAAGGAATTCTTGATTTTCTCATTTTCCTCCGAACACACTATCACGACCATGCTCTTACAAAAGAATGATGAAGGTTTTGAGCAGCCAATAACATTCTTTAGTAAAAGTCTCAGAGATGCTGAACTAAGACATGATATATTAGAAAAACAAGCATATGAAATGGTGAAAGCTCTCAAATCTTTCAGAACTTATGTGCTCCATTCTAAGGTAATCGCCTATGTACCAACCAACGTTGTCAAGAACATATTAGTTCAGCCAGATATTGACAGAAAAATAGGCAGATGGTTAGCCAAGATTCAAGAATTTGACCTAGAAGTAAAACCGACCAAACTGGTCAAAGGTCAGGGTTTGGCTAAATTACTATCTGAATCAAATTTCCAGACACTTGGGATAAATAACTTACAATCCTACGAAGAGCTTCTAGATATCAAAGAGTTCGATGACCAGATACCTACGAATCAAATCCAATAGAAATTCTCTTGTTCGGATTGGTATAAAGACATAGTTTCCTATCTTCTCACTCTGCAGTGCCTGAGCGGTATGACTCCTTCCAAAGCTAGAACGTTGAAGTTGCATGTAGTAAAATACTGTATCATGGAAAGTCAACTATATTGGAAGGATCCTTTAGGTTTCTTACTAAGTTGTCTAGTAGAATCTGAAACGAAGAGGGTAATAAACGAATTCCATGAAGGACTGTCTAGATGGAATCATGCACGGAGAGCAATGACATATAAATCCCGAGAGCTTGATATTATTGGCCAAAACTATTTAATATGTGAACGCTAAAGTCAAAGCCTGTAACCCCTATTTTTAGGCAAACAAAATATTCTCGCATTACCTTTGGTCCCAGTCAAAATAGAAGCTCCATTTCAATAATGGGGTCTAGATTTCATCGGTGAAATACATTCACATTCAAGTGCACAACATAAGTGGATTTTGACCTCTACTGACTATTTCACCAAATGGGTAGAGGCTATTCCGACGTGAAACACAACAAATATAGTGGTGATCGGTTTCTTGGAGGAAAACATTTTGTCAAGATTTGGATGTCCTCGAAAGATAGTTACTGATAATGCCCAAGCTTTCAAGTCCATGGATTTGGTAAGTTTATGTTAGAAGTACAACATTATACTAGGGAATTCCACAACCTATTATCCTCAGGGCAATGGGTTAGCTGAATCCTTGAACAAGAGTCTAATCACCATAATTAAAAAAGTGCTGATTGAAAATAAGAAAGCTTGTCATGTACATTTGAAATATGCTTTGTGGGATAATCAGATAGGCACTAAGAGATCAATTATAATGTCCCCTTTTCAAATGTTATACGGTACCGATGTTGTTCTCCCCATCAATCTTTCTCTGCCCATAATGAAAATTTGGCAAGATGACAAGGAATAGCCAAATCACGTCACCAGGAGAATAAATCAATTGATTGAAGTCCAGCAAAATAGGGCTGAAGTAGATGAGAAGCTCCAGAAATATCAAGATAACATGAAAGCCCTGTTTGATCAAAACGCTAAAAATAGGGAATTCCTTCCCTGGTGACCTAGTTTTAAAGTGGGATGCTAGGAAGGAAGACTCAGGAAAACACAACAAATTCGACCATATCTGGTGTGTTCCCTTCAAAATCACAACTTCCGAAGGGAAGAACTTATTTTTATTGGAGAATCTGGATGGAAAAATCCTTAACGCCCCTATCAACGGGTGCTACCTAAAGCATTTTATGCAATAAACAGTTTCCAAACTCTCACTGTATATACCTGTTTGATTTCTTTACTTTGATTCATGGTTTTTTATTTCTTTGGTAAGTTGCTACTTTCATTGTAAATACATACATGTTGGTTGTTTTCAAAAAGGGAAAACAGGAAAATGAAAAAAAACCCAGGCGATAGTTACTATTTCTTTTGAGAAGTATCTGACAACTCTCATGCTTATTCTTATCGTGGGATACTGGCTGATAGTCGAAATATTAGAAAAAATATTTCAGAATAGCGATATGCTCCCAAAACAGGTTATAAATAAATAGTCGACTTAGTTGAAAATATGAAGAAATTTTAAGGTATGAGCTTCTAAAAGCTACTGAACCAAGTTGAAGTTTTCAGGGGAATCTAGCTAAATATGAAAGAAGTTTCATTCATAGAAATATTGTCACCTAATCAACGATAAGAGGAATATGAGAATTATAGACCAATCTTAAAAATTTTCTGTGATGTTTAATAAATAAATAAATAAAATTTAATAAAAGAAAATTAAATAAAAATGAAATACAAATAAAAGAGCTTAAGGAAATACGAGAATCACTGAAAAACTTATGTGAGATTGATCTTGTTTACAATAGAATTTTCGAATAATCTTACTGTTCCTATCTGCCCATCTTAAAGATTTTGTTCCCTTTGATTCTCATCTTCTCCCTTGGTCTACACAGAGAGAAGATTTCGCCTTAACTCTGAAAACTCAGAAACATGTCTCAAAGTAATGTTAGGCAAATATTTATATGCACCTCTTAATTTAACTGAGAAAAAGTATGTCTAGGTTGATCCTGACTACTTTAGCCTTTCTAACAGATTCAAACTGATTCATTTCACTCAAGGCGATCTCCTGAAAAGTAAAAATCCCCCATGAAAAAATTCCTTTTATGCGAGTTAACAGACCCCTGTTGCTAAATTATAAGAGGATATCATCCTTGGTATATGACATACAAATTTATTGCCCCACTTCATGCTTATATATATATATATATATGTATATATATATATGTATATATATGTATATATATATGTATATATATATGTATATATATATGTATATATATATATGTATATATATATGTATATATATATATGTATATATATATGTATATATACATATATATATGTATATATACATATACATATACATATACATATACATATACATATACATATACATATACATATACATATATATAAGACAGATCGTGAAAGGAAATTCATCTAAATGATTGCCCCCATCTAGTTCAAAAAAGAGATGATGAAAGGAAATTCATTAAATGATTGCCCTCATCTCAAGCATTTAAATGCAAGATTACAAAAGGAAGTGGTGAAAGGAAATTCAATTTGGGAATTAGATAACTTCATCGGGGTACTGAACATGCTCGCTGATAGTGAAGCAATGTCTATGATATCTGCAAAGTTGTTATACATGTATTATAATGTACTCTGGTAGTTAGTCTTCCTCTCAACAAGATTTACATTCTAAGCCAACTAAGGACTCCCTAATCGAATCATTAAAATCAATTTTCCTTGACATGAATAAGATCAAACATAGTCTAATACATAGGTTAAAGTTGTTTTGATTATCTTAAGCAAATCTGAATACATTTTCAGGAAATATAAGTTTAAAAAAGCCTAACTTAAAGTCATGATTTGATGTGTTTTGAAGGTTTTCTAAGTTACAGTTGAAACCCTCTTCTCAACGTGATCCTTTTCCGAAAAAGTTACACAAAATGAAATAATGACTCCATTTACCCAATAAAGGCACTTGGTCTACTGTTCTTCATGACTCACAGGGAGACACGATCCCTAGATGGAGCCTATGTTGGAACATATATATTTTTCTAAACTTTAAACTTAGATAAATTTCATTCTTGTTTAAATAAGGATAAATGCCCACTTGCATATCACCGTTGATGAAGTCTTCTGTTGAATCCAATGATTTGAAATGCTTAAAAGTTATGGAGCCGTCCACTTGTTAAAAGGTCAAATCACTAAAGGCCACCTTCGAAATGTTGGGTTTCGGGGTTTCGCGATACTAACAGTCCAACATGTAATAACTCCAAAGTCGCGATATACGAAATCACAAAACTGTCTTAAGCTTTAAAACTATGTTAATTAAATGATTAAAAGCAATTAATGTTAATTAATTATATCGTGATTTCACGATGCAGGGATCTTGCCTCGAGCGACCACCAAAATTCTCGATATGAAAAATCGTGAAACCCTTGAAGTTAATCGTGATTATTTAAAAAGTTAAACATGATTAATATTAATTAATCAATCACAATTTCGCGTTTCAGAGATCATAGCTTGAACTAATATGGGATAACCCGAGGTCCAAAAACCCGAAATGGATTAAGGTTAAACATGATTAATTAATAGGATAAACTTGATTTATTAACACATTAAGCAATCTTATCTCCTGTTAAGTTTACGTTGATTTTCAATACGGGTAAATTCAAATTTTATACATGCTTTTCCTGATCATGAAACATCAACCATTAATGGAATTAATAGTTGATCTAGGGAAATGATTTCAAATAAGATCCTGCTTTATCGCCCAAATATTTTTATTAAGGGAATTAAACGCATTGTCAGTGAAGGTATACGCAAATTGATGCGCTTAAGGCAAAGAAATTTTCTCATTTTTTACGTTCGCATTTTCACAGAGTTGGCTTAGCGAAATAATCAATCTTCTACATTTTCTGTGACAGATAACAGAACTATGAGACTTGATACCATGCCTCCCCGAAAAGCAACTAAAGCGACCGGTGAAATTTCAAGCCAGAATACAGATTTTGTTTCCGACACCTCACCTAGAAGCATAGACACCGTCAAATCCTGGACGCAAGTATTCAACATATTAAAATATGAATTGGTAAATTGCCCAGATGATTCAAGCGACAACAAGAAGGAGGACCTATCTACCAAATACAAAATTGTTGCTCAGTCAGAGCTACATAAGATAGCGACAAGGCCTAGGCTCTTGCCCTACAATGATATGGTCGGTTGGGCGCTGGACCACATAGATATCCCAACCATAGCTATTTTAAATTCACAAAAGGTTGCAATTGGGTCTTTCAGGCTAGAACATCTACAGGTGATGTACAAATTGTCTCCGGTATCCAATTTCGTTTACAATGCAAATTTCCTAGTAGACTTTATCAAGAAGGAATGTGACCAATATGGAAAAAACCTTCCCGATTTAGTTAAAGACTAGTATTCTCGCCCCAAGAAATTCAGAGCCGATTCCCATGGTATATACCCAGTTTTCACACTGAAACCTCACATAATGTACATAGAAATGATAATGTGTAGGCTCTACAGGAAGGAAAACACAACCCATTTCTTTATCCCATGGGTACCTATTATGTACTCAGTAGCAGAGGGATACTCTTTTGACTGGGCAAATATATTGTTGGACAGTTTGGTTCAAGAGATTGCAAGATATCAGTCACTAAGAGCCAAAGGGAAACCGACCCAATTTTTCATGTTGGCTAATATTATGGACGCCGCCTGTTTCATGACGCCTTTTCCACTGATGGACTAGAGCTGGACTCCAAATAGTGCCGAACCCATACATATTTATCACTCGAGCTTTGGGAAGAAAAGTCAAAAGACTTCTTTTATGAGATCTGCAACTAGGTAGTGGTGTCGATGCACACCGCCATATATGGCTATCCACCTCCCAGAATTTCAGACAAAATTGTGACTACCTGGGCAGAATAGAAGACTGGTACATTGAGGAACACTTCTCCTATATTAGGGTTTTTGGTTGTTCAGTTCCTCCATATGCTCTGCCGCAAGATTTACCAGACCGACTAGTGTGCCGAGAGGTTGCACGACAAACTGTGCTCAGTGGGATTAGTAAGGAGCTCAAAATAGTACAGAAAAAGGTATGGCACTCTTTTTCCCTGCAAATTGGTACATTTTCCTTACTAGATTTCAGTCACTCTAAAGTAGAGGCCGCAACCTTGAAAGAAATAAAGCTAGTCAACATTAAATTCAAGAAGCACGACCCGCAGATGGTTGTGGGTAATCTCATGGCCAATTGCAATTTTAGAAGGCATGAACACGAAGATTCTCCTCAAGACAAGATTTTTCGAGGAGTGAGATCCTATCCAGAGGTCTTGAGTCAGGTTCGAGCTCTGTCACCCGATAGAATGATTGATTTTTACGACTTCCAGAGGCACCGAAGAAGTAGCCTCCCTAAATTATTACAAGGAGGAACCCCAAAATCTCCAGCTGTACAACAAATGAAGAACCTAATCTCAGAAGCAGTAGGTTCCAGTGAACATGGAACCCTAGAAATCCTAGAGAAGACCGAGGTTTCGAATCAGGAAGGGGATACTATATTGACAGATATACCAAGTAGTCAAGCTAAAGATCAAGCAGAGACACTGACAAAGGATGGAGAAGAAGGGCCACTGTTTACAACAAATAAATCAACTGCAAACGCGATCGAAAAATAGTCGCCCATTGAAATTGGCAGCCCCATCCAGTTCATCACACCGTTACAATTTACCAGAGGGAACCCAAATGTAGAGGTAGTATTCATAGAGGACCTCACACCCATTTCGGTTGAAGAGTTTCCTCTTTCCAATTTATTTTTCAGCAAGAAAAGGAAGTCTGTGGTGAAGAGAGAAATACACCAAAATGAAGGTTTAGATGTCAAAAGACACAGGGTGCTAATTGATGGAGAATCCTTGGAGGAGTTAGACTTTGATGAAGAAGTATCAGGTTCACTGGAGGCTTTCGTAATAGCCAACCAGTTTTCAGTCGGAAATTTAAAATAATGACTCAAGCAGAAAGAGCTGCAAATAAGCCAATTGCAGAATCAAATGAAGACTGTAGAAAAGAATGTCTGGAGCAAGGTCAACAAGAGCTTCAAGGATATTAGAGCCAATGACAAACAAGAAATCCAACAGCTCAAATCCAGCCTCGAGGAGATGCACAAGAATATACAGGCGAGCCAGGGACGGGCCACCCAACAGGATGAGTTGGTAAGGGAACTACAAGATAAAGTAAGTTCTGCCGAAAACATGATTCTAGATATAATATGTATTTCAAAGAATGAAAATAGGCTGCTTCTTGCCATATTGTAATTGAGAAAACTCATTCTTTGTGGGTATTAACACAAGTGCAGACAAAGATTCCAAATTTTGTGTTGTTTGAGTTATGTGCCCTCTTTTTGTTTCATATCTTCTAATCAGGGATGATTTTAAGGATGGAAATTTATTTTAAAATGTAGAAACCTTGGCGAATCTTACTAATCCTTCATATGCCAACTATAAATGTTTGGCGATAATTTTGTAAAAATATTCAAATTTCTAAGGATTTTATATAGTTTTTATAAAATTTTGGCGATTTTTAAGGTAAAATAATTTTATCCTATAGAATTTGGGCGAATCATTTTTAAAATAGCGAATCTCTTTTTTGGAAAAACCATGGAAAATTAGCCCATGAGCGAAATTTAGCCCCTAAAATCATCTATGCTTCTAATCTCTTTAAGTTACTCCTAAACAAGTGAATGATTACAATTTAGTACAACATCTACTGTGATTACATTTCATTTAGTATTTGATTAGAAAACAATTTTTCCTTTGTATTTGCTATCAGCAAATACAAGACCTGCCTGTTATTTGGATCACTATATCTTATATCCTTTCAGTAGTACATTCTACATTTTATTCTACTATAAACAAGGTAAGACTCTTCTGTCATTGATGCCTTAGTTTGTTTAATAGTTTGTTTAATTTTCTTCTCCTCTCTCAATTTGATAAATTGACTCAGACGACGATATACTGTTTAATAGTTTTGTAATTTTCTTCTCCTCTCTCAATTTGATAAATTGACTTAGACAACGAGATACAGCCTCTGTTCTGTTCAGATATTAATTTCATTTGAATATTTAAGTCTTACACAACCAACGGAAGAAAAAAACACCTTTAAAACCAACTTTCCTTAATTCCTGATGCCTCACATTATTCTTTAAGCCTTAAGTTTAATCTCAGGAACAACATCTTTTTGGCACCGTTGCCGAGGACGAAGAAACAAAGCTATTTTTCCTTGGGAGAACGACATGGTAAGTTTCTTTCTTTGATAGTGAACAAAGATAGAATAAAATATTAAGGCTATTTAAATTTTTTACTTGGCAAACCCACCACTAATAAATTGGAATTCAGTCGAAGGAATACCAGAAAAAACCTCGACGATAAGCAAACCATGCTTGTGTACGACCCTAATTTTTTTTTAAAACCAAAGGGATACCTTAATAAGACCACTACTTCTACATGTAAGGTTTATCAACCCAAACATACACAGTCTAATTCTAAGGTTCCATCTGAACAGTTAACTCCGCAAGAAGGTTCCACCCAAATCTAATTCGGACAAACATCGACTGATAGAGTTGAAGCTGAAATCATAAGCCTCGAGTTGGTTTTACCCGAGATAAATACTGAAACTAATTTAATTGCCTCCTTTTCTAATAAAGTAAAAAGACCCATCTCAATACCTGCTTTGATTGATATTCCACCAGTCCCCGAAATCAAATTTCCAGCTTCCCGAAGTTTTGAAGAATATATCTTACCCTCTGATTCAATCCCTGTAGGTTCTCCCGTTTATATATCCTGCAAGTCCGAAGAACCTAGACCTCATCTCTCTTTTCCCCCATTTTCCAATTTTCTATCTCCTGGTGATCAATTCCCAGAACCCCTTTCGCTTCATCCCGAGGTAGCCCAAAATTCACTACACATCTTTGAAAATCCTCTCTATAATATCCAAGTTTCATCCCCTAGATTATCAATGGCTGCTACCGGAGGAGGTGGTTCCAGAGGTGACAGAGGTGGAGGAGGATTTGGTACTGGAGGGGGAGGAGGAAGCAGTCAAGGACCACACCCACCTCCTAGAATTTTTGCTAAAGTAGCCGCTAGGTATCCTCCTTTTGTCCTCCCAATTCCTCTCCACGGTTTACCTGAAAACTATATGAAAAGCCTGCCAATGTTCAAAGGAGAGGGAGACTTAATGACCATTGAACACATAAATGTTTTCGATCAATTTTCCAATATCCTGGGCCTTGAGCACGAGGATGTTTAGTTAAGACTCCTAGTTCAAACTTTCGAAGGACAAGTGAGGACCTGGTTCCAAGGGCTACCAACAGTTTCTATAAGAACATATGAGAAGTTAGAAAATGCCTTTCTCAGACAATGGGGAGAGAGGAAGGATCACCTTTATTATTTAACCGATTTCGGAGCTTTAAGAAAGAAAAATTCAGAAACAGTTCTCAAATTCACTCAAAGATTTAATAAATTGTATAACAAAATTCCAGCTGAGGTTAAACCTTCCCAACCTACAACAAAGGTGACTTTCATCGGGGCCTTCGAGCCTGACTTTTCCTTACTATTGAGGGAAAGGAGATATGCATACCTTACAAGAATGCAGGACGATGCAATAGAAATCGAGTCAAATATGATGGCATCGGGAAAGTTGAAAGATAAAACCGAAATGGGAAATAAAAAGACTAAACGATTCAGAGAACAAGCAAGACCTTTTGAATCTGGAAGGTCTGCGGAAGACAAAATAGACGATATGGCAAAAATAATCAACGAATTATCAAACAAAATCTCTAGGATGGATATGGACCAATCTAAAACGAATCAGTTCACTAGAAATGATTTTAGAAGAAATCCCAACCCTCAAGCACAACAAAGACAGATAAAAAATGAAGATCAAAAGTTTTAGAACCCCTTTAAAAACTAAAATTTTATAGGAGGAGATGACATGCGAAACTTCGGGGAGTTAGAGGAAGACATGAATAATCTTAGCGATGATGATCAAGAACCTCATTTGACGAGACAAGATTATGAAAGGTCCTTAGGCGCATAATACCTGTTTAATGATGGTAGCATAAATATTACAAAATATTCTGCTTATCAAGGAATCACCGATAATATAATGGTCAAGCTTCAACAGAAGTATAATTTAAGGCCTAAAGATAAAAATGTCACAACTTCCCAACTGAAGAATATCTTGACGAGAAGTAAAACAAGTGAGGCAGCTCAATCATCAGCTGAAACACAGACTGCCAAAACGAAAGCAGCTGAAACACAGACTGCCAAAATGAAAGCAACTGAAATACAGATTGCCAACATGAAAGAAGATGAAACGAAAGCGACACAAACTAACAGATTAGATAAAAAGGAGATAGAAATCCCATCCAGAAAAGCCAAAAGGACAACATGGAGTTTCAATATAGAAAACGAAATTAATAAAATCAAGATCCCTGTACCTCTGGTTGAACTGGAAAAAAACCCTACATATAGAAAACAAATTGCCAAAATGATCAATTTCTCAGATATTGAAAGTCAGGCGGATGTTATAGATTTAGAAGATGATAAACCGACTATAATTTTTGGTCTGCATTTTGAGAATGCCAGAGATTCTGTCGCTCCTTTCTATATTACGCTAATTGTGCATGATCATCTACTCCATAATTGCATGTTAGATTATGAATTCTCCCACAATGTGATGCCCTAAAGCTCTGATTCCTTTGGAAATATTATTCGATCATGATGATATTCCCTTAAAGTCTACTTTGCAGCCTCAGCCTGAAGAGGTTGAAGATTGTAACATAGGCACTAAGGAAACTCCTAAGATGGTAAAGATATCTAGATACATTCCCCCTGAAATGAAAGGCAAATATGCCGAGTTACTCAAGCAGTACAAGGATGTTTTCGCCTAGTCTTATGATGAATTAAGAACTTTTGACACCACCGTAATTGAACACAAAATCCCCTTAAAACAGGGCGTTAAACCTTTCAGGAAGAATCTCAGACAGATAAAACCCATACTACTGCCTATGATAAAAAAGGAGGTGAAAAAGCTCCTAGATGCGAATATCATTGTTCCACTCAGGTATTATGAGTGGGTGGCCAATCTGGTTCCAGTCAAGAAGAAAAATGGTGAAATCAGACTGCATGTAGATTTCAGAAATTTAAACAGATCATCTCTCAAGGATAATTATCCATTACCTAAAATGGATCACGTATTGGAAAAAGTGGTCGGAGCAAATAGAATGTCTATGATTGATGGATTTTTAGGCTATAATCAAATTGCAGTCCATGAGGATGCCAAAGAAAAAACCGCATTCACTACCCCATGGGGTACCTTTATGTATGAAAAAATGCCATTTGGTTTGATGAACACAGGAGCCACGTTCCAATGAGCTATGGAAATTTCCTTTGTCGGTGAAAGAGATAAGTTCGTAGTGATCTATCTTGATGATTTAACAATATTTTCTAAATCTGATGCAGAGCACCCAGTGCACCTCAAACAAACGTTTGAGAAATGTCAAAAATTTGAGTTGTCTCTGAATACCAAGAAATCTCATTTTGATATGCAGGAAGGTAAACTCGTGGGCCACATAGTATCTAGAGATGGAATTAAAATCGACCCGAAAAGGGTTGAAGCTATATATACAATAAATATTCCTAGGAATAGAAAAGAGATTCAATAATTTTTAGGAAAAATTATTTTTTAAGAAGATTTATCTCAAACTTCGCTGAAATTGTAAAATTGATTACAGATATGCTCAAGATGGAAAACCGAAGCCAAAGCGTCATTCAGACGTATTAAGAAAGTTATAGGCGAAGCGCCAATGCTGGCCAGTCCAGATTATATGGAGGAATTCTTGATTTTCTCATTTGCCTCCGAACACACTATCGCAGCCGTGCTCTTACAAAAGAACGATGAAGGTTTTAAGCAACCAATAACATTCTTTAGTAAAAGTCTCAGAGATGCTGAACTAAGATATGATATATTAGAAAAATAAGCATATGAAATGGTGAAAGCTCTCAAAGCTTTCAAAACTTATGTGCTCCATTCTAAGGTAATCTCCTATGTACCAACCAACACTGTCAAGGACATATTAGTTCAGCCAGATAGTGACGGAAAAAGAGACATATGGTTAGCTAAGATTCAATAATTTGACCTAGAAGTAAAATCAACCAAACTGGTCAAAGGACATGGTTTGGCTAAATTACTAGCTGAATCAAATTTCTCGACACTTGGGATAAATCATTTACAATCCTACGAAGAGCTTCTAGATATCGAAGAGTTCGATGACCAAATACCTACAACTCAAATCTAGATATCTAGAGAAGTTTCAAATAGCCTAACTTAAAGTCATGATTTGATGTGTTTTGAAGGTTTTCTAAGTTACGGTTGAAACCCTCTTCTCAACGCGATCCTTCTCCGAAAAAGTTTCACAAAATGAAATAATGACTCCATTTACCCAATAAAGGCACTTGGTCTACTGTTCTCTGCGACTCACAGGGAGACATGATCCCTAGATGGAGCCTGTGTTGGAACATATATATTTTTCTAAACTTTAGAGTTAGATAAATTTCATTCTTGTTTAAATAAGGACAAACGCGCACTTGCATATCACCGTTGATGAAGTCTTTTGTTGAATCCAACGATCTAAAATCCTTAAAAGTTATGGAGCTGCCCACTTGTTAAAAGGTTAAATCACTAAAGGCTACCTTCGAAATGTCGGGGTTTTGGGTTTCACGATACTAACAGTTCAACATGTAAGAACTCCAAAGTCCTGATATACGAAATCGCGAAACTGTCTTAAGCTTTAAAACAATGTTAATTAAAGGATTAAAAACAACTAATGTTAATTAAAGGATTAAAAACAACTAATGTTAATTAATTATAATGCGATTTCACGATTCGGGGATCCTACCTCGAGCGACCACCAAAAGTCTCGATATGTGAAATCATGAAACCCTTGAAGTTAATCGTGATTATTTAAAAAGTTAAACATGATTAATATTAATTAATCAATCGTGATTTCGCATTTCAGAGGTCATAGCTTGAACCAATATGGGATAACCCGAGGTTCGAAAACCCAAAATGGATTAAGGTTAAACACGATTAATTAACAGGATAAACTTGATTTATTAACACATTAAGCAATCTTATCTTATGTTAAGTTTACATTGATTTGCAATTCGGGTAAATTCAAATTTATATATGATTTTCCTGATCATGAAACATCGACCATTAATGGCATTAATAGTTGATCTAGGGAAATGATTTCAAATAAGATTCTGCTTTATCGCCCAATTTTTTTTTATTAAGGGAATTAAACGCATTGTCGGTGAAGGTATACGCAAATTGATGCTCTTAAGGAAAATAAGTTTTTCTGATATTTTACATTCGCGTTTTCACAGAGCTGGCTTAGTGAAATAATCAGTCTTATGCATTTTCTGTGATAGATAACAGAACTCTGAGACCTGATACCATGCCTCCACGAAAAGCAACTAAAGCAACCGGTGAAAGTTCAAGCCAGAATACAGATGCTCTTTCTGACATCTCACCCAGAAGCATAGACACCGTCAAATCCTGGATGTAAGTATTCAAGATCTTACAATATGAATTGGTAAATTGCTCAGATAATTCAAGCGACAATGAGAAGGAGGAACTATCTACCAAATAAAAAATTGTTGCTCAGTCAGAGCTACATAAGATAGTAATAAGGTCTAGGATCTTTCCTTACAATGATATGGTCGGTTGGGCGCTGGACCACGTAGATATCCCAAACATAACTATTTTCAATTCATAAAAGGTCGCAATTAGATCTTTTAGGCCAGAACATCTACAGGTGATGTACAAATTGTCTCCGGTATCCAATTTCATTTACAATGCAAATTTCCTAGTAGACTTCAACAAAAGGAATGCGACCAATACGGAAAAAAACGTCGCGATTTAATTAAAGATTGGTATTCTCACCCCAAGAAATTCAAAGTTGATTCCCATGGTATATACCCAATTGCCACACTAGAACCTCACATAATGTACATATCAATGATTATGTGTAGGCTCTACGGGATGGAAAACAAAACCCATTTCTTTATACCGTGGGTACCTATTATGTACTTAGTAGCAGAGGGATACTCTTTTGATTGGGCAAAGATATTGTCAGAAAATTTGGTTCAAGAGATTGCAAGATATTAGTCACTAAGAGCCAAAGGAAAACCGACCCAATTTTTAATGTCGGCTTATATTATGGACGCCGTCTGTTTCATGACGCCTTTTCCGCTGATGGATTGGAGCTGGACTCCAAATAGTGTCGAACCCATACATATTTATCATTCGAAGCTTTGGGAAGAAAAAGGAAAAATACTTCTTTTATAAGATCTGCAACGGGGTAATTGTGTCGATGCACACCACCATATATGGCTATCCACCTCCCTGAATTTTAGACAAAATTGTGACTAACCTGGGTAGAATAGCAGAATGGTACATTGAGGAACACTTCTCCTATATGAGGGTTTTTGGCTGTTCAGTTCGTCCATATGTTTTGCCACAATTTTTACCAGACCGACTAGTGTGCCCAGAGGTCGTAGGACAAACTATGCTCGGTGGGATTAGTAAGGAGCTCAAAATAGTACAGAAAAAGGTATGGCCCTCTTTTCCCCTAAAAATTGGTACATTTTCCTTACTGGATTTCGATCACTCTAAAGTAGAGGTCACAACCTTGGAAGAAATAAAGTTGGTCAACATTGAATTCAAGAATCATGACCCATAGAAGGTTGTGGGTAATCACATGGCCAACTGAAATTTGAAAATGTATGAATATGAAGATTCTCCGAGGAGAAAGATCCTATCCAGAGGTATTGAGTCAGTTTTTAGCTCTGTCACCCGATAAAATGATTGGTTTTTAGGACTTTCAGAGGCACTGAAGAAATAGCCTCCCTAAAGTATTACAAGGAGGAACCCCGACGTCTCTAGCTGCACAACAAACAGAGACCCTAATCTCAGAAGCAGTAGGTTCGAGTGGAAATGGAACCCAATAAATCCTAGAGAAGATTGAGGTTTCAACTCAGGAAGTGGATGCTATATTGACAGATATACCAAGTAGTCAAGCTAAAGATCAAGAAAAGGCACTAACAAAGGAGGGAGAAGAAAGGACATTGTTTACACCAGATAAATCAACTACAGATGCGACCGAAAAAAAGTCGTCCACCAAAATTAGCAACCTCATCCAGTTCATCACACCGTTACAATTCACCAGAGGGAATCCAAATGCAGAGGTAGTATTCATAGAGGACCTCACATCCATTTCGGTTAAAGAGTTGCCTCCTTCCAATTTCTTTTTTAGCAAGAAAAGGAAGGTTGTGGTGAAGAGAGAAATACACCAAAAGGAAGGTTCAGCTGTCAAAAGACACAGCGTGCTAATTGATGGAGAAGCCTTGGAGGAGGTAGACTTTGCTGAAGAGGTAGCAGGTTCACTGGGGGATTTTGCAACAACCAACCAGTTTTCGGTCGAAAATTTAAAAGAAAAGAAGACTATAGAAAAGAATGTTTGGAGCGAGGTCAACAAGAGCTTCGAGAAGATTAGAGCCAACGACAAATAGGAAATACAACAGCTCAAATCCAGCCTCGAGGAGATGCACATGAATATACAGACGAGCCATGGATGGACCACCCAACAGGATGAGTTGGTAAGGCAACTACAAGCAAAAGTAAGTTCTACTGAAAACATGATTGTAGATATAATAGTGTTCCAAGCTTAGGCATTGCAAGTGTGAAAGGAACTGGAAGTAGCACAACAAAGCCTTCTCACTAAGGTTGAAACTGTCCAAGATCATTTTCAGGTGATAGATCAAGTATTAAATAACATTTGTTTAAGAGAGAGAGAAGCTATTGCTGCCCAGAATACCTTCCAAGAAGGAGTTGTGTCGTCAACAAGAGAAGGTGTAGCTATGGCTTCCAGGTTGCATGTTTTGGAACAGACCAGAGGTGATATAATACTAAAGACCTGGGAATCTAGCATAGTTGAAAGAAGGAAAATGGCTAAGGAAGTGAAGGAGTTTTTTGAAGAGGCTTTCCACTCACTCAACAAAGAATCAATAGGCCTTGATAAAGAAGATAGCTCTGGAGTACTGGGACAGATTGACATAACAAAACATCAACTTGACCTTAAGACAAATATGGAAGAGGCTCATGCCAAAATCTCACAGATAAAACATGTTGATATTATTTAGATAAATAGATGGCTAGTGAAGCCAAGTCTACAATTACAGTCTATAGTTTCAGAAGATAGACGAATGGAAGAAAGATTGCCTTAATTGGAAAAAAATTATATACAGAGCCGTCCAGGCTAGTGGCACAATTTGTGAGCAGATGCATCAAATGTATTGAGCAAGGAAAAGGTAGCACCACTGGAAACAAATGAGGTAACTTATGCACATTATCTGTTTCAGAGCTAGAGAACTAGAGAGAAAAATGCCTCTGCCAGCATAATGAGGACACCAACATAAATGCAAGCGAAATGTTTCAGATTTCATATTATGTAAATTTACTATTTTAGAAATAAAAGAATTCCAACCGCTTAAGGTTGAGAAATTTTTGTATAAATACATATTTCAAAGAATGAAAACATGTTACTTCTTGTTGTATTGTAACTGAGAAAACTCATTCTTTGTGGGTATTAATACAAGTGCAGACAGAGATTCCAAATTTTGTTTTGTTTGAGTTATGTTCCCTCTCTGTGTTTCATATCTTATGTTCTCTTTAAGTTACTCCTAAACAATTGAATGATTTCAATTTATTACAACATCTACTGTGATTACATTTCATTTAGTATTTGATTAGCAAGCAATTTTTCCTCTATATTTGCTATCAACAAATACAAGACCTGCCTGTTATTTGGATCACTATATCTTATATCCTTTCAGGAGTACATTCTACATTTTCTTCTACTATAAACAAGGTAAGACTCTTCTGTCATTGATGCCTTAGTTTGTTTAATAGTTTTGTAATTTTCTTCTCCTCTCTCAATTTGATAAGTTGACTTAGACGAAGAGATACAACCTCTGTTCTGTTTAGATATTAATTTCATTTGAGGATTTAACTCTTACACAACTAATATAAGAGAAAGCACCTTTAAAACCAAATTTCCTTAATTCCTGATGCATGACATTATTCTTTGAGCCTTAAGTTTAATATCAGGTACAACACTCCCTATGGATCGAGGTTTTCCCCACAGGGATCATATACATATATAGTTGTTGTCTAAACGTTCTACACTTTGTAATTTTTTGTCGGAATCCGATGATATAAAGGTTGTAAGTAGAGTGATAGGAAAGGAGAGGCTTTTGTTAAGGACCTAACCTCCCTAACCCTTGTTATATCAAGATTTGCTTCACCCCATGCAACTTGCTCATAAGGCCTTTTCCATTTCCCCATGCATACTTGAGGTCCCTTTTTTGCAATTCCCAGAGCTAAAAAACATATTTTTCCACATATACGTGCCCTAACAACTATACAACATGCGTATATGTAGGTTGCACCATTACAAACCGCGTACATTTTCCACATATACGTGCCCTAAAAACTATACAACATGCGTATACACATGTTGCACCATTACAACTCGCGTACATCGGGTTTTGTGCCAAAAATTAAAAAATGGTGTCTGGTTTCCATGTCACGTCACGAGATCCATGATCCTTGACCTTCCATATACTGGAAACATTATGAATTGGCCCTTTAGTTCCATTTGAAGGCTATAAATGGGTCATATCAAAGTTTTTCATAAGAGGAGAAGAATTCAACTTTGAGAGCAAAGTTACTTTGGAGAAATTATTCACTTCATATTGAGTCTACATCCCTTTTCCCTTTAAAGTATGAACAGATTGTTCAACCCCTAATATCTTCCCTATTTAATGGAGAACCTCATTGTCTCTCGTATATGAGCTTGCGTTTGGTGGAAGATTGAAGTGTTGGAGGCCCAACTGGAAGGGACTTAGTTTCATGATTCTGAACGTTCCAACACAGAAGTTTGTCATTCATACACTTCTGTTGATTACAGTTTAATGGAACTACTCTTTTCTCGTCCAATTAATGTCTTGCAAATGTTTGAATTGTTATTCCATGGGCATATTTGTTATGAATATTGATGGATTATTCTATTATATGTGCTAATTTTATATATTATCACCATATGCTTGCGTTTCTTGGTTGTTGAGGACAAGTTGCAGGTATATAGATTTGAGTCAAGTACTCAACGATGGACTTCATCGAACGTCTGGATGAGGTAGGATATTTATCTTGTTGTTGGTTACTTCTCTCTTGCTACCATTCTTGGGCTAACCTAGGTTCAGATCTACTATGGTTTCCAACAAAACCCTAAAAAACTATTGCCCCCCCATGGAAAACCAAAAGGTAGCACAATACTGCGCAGTCTCACTCAAGATAGTTTTATGGGTGGATGCAACGCTCAGGTGCTTGCAACCTAGGAATGAGTGGGGATATGGAATTGAACCTTGTGATCTTTATTTATTTACTATAAAATCCATCTATGATAAGTACTTTTTCATTCTTATTCATGCATGTAAAACAATCAGATCTAACTACCTCATCAAACATTCATCTAAGATATAATAATTCACAAAAAAGATATAGAAATGAATCATTCAAATAACACATAAATTATCGTGGTTCACCCCCTCCCGGGCTACGTCCACAAAGATCTGGCTCTTGGGATCTTTTATTATTATTCTATCATCTATGGCATCGCACACATTACAATTCTCCCTTAGTTGGATCAAGATATTTAATGAGGTAGACTAGATCACACCAGGCTCCTCATCATGTGATCTAACCCTCAAGATCTACCTTCTTTGCTTTCTTCAGCTCAACAACTTACAAAACAACCTCAAAATTTATAGTCATTCTTACATTCTAGAATTACAATCACACCGAACCCTATCCAACTCTTCAAACCCTGACCTAGACCTCCTAGGTACCTCTTTTTACTTATTTTTGGCTTATCAACCATTACATCCTCTTACCAAAACCCTAACCCTAGAATGGTTCATTCTTCTTGCATGCGCGCCTCACATGCTTTCCTCCTTTGCATGTGCTTTACTTTGCACGTGTTGCTTTTCCTGCCAGCTGTATTTTCCTTATTTACATTTTATTCACCAAAATTATCCTTTTCCCCAAAATGGGTCTGCACCCAACATGCCCGCAACACTGACATTGTGACTCGTCTCGAGTCACTGCCTTAATCAAACATTTGTCACTGCTTACACCATCGCGTCATACGTTTAAGTTATTCTCTGGAAATGTGCTCGAGCCTGACTGCTCCTTTCAGCCATGTTTTCCACCAGCTGCGTGGTAACTGGGTTTTGTAACAGTTCTCCCTCTTCTAGGCCTATCCACTCTATGTTCAGCTTTGTTGCATCGATCTCGACGACCATTTTCTCCACCTTTTCTTGCAGGGGCTCCAACTGAGCCTGTCGCGCCATCTTCTAAGCTTGTAATGCCTTCTCTTTGGTTTATAAATTTTCATTTATGTGACTGTCTTGATTTTCTTCGATAGTGACATCATCCTATGTCGTTGTTTAACATATGCCATTACTACATTCAATTTGTACTCCTTCCCATGCATATATTGTAATCTCCCATCCTCTAAAAGTTGTGTCCATAGCTAAGTTCTCTTCTCCAGCAGCTCTGTCATTCTGTGTATGTTCTACATGATGTTCTCTGCAGAAGTTGTCACATCCTTCTCTCTTTGCGCTCTAACTTCTGGAGGAGTCGTGAGAATTGCGCGCTCCTCCATTTATTTTATCTTTTCTTTATATTGTTCTAGAGTACGTGCTATATATCTCATTTTCTCTTGCGATGAGGCTGCCTGTACTCCTTCGCTGTCTGAGATGGCTTGAAATACTACTTGAATTTGGTTCTCCATCTC
>ML800152.1:102441-116983 GCA_009831015.1 Picea engelmannii
CTTCTTAGTTTGTCCTCCTAGCACCGTATTTGGGATTGTTGGCATTCTCCACTCCTCGGTCCATTCTTGGACCTCCATCTAGATGTTCTACATTGTCATGCAGTACTTCAGCTGCAAACACTCCTTGGATGGATCCCTCTTTGCTTTTAGCCACATACTATGGCGAGATGCCTGGAAATTTGTTATTTGTGAAAACTCCTAGATGGTTTCTGTGGGAATTCTCCATGTATATGCTAACCCATTATGGATCTCCGTTAGGTATAACACAAATACACCATTGTTAAGTTTCTTTTTCTTGGGATCTATTGTGTTGTGAAGAGATGTGTAGCGCGATGCGCCACATTTTCCTATCCTTGGCAGGAGCAGACTGTATGCAGGTTCTTTCCATCCCATGAGTGAAATGAGGACGAGTAACCACGAATAGTGGAACTCAAATCCCCAGTCTTGTGCATCATTGCAATCCTCTAGAAATGAATTTAGTAGATATGGGATCAACTCATCGAGCTCCCCTTTGCGCACTGTGCCGCAACTGCTAGTACTCTTGCACTTGCGTATTAACTTGCAACCTAAAAGTCGTGTTGCAAATCATGTCACATGATCGTTCATGTCACTGAGCCTGATTCCCCTATTACCCCTCTCCATGCCATATTTATCTTTGATTTCATCCGAAATGGCTTTCGCCTTAGTTTTATCCTCCATGTATTGTTCTGAATTCTCCCCATCCATGGGTAGCCCTGTGATTGTTGCAATGAGATCAACATTAATAGGAACTGGCCTATCCATACATAAGATTCCTTTGTGCACCCATGCTAACAGCTACTTTACACATTCGTTAATGTATTTACCGTGCCCAAAGTGCAGTATATCCAATAAGTTCATTATTCTTGTATTGTACAACCCCAAGATCCACTATGTAGGCTCCAATAGTGGCGCACCTAATGGGCCTTTGCCCCTGTTCTATAGGTAACTCTATACTGCCAAGTCCATGAACTTTACTGTGTCAGACATGTCATGGTCGGAGTATTTGATTCCATCGATTCCTCCTACCATTTCGTCATCAGCCTTCACACCTTCGGGTATTTTTGGCATTACTATGGCTAGTTCATTCTGTGTGTATTGTACGCTCTATGCAATGATTTCTACTCGTGCCTTCTTTTTCCCTTATAGGGGTGATACCCCAACTACAGGTATATCCTAATGCCCTGTTCTATGTTGTTCTTCTGGTTCTAGGCCATGTTGATTCGAACCCATGGCATGTTCTTCTTGTTGCATCCCTTGTCCCCTGGACGTGTCAAATTTCATTCTTTTGATGTCCTCTTTTGATTGCTTGACCTCATGTGTGGGGTTTTTCTCCTCCTCTACATGCATCGCGGTTGGCTCATACTATGGTGTGTAGATTTCGTCCACATCCACAACTGTTGGCATCTCATGTGTTCTGGTTTGTGGTACTCGGGTACTACTCCATGTTTTTCATCTCCCTCTGCTTGACGCTCCAAATCTTAGTGGTGACATGTTGATGAAATCCAGACTACAGACTTATAAATCGCCAGGTGCTATCACAAATTCTCATTCTCTTACTCTGCCACTCGGCTTTGTATTCTACTCTTAGAAAATAATACACTAAGTTGCTTTCCCCCCTTTTTCCGACTTTATAGCGGGACAAAGAAATGACAGCTATGTCGCACTAACAGTTGTCACGTTTTCACTTTTTGTTGTGTTTCCTGTGCATTGTGCATTTCTACCCATTAACTGCTCTCCTGCGCATAGTGTTTTCAATCACTACTTTTCTTGCAGCGCACTATTTATTCTACCAGTTCTAGTCTATCAAAACCTTCCATGCCCGTCGATCTGTTTGTAGTTTTATCCCCTTTTTACTTTTTATGGATTTTCTTCTTTTTCTCCTTTTTATTTATTTTTCTCACTTTATCTCTCTTAACTTCTACTATAATACACTATGTACATATTTTCTTACCGCGCTGTAACTTTCTAAGTACTAGGAGGTCGATTATCCTTGTAAAACTTTAGTCGAATCCCATTGATCATTCCTTTCAGTTATGTGCCTCCCAAATCTTTCAACTATATAGATCCCCCATCTGTGATAGTCTTCACTTCATATGGTCCCAGCCAATGCATTCAGAATTTCCCTGGATGCTGAAGGAATTTATTGTCATATACCAAGACTAGGTCTCCCTCCTTGAAACTTTTCCTCTTGATATGTTTATCGTGCCAAGATTTGTCTCTTGCTTTCTATACTTCTTGGTGAAATCCTGTTGGAATACTATATTCTTCCATATCCATCAGTCTACTTAGCCTTTCTTTTACTGCGCCTCATTTTTTCATGTTGGTAATTTTTACGACGAGCAGACTGGGTGCCAAGAATTATAACAGTACCACTGCTTCTTGTCCATACAATAACCTGAATGGTTTTTTTCTTGTCAATTTTTTGCATGTAGTCCTATATGCCCACAATATTGTTGGTATCTTCAAGTCCCAATCGTCCATATTAACATTGCATATCTTTGTCAAGGCATTCTCTAGGATCTTATTAGAGGATTCCACTATTCCATTTACTTGAGGGTGATATGGTGTACTCTTTTGATGGTAGACTTAAAATTCCTCAGTCATAGCCTTGATAGTACTGTTGATAAAGTGAGTACCTTGGTCACTCATCAAAATCCTTGGGCATACAAATCTAGTGATCACTTGATCAAACATAGAATGCGTTGTTTTCTCAGCACTGCAATCTTTTATTGGTGCTACTTCTGCCCATCTTGTTAAGTATTCTGTCGCAGTAATGATATACCTTTCTTCTGACCTTTTCATTGGTGCGTTAATTGGTCCCACAAAGTCTATTGCCCATTTGTCGAATACTTGCAAGGTTACTTATGGCCTTAGGGGCATCTCATACATTCTATTAGGTTTACCAACCCTCTGACATACATCACATCACTGGCGATAATCATTAGCATCTTTGTGAATGGTCGAACACCATAGTCCTACGTGCAATACCTTCTATGTGATATATTTTCCTACATAATGTCTTCCAATTATTCCCTCATGAGCCTCTGCCAAAATTCTAGGTTCTTCATGTTCTAGGACACATCTTCTCAGAATGATGTATGCACCCATATTTTATAATTGTCCTGCAATCAATTGATAGTATGCATCTCTGACTACCAGATTTTTCTTTTGTGCAGTGTTAAAATCTTGTGGCGCAGTGTACTCAAGTATTCAATGATGTCAACAAAATATTCATCAACTACTTGGACTGAAAATAGTTGCACATCAGGGAAGTTGTTCTCTAAATTTGTAGGTTCCTCACCATTGGTGATTCTTGATAGGTGATCAGGTCCTGTATTCAACTTCCCTGGTTTGACTATCAATTCAAAATCAAATTCCTGAAACAACAGTAACCATCTATAGATCCTCCCCCCCAACACTGGTTTGTTGACTAGTTATTTGAGGGTTGAATGGTATGTAAACATTTTAAAGTGTTTTCCAAGTAAATAGTGTTTGAACTTCTAAAGTGAATATACCATTTCTATGCCTTCTATTTCTGTAGTATTGTAATTCTGCTCTGACTCTGATAGTTTTCTACTTGCAAATGTTATAGGATGGTCCAGTTCCCCTGTTCTCGGCTGCACCATAATAGCTCCAAGTGCTATGGTTGATGCATCAAAATGCACATGAAATGTGTTTTCCCAATCTAGGAATACTAGAATAGGTGTTGTTACCATATTCTCTTTCAAGGTGTCTAAACCTTGTTGACAATCCTCATTCCACTGGAATTTAGTATCCTCTTTAATAGTTTCTCCATTGGCGCAATGATCTACGCATACCATTTTATAATTTTTTTGTAGTAACCTGTATGTCCCAATGTTGCTCTTAACTTGTGCACTAATTTTGGTGTTGGTAAATTAACAATGACTGCAATCTTAGAAGGATCCACCAATATCCCTTTTTTACAAACTATATGTCCCAACAGTATTCTAAAAGGTGTCCCAAAAATGCACTTCTTGATATTCAATGACATCTGACATTGCCTGCATCTTTCCAACATTAGCCTTAACACCTCTACATGATATTTCAATAGAATGTAGACTGTCCAATCATCCAAATACACTTCCAAAAACTAATGTATGAACTCCTTGAAAGTAGCTAATACTATCCTTGAAAATATAGCTGGTGCATTCTTCATCCCAAAAGGCACGACTATATACTGGTAGGAGCCCCATTATGTGGAAAAAGTAGTCTTGTAGTTGTCTTCTGGAGATATATTGATCTGATGGTAACCTATGAATCTATCTGTAAATGAGTATGCTTCCTGGCCTCCCACATTCTCTAATACCTCATCTGTGAAAGGGGTGGTAAAAGGGTCATGTAGGAAAGCATCATTCAGTTTCCTCAGATCCACACAAATCCTTATCTCTCATTTCTTTTCCTGCACTACCATAGGGCTTATCCATTACGATTCTTCTACTGGTTCTATAATACCAACTTCCAACATTATGTCAATTTGTTCTTTCATTTTTTGCTTATATATTGGATTCATTCTATAAGGTCATTGTCTGACAGATCTAGCCTCAAGTTTGAGTAGTATGTTCATCTCTCCTAGCTCTCCTGCTATGCCTTTCATCTATGTAAAGGTTGTTGGGAACATGCCACTGTACTCACGCAACAACTCTGCTATTCTTTCTATTGTTTTTTCATCCCAGTAATCTCCAATGCTCGCCATTTTGAGATTATCAGTTGTCCCAATGTTGACTTTATTCACCTTGACTGTGACATCAAATACTTATGATTCCATGGATGAGCCTTCCACCTCTCTTTCTCATTCAATTTCTATAATTTGGATATTGTGTGGGTTATATTCATTTGGTGCTGCTTCCTGCACATGATAACATGACAATAATTCTTTCACTGTCTGTCTATTCTGTTGTTGGTATTCTATTATGAGTTCCACCTCTGGTTCCTGGATGAATATTACCCCTCTAATATGCTTGAGTGCCTCTACGTAGTTCTTGGTCTATATACCAGTTTTATGGAATTCATTCTAGTGTATGAATAAAGTGATTAGGATATTCATTTGGTGGTGTCATCATCCATAGTGTTCTGAGCTTCTCCAAATGTTCTACTGGTGACCCATGTCCATCATATCTCTGCATCATTTTCCTCTTCTTCTCTGCATCTAATCTGATGTAGAGTAGTCATTTTCATTGATACCAGTCCTTAAATGTTTCCTTTAGCACACCCCACCATCTTGAAGGTGTTTCCTTGATTGCTATGTCCAGGGATAATAGCCTCTGATTTTATAACACCTCATCTTTGTATCTTGTTAGTAATTCTTATAAATCGTCGATGCCATGGAAACTAGGAGGTTCTCTGATTTATGTACCCACCCATATTACTGCGCAATCTATTATTGCACACCTTCTTGTGGACACTTCATGTAATCTCTGCTGCCAATTATCCAACCATGTATCTGACTCTAAAACACATGATGTGATGCTTCTCTAGCTGAGTACTCCATTTGCAGTTGGGTTAACATAATATTTTGCACATGCTATGGTTCTGTACAACTAGTTTATCTCTTCTAAATCTAGACAAGTTGGTTCTACAAACCTTTCTCCTTCTGAAGGGTCTAATGGTGCAACGACTCTGTATTCTCCTGACTTGAATGTCATATTTCTTGTCTTTAATTGATTATGGCCTGGTTATCAAATTCCCAATCCAGTCCAAGCAATGCTGGATAAGGTGTTGTACCATCTACTATTTCTATGATTTCAAAGTCTACCTTAATGCGCACTCCATCCAAGTCAATTGTGACTCCTTTAAGCCTTCCAATTGGCAGGACTCTATGTTGGTTTTCTAGCTTCAACTAAATAGATGAATATCCTAATGTGGGATATTCATACATTTCTATGTCTTCTTGGGTAACACGTTTACTTTGGAGCCTAAATCCAGTATAATATCCCCCATGTTGAAATCTCCAATGTTGGCATTCAGTCTGAATTCTCTACTTGTCCTCCTCCTTGTATGCAAATGATTAACCGTTTTCTGCTCAAGATTCCCCTCTACCTCTATGTTACATCTTTATAACATATTTGGTAATAATTTAACAGATGATGGATCATTTAGTATCTTAACACACAATGGCAAAAAATCCTTTATGGTACTTACTTGTGCGAAAGGTTTTGCTTCATTAGTGTGATCCAGCAATGAAGGCATCTTGTACATTGGTACGTCCTGAGTATGGTGCGCAGTTGATGTAGATGCAATATCTGGCTTCAAGAATTCTTGTCTAGCTTGCTTGAGTGTCTCCTTTTTGTTTTGCGCATCAAAATGCTTCTGTGGTTCAACATTCTTCTTCACCCATTGGTGTTGTGCTAGATCTTGTCTTATTGCGTTAGGTCTTGTTTTAGCTCCTCTGCATGTGAATATGTTGGTATTTCTTCCATCCTCTATATATTTTGTAGATATCCACTATACATTCTGATTTTTTTGATTCCTCTTCTCTTGTATCTTCCCCAATAGCGGCGGACAATCTTCTGTGTCATGATCTGATGCGTGACAATACATACATGTCACAGGTGGAAGTGGACATTATCATGCATAGTGTCCTTGTTGTTGATAGTTATGACATACCACTGGTCCTTTGCCTCTTCCAAAGCCTCCTCTACCTCATCCTCCACCTTTGTAGCCAGCTCGATCTCCTCACGGTGCATTGTACTGGGGTACCTAATTATACTGCGCGATATTATATTGTGGTTGTGCAATATTGTACTGTGGCTGCACAGTGTTATATTTTTGTTGCAGAGTGTTATACTGCTGCTATGCAGTGGTATATGGGGTTGGTACTTGGTTAAATTATGGTGTAGCTTTCCCTGTCATCATTTCTGCCTGCACCCTATAGGTGTATGTTGTTCTTTCCCTCATCAGATCTATTGTCCTGCAATCTTTGTCATCATGGCCCATTGACTTGCAAAAGTTACAGTATGAACTCTCAGGCACTGTTTGGTATTTTTGCATCATTGGACAATGATATGGATCATGCCCCTCTGCCTTATAGATATCACACCATATTAATCACGTTGACAAAGGGTTTGGCAGTCTTCTTTCCATGTAGTGTATGAAAGTTGGGCATTCATTCTTATGGTGTCCTTCTGTCCTACATGTGGTACGCCAAAAAAAATTGTCTTTTTCCTTACCTATATTCTGGTTTAATTGAAATGTTAGATTCTTCAACTCCTCCTTCAAATCCTCTATTGTTGGATCTTTCTTATGGTATTGGTTCTCTTCCAGTTGTAAGGTTTATCGCAAAGCATCTGCCTAAGTTTGAAACTTTTGTTGTCTCAAAGGGTATTTCAGGTGTGGTAGCAATGAATTCACAAATAAATGTCTATGATGCATATCTGTCATGACATACTTCATCTTTCCCTTCAATCGTTTGAATCTCTGGTCAATCTACCAAACAAATTCTCCTGGTTTCTGTCTACTCTATATCATCTCATTCATGTACTGATCCTCTGAGCTAGGCTTTTGGAATTCATTTATCAGTAGGTTCTTAATATCTGCAATCATCCTTGTTCTTCTTGGTGGGTTGTTTACAACTAAGCTCATGTACCAATCTAGTGCGTGGTCTCTTAGCGTAATAGCTAGTTGCACAAGTTTTGTATCCTCATCTTTGATCTATTTTTCTTCCCAAATCTTCTCATAGATAAACAAGTGCTTCTCAGGTTCCTCAGATGCCTCTCCTTTGAATTCTGGTAACCTAATGGTGGGATCATGTCCTTCCATCCTGAATGATGAACTACTACCTCTGCGCGATGTAGATACTTGACTACTACTTCCTGAACTGACTCCTCCAATTGCTACTCCTTGACTAGATGTACTTCTTGTTGTCTTCCTTACACTAAAATTCGGTTGTCTAAATGGTGGTGTTCTTATTGGTGTATTAATCACACATGGGTTTATGGGTTCCACACTGACACTGACATGGATGGGAGTTATGCCTTTGGTTCTTGCCCTTGGACCACCTATCTTCCTTTCATATGTTGTGCACAGGATTTCCTCAATCTACTCCATAGCACGAAGATTCTCTACCTCTTCTTCATCACTTTCCAAGCCCTCTCTCTCAACTATGGCTCTCTTCTTATTATTCATCTTATATTGGTAGGGTGCTCCACGATGTGTCTTTCCAGTTGTTTCCATTATCTTCTTTATCTGATCTTCCTCCATCATGATTGGTTCCATGGATTCCTTCTTTCCCTTCTCCATTTCTCCTTCCATCCTTCCAACTCTAGTAATTTCTTTCCCCCTTCCCCCATCCACGCAACGAATTTTAGTTGTCTGATGCCATTGTCATTACTCCTTTGTTATACAGTAAAATCTTGATGGAATTATAGAACGGTATGATATACCTACCTTTAGGTCCCTTCAGGAACTCTTGCTCTGCTGCGCTGTAAGACTTCGCAGTATCTATTGCAAATTCTGTGATAACGCCTGCGACAATACTATCTAGCCAGAAATCCACTGCGCGCATGAATTTGTTGTCTACTTGTTGTAACTACACAATCTCTACCTTGTGATATTTATTTATTTACTATAACATCCATCTATGCTAAGTACTTTGTCATTCTTATTCATGCATGTAAAACAATCAGATCTAGCTACCTCATCAAACATTCATCTAAGATCTAATCATTAATAACAAAGCTATAACAATGAATCATTCACATAACACATAAGCTATCGTGGTTCACCCCCTCCTTGGCTACGCCCAAAAAGATATGGCTCCTAGGATATTTTACTATTGTTCTGTCATCTATGGTGCCGCGCACATTACAATTTTCCTTCAGTTGGATCAATATCTTTAATGAGGCGGACTAGATTACACCAGGCTACTAAGCCTGTGATTTAACCCTCAAGATCTACTTTCTTTGCTTTCTTTAGCTCAATAACTTACAAAACAACCTCACATTTTATAGTCATTCTTAAATTCTGGAATTACAATCACACCGAACCCTATCCAACTCTTTGAACCCCTACCTAGACCTCTTAGGAACCTCTTTTTACTTATTTTTGGCTTATCATCCATTACATCCTCTTACCAAAACCCTAACCCTAGCATGGTTCGGTATTCTTGCATGCACGCCTCACATGCTTTCCTCCTTTGCATGCACTTTACTCTACATGTGTTGCTTTTCCTTATTTGCTCTTTATTCTCCAAAATTAGCCTTTTCCCCAAAACAAGCCTGCACCCAACACTTGTCTTGTTAGCATGTTTGTTTATATAGCATACTTGAGATTAGAGTTGATTTTTGCAGTCATTTACATCTGTTGTGGTTTACCCCATGACATAGAGTGATTTCCCTGGTAACAGAATTGGTGACCATACTAGGGAATGAATCTTCTTTTCAGGGTTTGGAGTGTTTTTCTCCTTTGATTGCTCTCATTTATCTTGATTTTCTTGTCGTTTGATTGCTTGAAAACATTTTTTCACTTGGAGTCTGAGTTTCTTGGCCTTATCCTTAACCTAGCAGTGTTTCAATACATATACACAGGTTTTCAATTGACAAACGTGTACATACGCGAGATGTCATTCTGCAAGGGGCGTATATACGTGATTTTCTCCTGAACAATTGCGTACATCAACCTTGTTTTCTTGATTGTTGAGCTTGGTGTTTGTTAGGTAAGTTTTGATTGTTGTTGAGTCTTCTTGGGTCTCTGTCATGACTGTTAAGTACCTGCAGAGTGATAGGAAACCTTTCTTTGGTTGATTTTTTGGGCAGTCTTTCTTCTCATCATTCTTGTTTCATTTGTTGTCCTTGCACCTTGGGCTGGGTGTTTGCTTCTTGATATCTTGATGGGTTTATCTCTTTTTTCTTACAATAGGGTTTATATATCAAGTTGTGGTTCAATCCTTGCATTTTCATTTCCTTTATCTTGAAAATACAAAAATGTACATTTTGCATAATGGCATTTGATCTTTTGGGTTTTTATCATTGATCTTGATACATGTATGGAAATATTGCATCTTATTTGAAATCACATAATTGAATTGAAAATTGCATTTTAAAAAGCTTATCATTTATTGAGAATTGAAGTTAGGAATTTGCATTATATTCATATTCATTTCTTTTACTTGTTAAGTCATAACATCATCAGTTTCACGACCACATCTTTTGAGTAAACAAAGCCACTAAAAGCAACACTGGTAAATTTAAAATTGGTTAGAAATAATTTTATTTTTCAGGGTGCACAAACTAGCTTAAGATTTAGAGCCTTGGAATAAGATTTTGTGAGTAAAATTCTCCAAGGCTATTAAACTCGACATATGTGTCTGACTAAGGGAGTGGTGAAATACATTTTATAATTGGTGACGTCAGGAGGCTCCGCTCACACTGGAGTTAAGCATGAGGTCGCACAAATTCGGTTGAGGAGATATCCCTCCATTACCTTATTAGTGTCATAGATATTTCTGGGGATCTGTTCGTATATGGGGGTCTTGCTAGTACCTTTACCTCTATGAGAGGCGGTGCTTTCAAGATTTTGGGATTTGTTACTCTACCCATATGGTGGACTTGATTTACGACTTTTCATCTTCGCATTGGTTATATCGTGGTGGCTTAGTTTCTTGACATATGTAGCCACATAGGTTACCTGTAAGGGTTATTCTATAGGTACCCTGAGTCACATAAGGGTTAGACAATACATAGCCTTTATGGAGTATTACCTCTCTGGGGGATCTGATCAACTGGTTGTTAGTCCCATGAGGGCCCTTATAACTGATTCTTATACCTACAATATTTTGAAGGGAGTCTCATGCCCCTCTTGGGCGAGGCATACCTACTTTAGGGAGGGAGGCCCCTTTTCAACCACTTTATCCTGTTTGTGTGCATTTGGTATTTTTTTTTACTTTGGTGTGCTCTCTAATTATTAGTTGGCCTTAGGATTTCATATTGCATCATGAGTCTTCATTGCTATAGTTAATGGATCCCCCGTGACTCCCTTAGTTAGCACTACCTATCCCATGGTCTTTTCTCATTCCATGGGGACGAGTGGTACATTGAATCATGATACTTAGTCAATACCTTGGGCCTCTAATAGTTTTTCTCATGGTATTCCATACATGTCTTCTCACTTTCCATCCTCTGTCTCGTCGCCTTATGTGGATACTAGTTTTGGATCTGGAGGCATTATTCCTCCTTATTCTCACTTTTCGTTTGGTGGGAGTCATATCCCTCAACCAAGTCTTATGGTAGGAGGTTGAAATATTCCTTTCTATGGATCCAATCCTAGCTTTAATTTTCTAGGAGAAATTGCTCAAATGGCTGGTCATTCTACTTATTACATATC
Source organism: Picea engelmannii (assembly GCA_009831015.1). Taxonomy (NCBI): domain Eukaryota; kingdom Viridiplantae; phylum Streptophyta; class Pinopsida; order Pinales; family Pinaceae; genus Picea; species Picea engelmannii. The sequence goes on from ML800152.1 coordinate 113,800, forward strand.
ATCCATATATCCTTCTTCCCCTATGCTAGTTCCTACGAACGATTTTCCCATGGAGGACCTCCGTCTGTCCTCTGGTATTTCATCCGGGGGGATTCAATTTTATATTATGGGAAACCCCCTTCACAAAGTTCCTTCATCTGGGGGCAACATATATCCTCACCTGAGTAAGCCTTGTCATGTTTCTTTCTCTTTACAAGAGGCTTCATCGATGATGATGCCCTTACAACCCTTTATGAATTAGTTTGGAGGAGGATACTTTCTTTTTGGATAGGGCCATGGTGTATACCAAAACCCTTCCTGGCCTGCAATTTCTCAAAACCAGTCTTTCCCAGAATCTTCGTATCAAATGCTACAACCAACCGCCACCAGTCCAGTCACTGCAAGTCATACTAGAATTATATCACCAACCTCTGTTAGTCATGTTGGATATTGGTCGCCAACCTCTACAAGTCATGTTGAAGACTAGAAACTAGCCACTGTAAGTCATGTTGGGGGCACAAATATAGTCATTGTTAGTCACATTGCACATACATCACCAACCTTTGCTAGTCACGTTGGGGATTCATCACCAACCTCTGCCAGTCATGTTTGGGGTTCATCACCAACCTCTACTAGTCATGTTGGGGGTTCATCATCAACCTCTAGTAGTCATGTTGAAGGTTTTCCACCAAACTCTTATATTCATGTTGGGAATTCATCACCAAACTTTGCAAGTCATGTTGGAGATTTGATACTAGCCTCTGCAAGTTATGCTAGGACCATGTCACCAACCACTGCAAGTAATGTTGGGGGAATTAATATGATTGATAAGACTGGATGTGTAATATGTAATCCCAAGTTCCTTTGTAGGATTTTCAAAGGAGACCACCTTACTCATTTGTGCCCTGCTATTGTTGTGGTACAAGAAGCGTGGTCCTTTCTTGGGGACCCTTTGGTTTCTGAGTCATATTTGGTTTCCCAACCTTCTTTGATTGATACAATAGTTTTGTTAATGCAATATTTGGTTGACACCACTCTTGTTTTGGGAAGTGATGCGTCTATGGACCATGTTGTCTCGCATCCTGTTTAACCAACGGTCGTGTCGATGCAAGCTTCGACTAACACCACTCATGTTTTTGGGGTGATGCATCTCTTGACCTTGTTGTCTTGCATCCTATTCAACCAACGGTTGAGGAAGAAATGACATCTATGCAATCTTCAATCGATCCCACTCTTCTCTTGGAGAGTGACAAGTCTAAGGAAGCAACATTGTCGATGCAATCTTCAGTCAATCCCACTCTTGTTTTGAAGGGTGATGCATCTTTTGACCATGTCCTTAACATTTCTAGTGCTGTACCTTCTGAATTAGGGAGCATTTGTTATATCAATATTTGTCTCACCCTATGCAATATTGCACAAAAGGCCTTTTTCCATTTCCCTATGCAGACTTATCATCCTTGTCTACTATACAACATGCATATATGCAGGCTACTCCACTACATCTTGCGTACATCAGGATTTGTGCCCAAGTGTTGGGTTTCCATGTCACGACAAGATATCTATGATCCTTGGCCTTCCATATACTGGAAACGTTCTGACTCAGCCCTTCAGTTCCATTTGAACACTATAAATGGGCCAATTCCGAGCTACAGAAAAGAGGAGAAAGAATTCAACTTTGAGAGCAAAGTTACTCTCGAGAAATTATTTACTTCATATTGAGTCTGCATCCCTTTGTTCTTTAAATTTGAACAAAGTGTTCAGCCCCCAAGATCTTCCCTTATTTGATTGAGAAATTCATTGTCTCTCTTCTATGATCTTGCCTTTGGTGGAGGCCTAGCTGGAAGAAACTTGGTTTCTTGGTTCTGAACCGTGCCGACACAGAAGTCTGTAACATTTTTACTTATGTTGATCATATATTAATAGAAATACTCTTTTCCCGTCCAATTGATATCTTGCAAATATTTTAATTATTATTCCATGGGCGTATTTGTCATGTTTATTAATGGATTATGTTATTGAATGTGCTAACATCATTTATCATCACCATATTCTTGCTTTATTTGGTTGTTGAGGACTAGTTGCAGGTATATTTCTTTGGGTCAAGTGCTCAATGATGGACTTCATCGAACGTATGAACGAGGTAGGCCTTTTATCTTGTCTTTCTAGCACATTTGTTTACATAACATACTTGAGAATAGAGTTGATTTATGCAGTCATTTCTATCCGTTGTGGTTTACCCTAGCCATAGAGAGATTTTCCTTGTAACAAAATTGACGACCATACTGGGGATTGAATCTTCTTTCTTAGGGTTTGGAGTACTTTTCTCCTTAGATTGCTCTCGTTCCTATTGCGTTTCTTGTCATATCATTGCTTGAAAGCCACTGTTCACTCTGGGTCTGAGTTTTTCAGCCTTCTCCCTTGCCCGTCTTTGTTTTTTAAACATATACACAGTTTTTGGCTTGACAGTCGCATATATACATAGGTCGTCCCTCTGTAAGCTGCGTAAATACACTCTGTTTCCTTGAACATTCACATACATCAATATTCTTTGCTTGTTAGCTGGGTTTGGTGGTTGTTGGGTGGGATTTGATGTTTTCTGAGTCTTCTTCAATCTCTGTAGTGTCTGTGGGATGACAGGAAACCTGTCTTTGGTTGAATTTTTGGGCGGAGTCTTTCTCATCACCTTTTAATTTTGATTTTCCTTGTACATTGAGCTAGGTGTCTCGATGCTTGGTATCCTACTTGAGTTGTCTCTTTCTATACACAATAGAGATTTATATATCAAGGTGTTTTTTACACGTCAAAATTACTCAGCTGGATAAGTGTCGCATGTTCCTCTCAATTGTCGTAAGTGTCACATATTCCTTACAACTTTTGCAAGTGTCGCAAGTTGGTTGCAAGTGTCGCAAATAATGTTTGAGCATACTACCATGATGATGACACTAAGGAGACACTTAAAACATCTCATATGCTTGATGTGAAGAAGAAGAACTGATTTACTGAAGTCAAATAACTCTTGACACCTGAAGAGAGCTCTGAAACAGAGGTTTTGAGGGGGAGCTCTCCCCTATATAAGCCCTAGGAGCACTGGCGCTCCCCTATAAGGCTTTAGGGAGTGTTATAAAACTCCCCTGCCCCCTCTGAAGGAGCGCTTCTCATATTGAGAGCGCTGGTGCCCCTCCAAATCTTACCAGGGAGAGCTACA
>ML800152.1:147406-158472 GCA_009831015.1 Picea engelmannii
GCGTTCTTGAAGTGTTGCATCATCCGTACTCAACACCTCATGCCATGATGAACTTCTAGTATTTCAGTGTGGAGGTTTAGTATGCGCATGGGCATCCACTATTGCAACAACAACAAAAAATTCAAGTGATATTGTTATTCACTGTTCCTAGGGAAGTTTAATTAATACAGATTTAACTACAATGTTTTATACCTGGATTAGTGGGTGCAGTAGAAACAATAGCTAGTGGCCGCATTGTTGTTTCTGTGCTTGTTGATCTTTGCTCTCGATCATCATCTACACGCTCTGCCATATGAAACAATATAAGTATTTAGTACAAAATATACCCTAAATATTAATACTCATTGAAAAATGGAAAAACATTAAAAATGCACACATACCACTATGTAACGGTCCTTTGACAACAACACTTGAATCAATATGGGGGTCAGGATGTGGTTCATTGGGTACATCAGGAGCATTGTTAGAATTGTTACTCTCCTACGAATGTGGAAAAGACACACATTATTTTACATTTTAAATGAATAAAAAATATATTTTACATTACAAGTAATCAATGAGTAAAAACTAATCGACAAGTTTTTAATTTCATTTTATTTACCATGTCGTCCAGAGAGACACATGGAAATTTCCCCAAGCTTCTTCGTCGTGCCACCACACCATCAAAACCCTGTGTGAACCTGACCTTTAGATCTTGTTATGTGGCTTTCTCATTGAACAAATCCCTCTGCATTGAGCAATATCAAAATCATTAGTCACTAGCTGCAATGAATTACATATTTTGTGACGATGATAAAAAAAAGTAAAATGTTTAGGCACTTACAACTCGTGCCTTCAATCTTCCGTAACCACCTTGGCCCAGTTTATGTTGGCCATGTTTTTCTTGTCTTGACTTTGTTGCCTTGGAAGTGTCTTGGAGTCTACGCAATATTTTGAAATATGTTAGATATTGATTGTTTTCCTCGTAAAGTAAACAAAATACCATCATAGTAAATTGAAAACACCTCTTACCTTCTAGGGATAAGTGGTTTCTTCCCTTGTGATTTCATCGCTAATTCTCTTGCATCGAGAATAATTTCTTTACACTCCCTCTCGGGGACAACCAAAGGGCACTCTCACTTGTGGTCCCGTACTAATTTATTCCTATACGCTTCTCTAACATGTTTCAAATGCTTGCCAGTCCTTTTTAGGACTTCTGGCTTATTGAACGAGTCACCAAACTTGCCAACCAGTCTGGAGATAAGAATGTTTTTTAGTTTGGAATCTTGTCAAATCCATCGTAGTCGAATGGTCGACCCAAAAAGTTCTAATTCATAGTCATGCAAACTATTGTAGAACACATTGTTTCTTGTAAAACATTTTCATCATTAGTAATTTAAATCTCACTGATATGTGATTGTTTAAACAATTATATAACATGAATCTCTATAAAGACATATATTAAATACCTGGTAGCTGTACTATTTTTAGTAGAACCATGTCCTGGTCGACCAAAAATGATACCGCGGTTGTTCCTGTGCTTTGGATACGTGTAGCACTAGGGTAACAATCAATGGAAGAGTGATCAGATCCATGATAATGTGCACCACCTACACGATTTGGCGTGTGTTGTGGGGGCATGGCATCACCCCTAGAAGGTATAGAATTGGTCTAAGGCGACACACTTGGGGTGGAAAATAGCTTGGTGGCTATGTGGCCATGCGGGTTCACTGTTGTAGTCCCACTGCTGCTGTTGGGCACTTTAATTATCTAATTGAATGGAAAATCAAAGTGTTCAATATGAATTTTCAACCCAGGGAAGTCTGTTATTTCAAGATAATTCTGCACAGTCTATGCTAGATTATGAAAGCATCTCTAATCTAATTGCAGTAGGGAAGTTCTTTTAACAAAAACAAACAAACAATATTTCTAACACAATTGTGCTGATACAGCTGGAGTGCTATAGAATTAAAATCATAATTGCAATCTAAACTGATGAATCTACAAAAACCATGAATTGCCTACCTTAATCTAACTTTCTAATTTACTTTTGCAGGAAGAAATTATATACTATTGCCGAAGGGAAATCTACTTATCGCAAGAAGTTACTTCACACTTTTAATTCTCCAAAACAAGCTTTTAACCTAATGCATAAAAAGGAAAAGTAGTTCTCCAACCATGTTCAACAACTGACTTCTAATTCTCATGAGACACGTTTATGCGCATTTACCAAGAAGGAACTAAAATGTAATAGCAATTATATTCAGAAATATCTAACAGTTAAACCATTCGCAATGAAAACGACTAAATCTAGAATTCGAAACAGAGGGGAATCGGTGAGGAAGGTGGGCCCTTTCCTTCTCACTGAATCCACTCAAAAGATAGGTTACAATTACTAAAGAAATTCAATCCACTTCTTCATTCAATTGCCAAAAAGATGTCTGTGTACAATAATCGTTCCTTTCTTCAGTTCCAGCAAAAAGACTAACAACCCTTTACATTACAAAAGCTMTGCTATTTAAAGTCAGAGTCAATCAGTGTTCAGAAACARAGCAGTCTTGAGAATCCCTGATTCTTAGGCTGTTCGTTAGATATCATTAATACAAAATCTTGAATTCTCCTTCATCAACATCGTGAGCCAACATTCTAATCAGCAAGTGTTGCAGCAGTCRTATCACAACAGGACTGGTGGCATCTATTGTAACATCTTMCGCGATTAACAGGCTTATGTCGTAGCAGTTGTGTAACAACTTCCAAGATTGAYGGGCATCCATTGCAGAAGTCCTGTAACAGCTTCCAGGAATTGCGCATAGCTGTGATAGCAACGAGTTTCTCGAAGTGGGCTATTCTAACACTTTGATCATTAGTTAAATTATTTCATGGGTAAAATATGTGAACGTTATCAATCAAACATGCTAAGTAAATGAAAACATAAAAGCAAGATGAATAGTTCGTACCTTGGGAAAAAGGGTCTTGGTGCTCATTATAATAGTCATTTAGCTTAGGAATGAGAAGGTTGAATGATCAAAAGGTGTAGTGAAAAAGGGACATTTCAGGGTCCTAACATACCCCCCAACTAAAAACATTGCATGTCCTCATGAAAAACACATTCAAACCTTATTTTGTAGCTGAAGTAGATCAATATCTCCTCCAGTGAAAAATTGTGAAGAGAAATTTCCAAGTGCCAGTAATGAAGAATGCCATGTCAAAAAGAAAATCTGTTGAATCAACAATCTGTTTGGGTTTCTTTATGCTTGAGAATAGGATCAGTTTGAGTTTCTTGAGTAACAACTCGTGAAGAAAACAAAGGTTCTTGTTTGCAAGCTTCTGGTACACTAGAAGCTGATTTATGACGGTCAGATCTCCTCTGTTTTACTGATTTTTGTGTATCAGGAAGTCCATGTTCAGTCTTGATTGATACATTTGCTGGTCTTGTAGAACTGGAAATTTGACTACCTCATATCCTGGCTCATAGTAAATGTTGCCACACTCAAAACACATTAGTTCTTTGTTTTTGCCCAAAACAACTTTTGTCAGTGCTAGGATGTCCATGATTATCCCCTCTAGATTCTTCTATCGGGCAACTGCCACCTCTTGTTTCAGGGTTTTTAATTCATCCTTGAGGTTAGCATTCTCTGTTATCAGTGCAACGCTCCTTGAATTTTCTGTATTCTTGATCTTTTTCTCTATTTGGGAAAACAATTGGGCAAGTGGTACATCCTCAACATGTTGTGGAGCTGAATCTTGTGTAACAATTGTGTCCGTTAGGACTGGTTCTTTTGGATCAGTATCAACATGGACAGTTGGTGCTTGTGGAACATTTGTGTCTGTTAGGACTAGTTCTTGTGGAGCAGTCTCGACATTGTCTGTTGGTTCCAATATTACTAGCTCTGGTAGGACAATCTTCTGTGGAGCAGCTGGTTCTGGTGTAACAACTGTATCTGTCAGGAATGGCTCTTATGGATCAGTCTCGACGTGGACAATTGATTCTTGTGGATCTATCTCTGCATCAACCATAGGGAATAGTGGATGAAGAATAGGAACAACTTGCTCCATATCTCGTCTTCCAATTGCAGCTTCGACAGACCTGGTGGACCTGGTTTTTCTCCTAGGTAAAGTAGAAATGAAAGTAGTGGTTTTCTTCTTTGTTGCTGGAGGAGGAACATGGTGTTCTTCCTCAAGCACACAAAGAGGATATTTTGGTATACTGGGTTCTGCGATGATCTGGATATTGTCAACAAACATGGGATGCACAAAATCATCAGGCAACACAGATGATTTTGCTGCAAATTGAGTACATTCATTTTGAAAGGAGACGATAGTTTCCTGCAGTTCTGGGCATAAGGTAAAACCTGGTATTCGTACCCCTGTAGAATTCTTTGTTGCAGCAGCCAGAGGGGTCTGATTTGATGTTGATCCAATTTGATCAATGGATCTCTGAGGTTTTCCTTTGAATGAATGTTTCCTTTTTTGCGAAGATGCACAGGTAATGATAGTAGGTGTTGGATCAGCTGTAGCAGTAATAGGAGAGTCATGTGTGATTGCAACAATAATAGGAGGGGTCTGTGTGATAGTTGGTGCCACAAAAGAGGGGGTAAGCGATCTTCATGTTGTAGTGGACTGTGTTATCCTTGTTCGCTTTTTAGGTGATGCAGAGGTAAGAGCAGGGGTTTCCTTGTCAGAGGCAGGGGGTAGGATTTCAATAATCGGTGTATCAGCCAAGTGCTATGATTGTGGTCGAGCGGTTGGCTCTTCATCTGGTTGCTTGTTCATAGCTATAGGCTATTGTAATGCAAAGTCATCGAGGCTTGTCTGTCTAGTGCCAGGATGGATTCAGGTTATACGGTTTCTTTTCTGAGACGTCTTACGGACAACGACAGTAGGGGTTTGGACTGTTGTTTCATCCGAGGGTAGAGGCTTTGGAAGAGGTCCATGGGTTGCAGTTTCAAGGACTGGTGCAATCCTTTCTAGATTTACAGACTGTGGCTGGTCTACTGCAACAGGTAATGGGTTATTAGAAATGTCCATACCTCTGCGAATTAATAGGCCGATGAGTCTGTGATTAGAAACACAGTGCTTGGGGCTCTTGGATTTTTTTACAAAACGGGCCATGTTATGCAATGAATTAATTTAGGAGATAATGAGGAATGTTTATCAATTTATGATGTCGCAGATGTGATAATAAGATGAAATCAGAAAAATAAACAACTTGGTATCGGCCTTCGCAGGTGATGTACCTTTTAATAAATTCTGCAACTTTCCCCCATGGCTCTGGTAGGGAATTGATGTCTACACCTCTACCCTTGGTCTAAACTCACTCAGTGTTGACGAGGAACCCCTTCTGTGCATCTAGAAGATGTGTTTTTCTGTTAAACCGTCGGTCTCCCATTCTTGGAAACCCTGTTACAGCAGCAATGCTTGCCTCTGTTACTGGAATCCTTGCCCCATTCACCATTGAATACCCTTCAGTAAGATTTTAACTAAACTCCAATACCTTGTCCTCACTAAACTCTTTCAACTTCTTAAAATATGATATCTAGTCGACCTGAAGAAATATTTGGTGGGCCTCTGGGTGTAGCAGCAAGCTGTCCAGAGTTGTGGGTTCATGTCTCACAGTTGATCCTCCCATGATGTTTCTTGAGAGTCACAGGCACGTCAGAGGAGAAACTATCACCTAAATCAGAGATGCAATAGGCTCGAACGTAGTTTGCAGAGAGAATACAATGTCTTAGTTAAAAGAAGTGTGGGTGGAAAGGTGGTGGAGGTGTGTATAAACTTCAGAATGAACGGCTAGATTTATGTTCCCCCCTCCCCCGACTAAGCAGATTGGCTCCAGGTGTAACCGGTTAGTAAATAGGAAATCATGATTTTATATCTTCATTACTTTAACACGTAGGATTAATCATGTACCTCAAATCTTACCTCACATAATGACCTGTCAAAGTAACCGCACAATCCAACCACCATTGGAATTGGCGTGTAATAGCTGGCATGATGAAGGATCATGAGAGAAATGATAGCTTGTGAAGAGTCATAGTCCTTACTGTAGTGAGCCAACTGGATATCTCCAAATGTGAAGTCACGTCATAATGAAACAACACTTTTCAGATAGAAAGCATCGGTATTGTCTAATTAGTGGTGTTGTTGCATGAAAGATTGGAGGGATGGAGACGCAACATAGGCAAAAAGAAAGAGTGAAGTGGTAATAAAGAACAACAGTAATTAGTGTATCAGCAGGTTCAATTTCAAAAATGTCGGAGGTAGGTGTAACAGCGTTGAGATCGAATGATTTATTGGAAAAAGGTGGAACAAGATTGAAATCGGCCAATTTATCGGAAGAAGGTGTAACAGCATTGAAATCAACCAATTTATCGGGAAAAGGTGTAACAACATTGAAATCGACCAATTTATCGGGAAAAGGTGTAACAACATTGAAATCGTCCAATTTATCAGAAAAAGGTGTAGCAGCATCGAAATCGGCCAATTCGTCTGAAAAAGGTCTAACAACATTGAAATCGGCCAAACGCTACCTTACTTCAATTCTAGAAAGTTTTTCAACTTCCATGAACTCATTGTTTCCTTCTGTTCATCAATCTACCTGCACACACATAATTGCCTGATACCTTTTAAGGCTTTATTAGCATAGTAAAGAAACTAGAAAAAATTCAACTAAAAACAGAGAAAATCAAATTTTGCTGAGATTATTTATATGCAAAGTTTGAGCAAAAGAAGTCCTAAAGTTCAGAAGGGGAAGGAGCAAGCTCCTTTCTGTTTAAGATTTGATAATCTGTATTAGCTGTACAACTAGTTTTGAATTCTGTCTTGGACAGTGGACGTTGATACAGACGTAGATGATGACCATTTGCATGTAAGTGTGAATTGGATCCATCAATAGTGATCAACCGGACTTTCCCATTGGGAAAGACTGTGTCTACCTCTTAAGGCCCTAGCTATCATGTACACAGCTTACCTCGAAATTCCTTAAAGCGTGAATCATACAATAGAGCCCAATCTCCTTTCTAGAATAACTTCTTCTTAATGATTCGGTCATGCCATTTTGTTCTTTGTTGTTGAATCACTGTGGTTTGATGGATGGCGTCTAAACGCTTTTCATCAAGATCATTGAACTATTGCAGTCTGGCTTTCTGTGCCATAGTCAAGTCGAGGTTGATTGCTGATGCAGTTCTTAAGGTTTTGATTTCGAATTCAATGGGAAAAATAGGGCTTTTTCCATATACCAGCTCGTAAGGAGAAAAACCAGTTGTGCTCCTCCAAGTAGTTCAGTAAGCCCATAGAGCTTCATGCAGTCTGTTAGACCAGTCCTTACGATTTTCTCTCACTGTTTTAGTAAGAATGGTTTCGATAACTTTGTTGGTTCTTTCCACTTGGCCATTGCCTTGTGGATGGTATGGAGAAGCTATTCTATGTAAAACATGATATTTACTGAGTAGATCTTTAAATTTATGTGATGTGAAAGGGGGTCCTCCATCAGTGACCAATTCTCTGGGAACGCCAAACCTAACAAATATATTTTCAAACAAGAATTCTAAGACAACCTCTTCTGACGCTCTGATAAGAGCTTTTGCCTCCACCGACTTGGTCATGTAATCTGTACAGACCAATATATAGACTTTCTGATTGGAAGGTGGGTGAATGGGTCCTACAAAATCCATGGCCCATCTCTCAAAAGGCTCTAGCACTACCTGAGGCTGGAGTGGCATCTCATCCCKGTGAGTTGGCTGACCCATGCRTTGGAAACTGTCACAAGCTTGGACATAATTCTTGGCATCTTGAAATATGCTGGGCCAATAATAGCCCATCCTTAAATTTTTATGCCTGGTCCTTTTTGTAGCAAAATGACCCCCACAAGGGCCATCATGGCAAGCTTTCARCAGATCATAAACCTTATCATCCCTCACACATCTCCTGATTTCTTGATTTGGGCATGTGTAGAAGAGGTATCCTCCTATCCAACTGTACCTAGCACTCTTTTGAATAATTTTCCTTCTTTTCCTARGAGATAGATGTGGAGGTACCTTCCCTACAACTAGATAATTAACAATGTCTACATACCAAGGTGAGTGAGCAGATACTGCAAAAAAATGTTCATCATGAAAGGAATCATCTACAGGTGAATTATCATCATTTATATGTAATCTCGAGAGAAAATCAACAACCACATTTTCTTTTCCTGGTCTATCCACTATAATGATGTCAAATTCTTGCAGTAGCAACAACCATCTTGTCACTCGGGCATTAGTAATATGTTTATTCATTAGATATTTTATGGCTATATGATCAGTATGAATAAAATTTGGGTAACCAGTTACATAATGCCTGAATTTATTAATTGCATATACTACTGCCAATCATTCTCTTTCAGTAACTGTGTAATTTAACTCAGCAGGAGCCATGTTCTTGCTGATATAGTAGATAGCGTAGGGTTCTTGTCCTCCTGTTTCCCTAGTAATGCACCAATTGCAGTGTCTGAGGGATCTAAAGAAATGTGAAAAGGCAGAGCCCAATTGGGCCCTCTCAAGATGGGAGATGTAGACAATATCTATTTAAGATCTACGAAGGACAATTCACATTCGTTAGCCCAATGAAAGTTAACATCTTTTGTTAGTAAGAAAAACAATAGAGAGGCAAGTTTAGATAAAATTTTAATGAATCCTTCTGCATTGCCTTATTCAGGGCTCTGTAGTCCACACACACTCTCCACTTACCATTATTTTTAGGCACAATTACCAATGGTGATACCCACTCACTGTCTAATATAGGATAGATGAATCCGGCATTGAGAAGTTTATGAAGTTCTTCTTTAACAATTTCTTTAAGGTTTGGGTTCATCCTCCTTTGCGGTTGGCAAATGGGTCGACATTCTTCGTTGATGTATATATGGTGGGTGCATAGCTCAGAGGGGATGCCTTTCATATCCATGTAATCCCATGCAAATGCTTATTTATGTTCAGTCAGTAAATTCATCAGTCGACGAGTTTCAACGTTGGAGAGATCGGGATAGATGTTCAAGGTTTTTCTAGGTTCGATTTCCATAGCGACGCTCTTAGAACTGATTTTAGGAAATAATTTAGCTGTTGTTGTTTCATCATCTGTTGTTACAAGGAATGTTGTTACAGCTGAATCACTCTGATTGTCAGCAGTTTCTAAGAACATTTTCGAGTTCATTTCTTCCTGGGCCATATGGTCGAAGACTTTGTTCAATTGGTGGGCGTGTGTTGTGTAATAGCAGAGGCGTCACAAATAAAACAGTTGATTAATTCATCCTCCATCTCATCCTTGAAACTCAGGTCCTTTCCTATGGTTAGCACAGGTAGAGCACTTTTAGCCTCAGTGTCCATCCACATAGAGTTTTCAGGTTCTGTACTGGGTGTAGCATGAGGATACAGGGTAATTTTTTTTTGTGTCATAACCATCCGAGATGGTCATAGAACTAGATCGACAACCTATGAAGGCATCAACTGTGGCTAACCATGGTCATCCTAGAATTAGAGGATGGCCTTCCAGACTGGATTTGGGCTGCAACATGACAAAATCAACAGGATACTTCCATGAGTCTACTAAAATAACTAAATCATCGATTACTCCTTCTGGTCTGATGGTAGTGCAATCAACTAATTCTAGAATAGTAGGAGTAGGTCGGATTTTTGTTCCGAGTTGCAGCAACTACATAGTTTCTATTGGCATGATGTTAATTGTTGCCCCTAAATCAACTAGTACATGCTGAATATATGTCTATTTGATTTTAACTGTGACGGTAGGGTTTCCTGAGTCTCCATATTTAATAGGTGGAGTTTTGCCTAGCATTAGCTCAGACAAATCCCCCACTGCATGCACTGTGAGGGGATCTTTAGGTTTTCATCCAGGTTTTCTGATACAGAGATCCCTCACAGTCTTGGCATAAATAGGGACATCCCTTATTTCTTGCAGTAGTGGAATATTAACGTGCAAATTTTGCAATTCTCCAAGGAGATTGAAAGATGGTAATTCCACAGGCTCAGTAATTTTTAGTCTTTCAAGGAATGGTGGGTCTGCTAATTCTAGAATGGGTTGGTCAATTTTTTCTGTATCAGCAAATGGTCTCTCCCCTGATTCCTTATCTGATTCTGAAGATGGAGAATCTTCAACTATTGGCTCAACTATTCTCCCTGATCTTAAGTGTATTTCATCACAAGGCATAGGAGTAATAAATAAGGCGGGCACATTAAGTATGTCTATGTTCTGAATGGACTTATTATTTGGGTTTGGGTTAGGTTGCATAGGCATCTGAGGTCATAAGGGAGGATTGTTTGGTGAGTTATTGGGAGGCAATTGCAGCTGTTGCTGCTGGTATGGGGGTTGGAACTGTTGTTGAAAGAAGTTTGGTTGGTCTTGGCTTGGATAACTGAGTTGTTGTTTAGGACCTCTCCCATATGGGTTCCATTTCCCATAGTGATTCGGTTGTTGGGGCATAGGTAACCATGCATTGGGATCCTGATAAGAGGGTGGCATTTGATTTGGAGGGGGGGGAATTAGACTAGCCATATGGTAGCCGACTGTTCCAATAATTAAATGTTGGAGGAGAGAATTGAGAATTCATACCTTGACCTCTTGGTTGCCATTGTCTCCTTTGTGTGATCAGATAGACAACCTCTGCTTCCTCATTAGTTGCCTTCATTGATTCTTTTACCCCTGGTAGAGAAGGACATTGGTCAGTGGCATGGTCTAATTCACAAATAAGGCATACCTAGACACTATTCAGTGGGCACTCCCTTGGTGGATGTTTCTTCCTGCATTTTGGACAGAAAATGCATAATACTTGCTCTGGTTCTGCTTGTTTCTGTTTGACCTGCAAAGTATCCATTTGTGAGGCAAACATCATCTCTGTTTTGAAACTTTCTAACAGATGACCTATTTCTTCTCTTATTGCTCCTCCATTTGCTAATTTCTGTACCCTTGAAAAAGTAGTATCCTTGGTAGCTGGCTTATTCCTTGTAGATCCTCGAGAACATCTTTTGCAGAGGTCTACAATGTCCTCATAGGATTCCTTAGATATATCTCCTTTACCAAGCATATTCAACATATCTAAG